>JAEQBH010003664.1:0-572999 GCA_016808115.1 Tetrastigma voinierianum | reverse complement strand
TGAGTTACCTCCACACTCCTAGCTAACAAATTCGCCCTCTTCAAGGAGGAAGAGGTCTGGGGCCAACATCCTCCCGAGTCGCCATCCTCGCAGGAGTGTTTGGTAGCCGAGAAAGGGAGAGTAAAATGAGAGAAAAAGGGAAAAGGAAGCCGCTGAAACCGCCCCGCTACCGTATATCCGAAATTCAAGTCCGTTGATTTGTACAACCGAGACTTATATGTGATGCTCGCGTAAGAAAAGCTACAAAAACAAAAATCTAAGGTTATTACAGGTAAAATGGAAAAAAACCAAAAGCAAAAAGCAAACAGGTAGCGTGAAAAGTAGGAACTGGCAAATAGGAGGAACAAAGGTTTTGAGGCCGGGAATGTGTTGCTCGCAGGAGAAGCTCGTTAAAGGGTGTTTCTTTCTTAACATTTTGCTCTTCTTCCTTCGATCTTTGATCCGCAATGTTGAGTTTGACTTGAATTCATCGTGCTGGATCGACTCAATTTGGCATAGCTCTGGCTCGCAAAACTCCAAAATTTGCCACAAAATGCGAATTAAAATAAGAGGGACCTTAATGTGCAAATCTGGGTTAATTAGAATGATTAGTACACAAGACTCAAAACTTATAATAAATATGGCTCAAAATAGCACTTTTCGGGGCACTAATCGTATTGGCACGACCTTCCGTTGACATGATGTATATCCGAGGCGCTTTGGGAAGCAGCAACACGCAATCGGGTTGTTTCGCTAACTTCATGAAGCATTCTCGCACTGTGGTAGTCAATCGTGGTCCTTCAAGAAACATGATTTTGCCCCGTGGGCCTCAGTTCCAACTTACAAAAACTTTAATGGAGCCCAACGTGATGGTCGCCGCCTCCAATAACATCTCGGGAGGCTCACTGATTAAGGCCCAAAAGTGCCATTTTAACCCTATTTATTATGGTTTCGAGCGCTGTGTACTAATCATTCTAATTAACCCGATTTGCACATTAAGGTCCCTGTTATTCAACTGATTGCATTTTGTGGCTAATTATGTATTTTTTGCAAGATAATCAGGCCAAAATTATCGAGTCAATTCAAAAACGAAGAACCGTGAGTCAACTCATCGCTGCGCATCGATCCCATAAGGTTAAGAGCAAAGGTGAAGAAAAATGGAGTGTAGCACAAACTAGCTGCAGGAAATTCATGTTCCTGACACTATTCACACCACGGCACTGCTCATCCCGCCCCGACTCCTCACGCCCGCTTGTTTTGCTTTTTATCCCGTCGGGCTTTCTTCCTAAATCGCTCTCATTGTAACAAGATTTGCTTGATTTTTCGTTGCATTTTCAGCGAGGGTCACATAAAGCCCCCAAGCCAAGCACCGTAAAGGATCGCAATAAATTCGGGAGAAGCTTTCGCCTCCCTCGCTTTTCATTTTCGCTTCACTTTCCTCGCTTTCTTTCTATTTTCCGGCGTACCAAACACCCTTCGAGGATGACAACCTGAGATGGTCGGGCTAAAACCCTTCCCTCCTTTGGAAGGGAAGGCTGTCGGGTGCAGGATCTAAAGCACGAGGGTCCCCGTTCTTCACTCAGTATCCACTACCGCCACTGTTCCCTTTCTAATTGTAGGTTTTTATCCCTTCGAATCTCCTCGAATGGCTATTATTTGGTAAGCTTTTAAGGTTCAGTGGATGCTTATTGTTAGATCCACTGATATTCATTAGTTACCCTCTATGACCCATTGAAAGGGATTCCAGGAGACTTATTCTTCATCATTTATGACCATCGTGATGCCAAGATGCCATTTTTCAAAAGGCTTCAGAGTGACCTTGAGAAAAAAATTGACATCATGCAGCATTCTATTTCAAGGCTCACCATTCAACATGGTCATCAAGAGGAGGAGAACCTAGAGGGAGCGCTTGACCTGAATAGAGAAATTGGATGCAAAACCAATGAAGCTCCCAGGAATTGCTAACAGGGTAAAGTAGGGAGTGTAGAGTGAAAAAGAAGTAGGGAAGAGCCCCAAGAACCATCTTCAACCAATCCCTCATGAATTTGAATCCTAGTGCCACGCCTAACCTCAAAATAGCTCCACCGCTGAACATATCGCTTCCACACTGGCAAAGAACTCAAAACCTGTAGCACCTGCTCCCAAAGCTCATGCCAGTCCATCACTGCTTGTGCAAAACATCAGGAAGTTAGTGGCCACCGCAGTCTCGCCACTACATCAAAGACACAAGCAGTTGCTCACATCGCATGGCATAGCTGGATGGTTCTGGTGTCGGCCTCCTGATTCGGACATCCAACCTCGCATTTAAGCTCCAACAATTCCAACAGCCTCCAAAGGATTAAGGATCGTCTGGGTATACCTACCTCCCCACTTTTTGTTTTAATTTTTCCTGTTTTATTTTATTTTATTTGGATTTCTATAAGTTTTCTTCTTGGATTTTTCCTAATTTTTAAGTTAATCTTTGTTCTAGCTTGTTTTTCACTTTATGCAATTTTTCTTAATTTTTATCAGACACTTTTGCAGCTCTAAAGTGAAATTTTGAAGCGGTAACGAAGATCGGAGCATTCTGGAGAAACAAGGGAAATTTCGCAATTATAGCGAAATTTTCGCTATGCTAACGAAATTTCGCTACATAGCGAAAATTCCAAATTTATGTAAATAAAGTCCAAGCCAGGATTTCGTGCACTCGTGCATTTTTTGTCTTATATGATATTTATTATTATTATTATTATTATTATAGTATATATATTAAAAATTTATTTTTTTTATTTTTATAAAAAAATATTTGTTTCACATAAAAATATAAAAAAAAAATTTTGTTTATTTTATTTTATTTTATTATTTTTATTTTATTTATTAAAAATTTTATTTTTTTATTTATCTTTAATATAAAAAATATTTTGTCTCTAAAAAAAAATGTTTTTATTTATTTTTATTATTTTTTTAATTAATTATTTTATTTTATTTTATTTATTAAAAAAAATCGCAAATATAGCGAAATTTTCGCAAAAGTAGCGAAATTTTTGCTATATGTAAATTTTCGCTACATAGCAATTCACATGCTAGCTAAAATTTCAAGGCTACTCCCTGCTTTGCCTCCCCGATTTGTTTTCGAGCATAACTTTTCATCCCGAACTCGTTTTAGGGTGTTTTGGTACCAAGTGAGCTAGAGAGCGTAGAGAATCCAAATATAGCGAAAAATTATTATGAAGGTGTAATTTTCAAATTCTCCAATCACTTTTTTCCTCTCTTTTCTTCTAACTTGTTTATTTGAAGCCCAAATCGAGTGAATAAGGTGTTTGATGGAAAGCTTGCAAAGTCTCCCATCCAAAACGATCACATCTCATCAGCAATACCCCTTCCCCTAACTCTCCAATCCGAGCCCCATCGCGACAATGAGATATTTCGTCGGGGAGAGTTAGCTATGAAGTGGCTTTCGTGACTTATGTTTTTGTTATTATTTCGAGCAAGCCCATTTCGTGATGTTCAAAGGGCTTGGCCGGTTTTCTTTTTGTGAAGTCAAGTATACTATACAACTTATTTTGTTCAAAAACTGCACCCATTTTTTTTTTTTTTTGTGTTTCGTTTAACCTGTGGTTTGAAAAATTAAAACTTTGTCCAATACTATTGATGTTAGATTGTCCATGCCTACTTGAGTGGATGGTTAGTTGAACTCTGCCAAGCTTTCACCATTTTTCTTCCACCTTGGGCTCTAACCACACACTGCAAGTACACGTTTCTTCACAACTAAAACTCGCTTAAATTCTCCTAAGCCTTGCAATAACCTACCCTAGTTTCGTTTGACTACCTTTTAATAGGTTATGGCCCCATGAAAAGAAGGCTACAATGTGTCTTCCAAATAAAAGAGAAAAGAAAAGAAAAGAAAAAGAAAAAGAAGAAAATTGCGACGCTTTATCCTCGAAACCAGCACTGTCCCAGTGGGTGATACACGAAGCTCTTCAAAGCTCGGCGGCCCTAAGCCAACTGTCGGGAGCCACCGACTTGGGTCGCTACCGGGTGGATAGGTGGAGCCGAAAGTAAGTCAGAAGCCGAGTCTCAATCATTCAAGTCCGGTGAACCCGACGAAGTTAGTGGGTCGAAAGATCCTCGCGATTTGGGTGCCCTAAGCCTTAATTGGTCGAGTCATCAGATCCTGCATTGACTCGTGAGGTCATTCCTCAAAGATTGCACCCCACAACACAAAAAGAGTCGCGGAAGAAGAGCTGGTCCCGATCTCTTGGGTCAGTTAGCATGCTAGGTCATACAAGAGCGTCAGGAGAGTGCGCCAAGGCCATCGTCGAGAACTCGATCAAACAAACACTGATTTTACGGCATTTTCGATACTCAATTTCAGATGGCATTCATTCCTCTCAAGATAGCTTATCGGGCAAAGGTTTGATGATTCTACTAGTGGTTAGGCATTACTTATTCACAACCAACCTTTTGAAATACCATTTTGTGAACATTATTCTCATATTTCATTTCGTATGCTCCTCTTTCTTTCCTCTTCATTGCTAAGGGACTAGCAATGTGTAGGTTGGGGGTGTGATTAGCGCCAAAAAGTGCTATTTCTCAACCCTATTTATTATAGGTTTCAGCGCCAGGTACTCAATCATTCTAATTAACCCGATTTACATTAAGGTCCCCGTTATTCTACTGACGTGATTTTCATGGGCTAATTTATATTTTTCGTGAAGATAATTTCGTGCTAAAATTATCGAAATAATTCAAACACGGGCAACTGAAGTCAACCCATCGCTGAAGATCGATCCGTATGGAAATAAGAGCAAAGTGAAGAAAATGGAGGTAAGACAACTAGCCAAGTAGGAAATTCATGTTCCCGATACTATTCATGCCTGGGCCAGACCGCTCATCCCCGCTCGACCCCGCCGCCCGCTTGAGCCATTACACCCGTCGCTTTCTTCCTAAATCTCATCTCATTGTAATAGTATTCGGCTTGGTTTTTCAGTATTTTTGTATGAGGGGTCATTACAAAAGCCCTTAAGCCATGCACTTAAAAAGGACTTCTAACTAATGGAAGCTCGCTCTAAGCCTTCTACTCTCGCTTTTTTAGTTTTCTCATTTTTCTTCTTTCTCTCCCTTCTCTCTTATTTTCTCGGCACTTTCTAGGTAGCCAAACACCCTCCGAGGATGACAACTTGGAGGATGGGCGGCTAAAACCTTTTTTCTTTGGAGTGGAAGGCCACTAGGCAAGGGATTGAAGGCAATTGAGGATTTTTCCATGTTTTAACGGAGGTATTTTCTACCATTTATGGTTTCATTCAAACGTAGGCTTTAATCCCTTCGGGTTGCTTTGAATGATTAGTATTTGATAAGCTGTCTATCGATGCTTATCGGGTAGATCCATCGACATCCGTTATCATTTACGGGTTATTGAAAGGCGATTCATTGATATTTATTTTCCAAATTTTAGGTTCGATCCCTTCAGTTTTTTCATCAGAATAGACAATACTGTGTCTTTAGTGGTTCATTGTATACTTATTGTTAGATACAGTTGACATTCATTAGTTATCATTTATTAGCCATGGAAAGTGAGTCAAGCAGGATGTTATTCACCGCCCGAGACCATCAATGGGAGGCAAATACCAAATTTTCAAAGATAGTTATTTAGTGGTCGCCATAGCTAATGAAGAAACCGCTTGAGATGACTATATGTCATCCTCCCCAACGTGAGGAAAAGACACTGGAGAACCTCAATTGCCCCAGGACCCTAGCCCTAGTGACCTAACACTACAAGGAATTCTATTTTACATTTTTTAACTTGTTTTTATTTTTAGTTTTAAACCCCAAAACCTCACTGTTTTCACAAAACCTTAAAATTCACCATTTCGAGCTCATCAGGAGTCATTTGCACGAAGAAAACCCATCCCTGAGTTCGACCCTAGACTATTATACTGCAGTAGCTTTGCTACGACAGTAGGAGCTTTAGGATATAAATTTTGTTGATTCCGCATACCTACTATGGCATGAATCACCAATTATTCCAATCGACGTTATTTACCCCAAAATGCCAACTCGTGGATCGGGCCAGCCACATCACAAGTCATGTCCTCAATTCCATTCTTAGAATGTTTCAATAAATTCAGTTACCGCATCTAATGGAAGGGATAAAATTGGTTATTTGATCTCTACGCTTTCTCATAATATCACGTGATCTTTCCCAATTTATCTATTCATTCTGAATACGATGGAACCCCAATGGCGTACTTCATGATGGCTCGTGCTCGCGTCTCTACACATATTGTTCTTTGGCTTTGCACTCTCCTCATCGAACTTTTACATTGTGTGATACTTTCATGGTTCCAAACCTTGCAAAAATTTAATTTTCGCTCACATCTCACCTAAACAAAAATAATGTCTTTGTCGAATTTCATCCTTTTATTTTCAGGAAGACAAGATCCTGGGGCGATCTTCTACTAAAAGGAGCATGTAACAACGGCATCTACACCTTCCCTGAATCAATAGTTGTGATAAAAAAAGGTTACTAATGTGCATGAACGGACTTATTAACGGATGGCACAAGCTGCCTGGGCATCCTTCTCTATTAAAATTGTCCATCATCTTGTTAAAAATTTTCTTCCTCTTTTCTTCTCGACTCAAAACTTTGTCTTCACTATGTCATTCATGTTCACAATAAAGCTCATCAACAACCCTTTAGTGTCAATAGTTTCCAAAGTCATGAGCCACTTGAACTTATTTACATTGATGTGTGGGGTCCTGCAAGTTATACTGGAATTGATGGATCAAGATATTACCTTATTTTTTTGATCATTATACAAAATATATATGGTTTTATCTAATGGTCACTAAATCAGGTGTTTCTAAATTTTTTCCGCATTTCAAACCCGCTTGTTGAACCAAATTTTCAAAAACAATCAAAACACTATACTCCGACAATGGTGGTGAAATATCGCTTTTAAAATAATATCTCCTACTTCACGGCATAACTCAATTACACTATCGCTTCCCCACACAATCAACAAAAATGGTGTCTCGAACGCCGTCATCGTCATCCCGCTGAAACAGCCTTACACTCCTTCACGATGCCCATCTTGGATTTTATTGGCCTTATGCCTTTCAAACAACCTTCCTACCTCATAAACAAGACACCACACTCTTCTCTTAAGGAAAATCACCTAAGTCCTTTTTTGGCCAAACACCAAATTATTTCAAATTAAAAAAAATCTGATGCATTTGTTATCCTCTCACACGCCCCTAACTCAAATAAAACAGCCCAAATCCAAAGCCTGCCTTTTCTATTCACCAACTCAAAATGCATACAAGCGTTCGAACCTCAAACAAAAAATTTCTCTCTCGACATCGCGCCGCTTGATGAAACCCAAGATCAATCCAGCCTCTCTCAACACTGCCCTCCGTGGCAACCAAAACCTCCGACTCTCCCATTTCTTCCTCTTTCTCGATGCCCACTTCGCCAGGTTGCCGCCATCATCGAGCCCGGCGCACCAAAGATCATCGCGAACCTTCGTAAGGTTCACCTCGCTTTATCGCCGCGCCTCGTGCTCTTTCTGACCTCGTCTTTTTACTCATGATTCCGTCGTTATAAATCATCCCCATCTCACACCCCTCCTTTAGATGATACTAGGACGCTTCTCCCTAAATCTTCCATCCCACTCTCCTATCTTGAATCAAACACCCATGCTCTGGGTCCGCATTTTTCTCCTCCATTCGGATTTACACAAACCTCCCAAACCGTAGATACTCCCTCCCTAATCACCAAGCAACATGATCACAAGATCAACGAACCCAAATATTCAAACCAAACAGATCTATACAAAGGTCCAAACATCCTCTCCCAAAACCACTGAGCTACAACCAAAGGTGAGCTGGGTTATTTCTCAACCTCATCAAGCGTGGAGGCCATGTCCACCGAGCTCAATGGCCGTGACACGAAACATATGGGACTTTGGGGACCTAGTTTTACCTACCCCAAACCGTACACCGGGTCAAGTGGGTTCTCGAGTAAAAAGGCATACCGATGGATCCGTGACGTGATTCAAAGCCTGCATGGTCGCTAAGGGTTACGATCAACGCCCGGTATTGATTACATAAAGAAACCTTTAGCCTCGCGGGTCAAAACCAACAACTATTAGAACCGTATTATCTATCGTCATGAAAGGCGGATTTATAAAATGGATGTCAACAATGCCTTTCTAAATGGCATTAACCGAGACTATTTTGGCGGCACAACCTCCGTGGTTCAAGGACATATCCAAACCTAACCATGTTTCCGTGTGTTAAAAAGGCGACATTTCAAGCTTAAACAAGCTCCATCGCTTGGTACACAACACTCAAAAATGCCATTCTTCACCGTGGAGCCACAGCCCAAGGCCGACTCTCTTCATCGACACAGTTCCCATCTTTCATATTTCGGTTTATGTCAGATGATCTCGTTATTACCGGGAATAATTCAATTCTCGCGGGCCAATATTATTAAGCAACCGTGTGATATGTTTTCCTCAAGGGTACGGGTTCTTCATTTCTTCAGTGGATCAAGCAATCTTCACTCTGGGCCAGGGTTATTTCCTTCACAACATAAATATGTTCGTGACCTTTAGCCAACACAAGGAGTGGTGCTAAAGATGTCTCAACTCCCTCTCTCTACAACTCAACCCTTCCAATTGATCGGGATGGCACAATCGGCCGCTTATGGACAAACCGAAGCCTCAGAATAATCGTCGCCTTCAATACGTCCTCGACACGTCCCGACATCTCATTCATACAACAACTTTTCGCTTTATGCACAAGCCAACTACAAATCACTGACAAAGAACAAAAAGGCTTCTCCTCAGCCATCAAGCAACCATTTTTCATGGTATCTGCATCTGGCAAAGTCGCCTTCCCATATTAAAGAACATAATTCGATGCCGGGACACCGGGAAATGGATGACCTCACGTCAACCTCTCGCCTATATATAAGTTTTTTCGGGGATCTAATCCCATTTCTTAGAGAGATCAAAGAAGAACAAGCCGCTGTACGATCAACAACAGAGGGTCGACACGCCCTTAGCCAATGCAGCTTCCGAGACAATGTGGTTGTCCACTCTTCTCAAGGAACTAGCATTTCTAGTCACATAATCTCCCCAACTGCTTTGTGATAACCTCGGAGCCACACATCTCAGTTTTAACCCAGTCAATCATTCGCGCATGAAACATATTCAAATCGACCTTCACTTCAGGCGTGACTTAGTGCATAAAGGAAGCCTAAGCTAAACATGCATACTCAAGACCAAATAGCTGATCCGTTAACAAAGCCATTGTCAAGACAAATAAGACTTGAATTACATTTAACAAGATTGGTCTTGCCGATGGAAGCTCAATCTTGCTGGGGCGCCGTATAAGGGAAGTACATGTCTAGCCTCAAATCATGTTCTGTCATTAATTCTATATTTGAATGTAATTGTAATAGTAGCTTAATTTTAGCCTTATCATTGACCAACTTTATGTAATTGTAACAGTAGCTTAATTTTAAATTTTTACCACAACATGTTTACTAAATTAGACTCTCAATCACTCTATATATATTTAGAACTTCTATCAATGAAAGGTATCGGAAACAGGAGGGGCCCATGAATTGTTTCGGAGAGTTACCCAACAAATCTAATTTCCGAGGATCATTCAACGTATTTATACTCCGAGGGTTGCCCAGCAATTAAAAACAAATATTTTTGTTTGAAATGATTTTCATACTGGCCAGACAAGTGGTGAGTCTGGTGAGGACTCGAGACACGGATCGGGCATGTATATATTCAAGTAGATCATGCATTTGCTTGAATGTGTTTGGTTGCCATTACATGTGTAATTTAGGCCAGGAGTAACCCACGTAGGGAATTCAATCATCAAGCATTACTTCCACCCCTGGCCGAGGAAAATTGTGCATAGGAGGTTCGGAAGATCTGCTCATTGGGAGGTCATGGAGGAAGAAAGCCGACATGTGGCTTTGATATTTATTTTGAGAAACATGTATTTAAATTCTTAATTTTGATATATGTTTTGATTAAGAGTAATGTAACAACTCTTGAAACTATTGTAATATAGTTGAATATATTTTGGTGAGTATGTTGTGTAGGCCAATGTTGTCATTTTTACTCATGTATGGGTGTCATGATATGAGACACGTTTTTTCGCAGGTTGACGGAGTCAACGGGAACCCCGGGATATGGGGCGTCACATATAGAGTGGCACAACCTCAAAAATTGTTCATCAAGTGAGTCAAGTAGTACCAGATACAACCTTTGGATTTGAAATTCCTAATGAAGCTCAAAATAGATCAGAGAAAGCTCATAGAAGAGCAACTTCAGGTGCTAGTAGAAGAATAACTGCTAGAGGTGATAATGGACCTGTTGACATGTCTAACATGCCTTTTCTACCACCTAGTTTGCAGTGGAGGGGCAGAAGCTCTATAACTTCAAGGCAATTTCTTGTAAAAATGGATGCTAGAGTTGCAAGCAAAGGGAAGCCTGGAGTCACCTACAATTAGGGATCAATGGGCGTTATGTCTTGGGTTTTGTATATTGGTTTAGATAATTTTGTAAACATTTTGGAGCTCACAACTTATCTCCCATTTTAAAGATTATGGTTTGAACAACTTGTCCTTAATTTTATAAACATCTACTTCAGATGGTTTATAACAAAAAAGGTTGTAAACATTATGAAGGTTGAATGCTTATGAGATATTTTGCAAAATTCTTACTTTTGAAGTGTTGCACTTAATTCAATAGCTTATATATATTTTCCTGTGTGTCGATTTATTTCATTCATGCAATATAATAGAACATAGCCAATCGAACTAAAATACATCAACCTTCATTGTATAGTGCTTATACAATAGAATTTCCTACTTTTATTCCATTAACTATTTTACATCCACATTAAAATGAATATGACAAAAGATAAATAGACACAAAATAGTGCACTACACTTTAGAAACAACTTTCATTCATTCAATAAGTTGAAATTGTAAGACCCGGGAAAATTCTAATTTTCTGAAAAAGGGTAAAATGGTTATTTCGATCAAAATTTGGAATTTTTCTAGATCTCGGATGACAAAACGGACTTCGCAAATCTAGCTACCACGTCGAATTTTGTCAAATTCCGAGACAGTAAGAATTTCACGTCTTTCGATACATCGCCACGTGTCATATGACATGGGGCACACATGATATGAGGAGACATGATGTGACAAGGGCTACCTATCACATGTATCCATGTGGACACATGTCACATGAATAATGGAGGATAAAGAGATAAACGACTTATATTAAGCCATGTGTCAAAGTAGTCTCTTAAAGTCAAAACTAAGAGGACAAAAGGAGTAAAAATGAAAAAAAGAGAGCATCTTCCTTTAGCCCGGGGTATCCCGGCGAGGGAGAAAATAGAATTTGTGAGAGGAGAAAGTCTAACTTCTCTCTAGATTTCAAGGCTCGAACCGCTTCTGCCTCGCCTGAGCAAGAGAGGAGCAGCTGGTTCACGCTAAGTACAAGGGCCACGCTGCGGGACACCGATTTCAGGAGCTCGGCTAACCCGAGAGGTAGGCTTTCTCCTACTGGGATGAATCCTTATTTGGCACCCCTGCTAATGGTTAGAGTGTTTTAAATAAATGGTCGTGTGAGTTTCTGCCCTCCTGAGCTGGACCGGTTGGGCCGGAATTTTTGGACAAGCCAGACCTGTGGCTGTACTGCTCACATGATCTCGCTGTATGGCTCAGGTTGCCGCTGCTCAAAATGAATTGCTTAAATTGTTTATTAGCCCATGTGAGCTAATTTTGGTGTTATTGCTATGAATAAATAACATGTTGTTGTGTGTTAATTTTTGTTAGTATATGCATGCTTAATATATTAACATGAATTGTTGTGAAATGGCATAATGTATTTCATATATGCACCGCGTAAATCCTAGAACAATAGGTGTGAGTGCATGACATGGTTAAAAGGAAAATGGTTGTGAAAGGAATTTCAAAGGAAGATTTTTCGAAGAATTTCCTTGGAGAATTGTCCAACATTTCATCTCGGAGGAAGACCCATGACTGTTTTAGAGAGTTACCTAGAAATTCACCTCGAATGGTTGTCCAATAAATTTTACCGAATCCGCAGATTATGTTTTCAAGAACAAAACCTTTGTTTCAAACAAAGGTTTTCTCACACTCGCTTGTGCATGCGTGGAGTGAGTCAAGGAGGACTTGAGACATGAGATCGGGGGCATGTAGACATTCGAAAGGTGAATCCTTAATTCACTTGAATGTGTATGCTTTTCCATTGCATGAGCACTTAGCGGAGTAACCCATGTAGAGATTATCACTACGGCGCACGCTTCACTCCCGTCGGATCCCCTTCGTATAGGAGGTTCAAGAAGACAACATTCATTAGAGGTCACAGAAGAAAGCCGACAATCGGGCTTTGATTACGCTTGTAAAACATGTATGAAATATTAAAATTGAAACATGCTCGTATTAAGAGCGATGTAATAACTCTGAAACCACTAGAATATAGCTGGATATATTTTGGTGAGTATGATGTGTGCCAATGTGGCCATTTTAATCATGTATGGGTCTCATGATAATGGCACACACAAGTTTTCCGTGTCGACGACGGGTCAACTAGACCTCGTGAAATGCAGTGGCGCACGTAAATACATCAACTTATCAGACATATACATGTCGTGATTGTTATACACAAAGATCTTCAAGTCATACTTCGCTTCACATATTGCATAAGAATAGGTACTTTTAATCAAGCTCCGTGTTTTTGACTCAGATGTGTTTTTCGTGCTTCATACACACCATTACAAGGATTCGTGTCCGTAAAGTGAATACGGGTTATCGAGAATGATGGCAACCGGGCCGTGAAGTTTCCGAAGTGCACAATGCGTGGAGACAAGTGTGGGAGGACTGCACCGGCATGCAAATTTCCAACCCAGACCGGCACACCTAAGCTAGAAAGTACCAAAGAGCCAACCCGTCGGTGATATCGATTAACTCCAGACCGCAGACAAAGACTAACTCAGAATTTAAGACAAAGCCAGGAGAGTCGAGGGAATTGAGCAGAATTGACTTAAATGCAAGGCACGTTTCACATTCAACTTTCAATGCTGATCACAATGGAAAAGGGTATAAAAGCTAAAGGATGTAGGAGAAGGCAATTTTTGATTCCTAGTGGCTAGGCTTTCATGTATGAGTGTTCTTTCCATAGTTTCCTAAGAAGGTTTATATTGTGGTTAAAGACTTCATTTTTCCGGATAGTTCGATTTTCGTTTGATGTAACCTCTTCGCTAGGGACCATTACATCTAGTTTTATCTCTCAAGATTCTCGGTAGATTTTCATTCCCGGGTTTCATAAGTGAATTTCATTTTCTCAAAGTTCCTTTATGAATAAATTCTCTTCAATTATGATTTGCTTTATAATTTCCATGGAGTTCTTAAACTTTTATGTCGGGTTCTACTGGAAACTCACCCGATCAAGGTAATATCCTCAATTCCTCTTTTATACTAATGGGATTGCAGATGTTAATCATCAGAGAACTCTTTATAAAACCTTAGTTGGGCATCCTCTTGACAACGTGTGAACGAGAGATCCTCGGTACACGTACTTGATTTCAAATGCAAGCTAAGAGTTTGAATTAATTGTTGAACAAGTATTTAACATTCCTCGATCATTTTTCATTCTAAAAGAGCGTTTAAAGCAACATCTTCCATCGAAGACCATTCATCAATGGCTCTTAGATGAGACTATAAACTAAGAGGTGGGAATTACGTGAGTAATGGTGAGTGGAAACCTAAGAATCCCAGCAATTATCTTTCTATTTTAAAATAGTCAATTTAATCAATCCTTAAATCAACCAACCACAACCCCATAATTTCCTTTTTCAAATACACACCTTTTGGAGAATAGCTCCTAAGGATCAACAATTGGGATTCACTCCCCGTGAGACGACCGTGGACTCCCACACAAGATTACAATGCTGGGGACAACCTTAATTCCTACGCTTGGGAATAAAATTCAAAGATACGCACAAGTGAATCAGCCAATACAATCACAAAATCTCCAAATTTTCATTCCCTCAATTGTTTTAATCCACATTAAAAATGAATACGACAAAGGATAAACATACACAAAATAATGCAATGTAACTTTAGAGCAAACTTATCCCATTTGAGCTGATGTCTTCAAATCATTCAACTCTTTCTTCAATTTATTCATCTTTAAATCATTCATCCTTACTCCGCTCCTGGGAACTTCAATCTTGGGCCTTCAATGAATTATGCTGGTCAAAATTGTTCACCTCATCATCTTCCTGACAATTTCTATCATTTTTGCCCCTTATTTTATGCATTTCCTTAATCTTCGTTTGAAGCAGCTTCTTTTCCCACCTCAATTGGTTGATAACAACCTTTGCCCTCGATGTCATCTCCAAATTGTGTCACAAAAAAAAAAAAAAAAAACGACATGTGCTTTCCCAAGGCTAAAAGAAGGACAACCAACAAACACACAAATTAATCAATATTCAGTAAAACAAAACAAACAACTTTTTTGATAAACATCTACTTAGATAATATTTTGGGTATGAGTAGAATCTCCTCCCTGGATTTGTCTCCTTCCAAGTTGTCAGTAATGAAGCTTTGAGACCACAATCGCTGAATACGACATGGTCGTTACATTCGACAGCTCTGTTGTGTCATTTGCTTGTGGAACTTGAAGAAAGGGTTCTAGCCATAGATGAAGGAAACAATGGAAATGAGGGTCCAAGCAAAACCAAGGAGGAAAGGAAGGTCCGTTGAAGCAAAACCAAAGACGGCAAAAGAATCGAAGCAAAACCTAAGGTTGTCTTTAGATCAAAGGTTGTATTTTGGAAGGAATTGGTAAAGATGAAATTGGGGCTTTTGATTTCCCCTAATTAGAAGTCTATCAAGTTTTAAATGTAATTAGTGCAAAAATTTGTCATATCAATCGCCATACGGTATCGCTTCATTAGCTATCGTAACGTCATGACATTTAATGCCCAAAGTTACGGCATGGGCTAATTTGAGCTACGGGCAAAAACGTGTGGGGCTCTATTTTGACAGAAAAGAAGTTTGAGTAATAAGTGAGATATTTGGGAAAACCTTAGGGTTTTTTTTGCTCATTTATGCAATAAATAAGATATTATAGTTTTTTTAATTTTATTTTATTAAAAAATATATTATTATTATTATTATTATATATTAAAATATAAAATTCAAAATAAATTAAATTAATTTTATATATTTATTTAGGGGGGCAGGACTAAGGAATACCTAAACCGTAAAAAAAAAACTTTATTACATGAATCTCAAACTTGCTACCAAAATCTGATTATACAAATGTCATACTCACTTGTTGTCATATCCTCCACAACCATGACTATTGCCTCCCATCATAAAAAAAACTCATACCGTTGTCATCCCTATCCTCCACAACCATGGCTACTGCCTTCACCTCCATCACTAGGGCAAGGAACTGACAACTGAACCTTTATCGAAGATCCTGAAACGGATGCCTGGTTTTAAATGAGAAATGGCAGAAAGCAACTGTTCTCAAAATAGGGTTGTGATGATCCATCCATCCCAATATGGTTTACATCCCAATAGGGCTCTCGCTAATTTTGATTAGTGGTTTTAAGTGTTTTCATTATTCAATAATGGTTATTCTATGGTTTTGGATGTGTTTTTAAATTCGAAGATTTTGGTGTTTTTCGGTGTATCTCTCTTCCAATGCTGGCCGTTTGATTTCTGTTTATTTATTGTTTATATTTGACTCGTTATTCGTTTTATGGTTTGGTGTTGGTTTTTACTTTTTATGATATGAAAATCCTTATATTCCTCGAAACTGTGAACAACTAAAATAACGGTAAAAATATATAGTCATTTTGAAAGGATTTGCACTGCTAGATACCATTAATGTCAGAAGCTAGTTTATAAGATGTGTACTCAGTAAGGTAAATAAGAGTAAATGAGAAACCTTGACTTTCATACAAAATCGTAGATAGGAGACCAAGCAACGACAGGACTGTCACATTCTAACCCCCGTCTCGTTAATTTAATTTTTTTTTCTCATATCTATTCCATTTAAAACAATAAACGGGGTGAGGCATCTCATACTCGCCATGTTAGCTAATATTTTTATTTATTATTATTATTTTATTTTATTTATTTACTTATTAGAAGCATTTTAATATTTATTTTTTGTTATATTAGTACCATTATATATTATAAATAAATAAGATATTATTTATTATATATTTCACTTTATTAAAAATTCTATTATTATTATTATTCTTAAATAAAATATTTTTAATACATAACCAAGCAAGTGACGAGGTAGGACTAAGTAATGCCTCTAACCCGCCCACCCCATCAAAACCCCGACACATATACAATCTAAATCTATATATATATAAACCCCACTATAAAAATCTCATACCCATCAAATTGGGTGGACGAGGTGCGGCGTAGGGCAAAAACCAAAAAACTGGCCCCATCGCTATCCTATCTCCCACTGTGACGCCCTAATTCCCGAGACGTATCACCAATCACAACCCGTTTAACTGTGTCTCATATCACGAGACTCATACATGAGTAAAATGTGACTACCTCGCCTACACATCATCACTCACCTTCAAAATACGTCTATATACCATGCGCTTTAAAGAGTTATTACATCACTCTTAATACAAACATATATTAAAATTAAGAGTTCTAATACATGTTTTACAAAATGTATCTACCAAAGCCACATGTCGGCTTTCTTCTCAAAAGCGGCCTCTAATGAGCGTCGTCTTCCCGAACACTCCTTGTACCTGAAATAATTTTCCCTCGATAGGGTGAGCAATGCCCAGTAGTGGAATTATCCTACATGGGTTACTCCCCACCTAAGTGCACATGAAATGGCAACTAAACACATTCAAGCAAATGCATGATCCTACTTGAATACCTACATGCCCAATCCCATGTCTCGAGTCCTCACCGACTCCCTCACACATGCTTAAGCCATGTATGAAAATAATTTTCCAAACAAAAATATTTGTTTTAATTGAAGACAACCCTCCGATATAAATACGTTGGACAATCCTCCGAGGTGAATTTGTCAGTAACTCTTCAAACAATCTACGGGCCCTCCAACGTGAATTATCGACAATTTTCCCAACACACAATTCTTCAGGACAACTTTCCGATAAAATTATTATTTTTAATAATTTTACAAAATAATTCATCATTTGGACAACCCTCCGATTTTATTTGTCACGCAGACTCACACTTACTATTCTGTGCACTCTTGTACAAGATAATGAAACATTATGCCATTTATAACACCATGTTACTGGTGTATATTAAATGATGCATATACTAACAAGAATTAACTCACAACATCATGTTATTCAATTCATAGTAATAACACCAAAATTAGCTCACGTGGGCTAATAAACAATTCAAGCAATTCATTTTGAATCACCCACGCAACACAAACCACACACAATCACGTGAACAGTAAAACCCTAGGTCTCCAACACTGTTCACGACCACACTAAGGATTTCTTCATTCGATCCAAATATTTTGGAACCGAAAACGTGGCCATCCAAGCCTTAACAAATCCTCATCCATTAAAATGGCTCTTAGCCAAAGAATAAATCAAGTAGGAGAAGACCCCTACCTCTCAGAGTTTTCGAAACTCCACAAAATCGATGTCCCCGCGTAGCCCTTGCCTCGTAGAGAAACTTTGCCTCTTGGCTCATCAAGAATTGACGGCCCAACAAGCTGGAAATCTGTGAGAAGTTGACTTTCTCTCTAAAACCTGTTTTCCTCCCCTCACGCACGCATCAGAAAAACTGGAGAAGAAGATGCCTTTTCTTCTTTCTTCTTTAATTTCCTTTTGTCATTTAGTTCGACTTTAAGGACTTTTTTGACACATGGCTTAATCTGCTTCATTTATCTCTTATCCTCTCACTAATCATGCAACACGTGTCACATGAGTACATGAAGAAAGACCGTCAGCATCATATTCTCTCACAAGCTATGTTAATTACCTAATAATCTCGACACTCGTGCCTTGAAAGAAGTGAAATTTTGACTGTCTCGGAATTTGACAAAATTTGACGTGGTAGTTAGATTTTGCGAGACGATTCCAACGGTGAAGTCCGTTTTGTCATATGAGATCTAGAAAAATTCCGGATTTTGACCGAAATTACCATTTTACCATTTTTTCAGAAAATTAGAATTTTCTCGAGTTTTACATTCTCCCCCCTCCTAAAAGAATTTCGGTCCATACAATCACAACAAATCAAATGCATATGCAACGTGCTTTATGCCATGCATGTAAACTAGTCATTTAAGCATTAAACGACTAAACCACGTACCTTCATCCCTAAACAAGAAGGATAGGTGGCCCGCATCGTGTCCTCGCTCTCCCACGCGACTCCCTCCACTCACCCGCCGCCATAGCACCCCTCACTAACCCTACCTGGCCTTGCGTCGCAAACCCGATTCGCTATCCATAATGCACACCGGTCCCTTCTCGAAGGTCCCATCCGTGTCAACCTCAATCTCTCCCCAATCCACTACATGAGTTGGATCTGGAGTGTATCTCCGGAGCATGAAGACGTGAAATACCTCATGGACACCTGACATGTTAGGTAGTAAAGCTAACCGGTATGCTATAGTGCCTACCTTCTCAAGTATCTCGAAGGGTCCAACGAATTCCTAAGGATAAATTTTCCTCACATTACGAACCTGACCACTCATCTCTTAGGCATCACCTTCAAGAAGACTTGATCTCCAACCTCGAACTCTAAGGGTCGACGTCGTACATCTACATAGCTCTTCTTCCAGCTCTGAGCCATGAGAAGACGTTGTTGTATCAAGCTCATCTTCTCAAAGGTGTCTCTAATCAGATTAGGACCAGTGATGGAGCTCTCTCTCACCTCGGTCTAACATATCGATGATCTGCATGGCCTCCCATACAATGCCTCATATGGTGTCATTTGTATACTACCGATAACCGCCAGCGTTGTAGGTGAATTCCACTAAGGGAAAATGTTCTTCCCAACTACCCTTATGATCCAAGACGCATGCTCGCAACATGTCCTCTATCACCTGTATGGTCCTCTCAGACTGACCATCCTGTCTGCTGGTAGCTATCAGACTGATAGTCGGCCGTGTGCCCATAGCCTTGGCCTTTTCCAAAAGCCGAGTCAGGAACCCTCAGTCCCTATCCGACACTATGGATACCGGTACTCCATGTAGCCTGACGATCTCGAATATACACCTACGTAATTCCTCCAATGTGAAGGTCATTCACACGGCTAGGAAATGTGCCGATTTCGTGAGCTGGTCTACTATCACCCACACCGTATCATGCCACCGCGGTGTTCGTGGTAAGTAGGTCACAAAATCCATCGCGGACGTGCTCTCCCATCACCTCTACCACCCTTAAAGGTCGGCAAATTTCATTGGCTTTCGTGCTCAAATTTTTAACTTGTCGACACGTGAGACATCGTCGAACAGTCCCCTACGTGTCTCTTCATCCCGTCAGGTAGTACCCATGCATTTAAGATCTCGTACATCTTCGTGCCACATGGATGCACAACAAATCTAGAGTAGTGAAACTCCCTGAGAATCTCCTCTCTCAAATCGGTCAACTGGGGAACCACTACCTCGTCCTCTATACCGAAGACTACCATCTGCGTGGATGGTCCAATTCCCCATCACCCATACCCGATCAGGCCCTGGCCCCGATGGACACTATTTCCGTCCCGCCCCCTCGAGACTCCAATCACCCGCTCAATGCAGACCCATGTAGCCACTAAACTCCCCAACGCACCTGAGCCCGGCCACCGCATCAGAAACTAACCGCCCCATAGTCTCGAGCATTTGCCATTCCCGGGAAGCTATACTAGCCTCGCTCTCCGCGATCTCCGACCGAAGGTATCGCCATCACATCATTCTTTACCAAAATGGTAATGCAAAGTGATGTCATAATCCTCTAGGAACTCCATCCATCTCGCGCCGCTTCTCATCGAGGTCCTCACAAGGTGAAAATATTCTTCAAACTTTTGTGGTCTGAGTACATTTAAAACTGCTCGCCATATAAATAAAGGGTGCCAAATCTTCAAGGCGTAAGAACACGCCGCCAACCTACATCGCTGTATGAGTAATTCGCTCTAAGGGATTCTTCAACCGACGAGAACCATGGGGTTACCACTCTCCCGCCTACATCAAAAACACATCCTGGGCCGCCTTCGAGGCATCACAATACACCGTGTGCCCCGTCCTCCCTAAATTATCGATGTGAGCCGGGCAAGCCCTCTTCAACTCCCGACGCCTCCCCGCACGGCCATCCCAATCAAACTTGACTTCCTTCCAGGTCAATCTCGGCCATAAAGCCATGACCTGGGAGAAATCTCAATGAATCTCCCCAGAAGACTCCAGCCAATCCCAAGAAACTACATATCTCGAAGATTGACTTCAGTCTCTCCCAACTCATCATGGACTCGACCTTCTCTGGGTCCACTAACATGCTTGATGTTGACACCACGTGTCCCAAAAATCTCACCTCAATAAGCCAAAACTTGCACTTACTGAACTTGGCGTACAACTGATGGTATCTCAGCAACTATAAAACAATCCTTAAGTGATCCTCATGCTCCCTCTCTGACTGGGAGTAGATCAAAATGTCATCCATGAAGACTACCTATTGAACCGATCCAAATAGGGTCGAATACTCCTTATGCATGAGGTTCATGAATGAGCCGCTAACAAGATTCACAATTCAAAGGGCATCATCAGAACTCAAAGTGCCCATAACGTGTCTCGAACGCTGTCTTGTGTGGATATCTATCTCCTAACCTCAACTCGATGGTAACCAGTGAAGGTCTATTCGAGTAGACTCGCCAGCTTCTCCTCAACCGGCTTCAATAAGTCATCAATCCTACAATGCGGTACCGACTCTTGATCGTTAATCCCGTTCAACTACTCCAGAATCATCGAAGGTCTGGTCCTTCTTTCGCAAACAGACTCCGAGCGCCCCATGGTGAAGTGCTCGTTTAATGAAACCCTTCTTCAAGAGCTCCCCGTAGCTCACCCAGCTCATGCAACTCAACTGGTGCCATCCTATGTGGAGTCATATAGATGGGTGAAGTACCAGGGTGTAGCTCGATATAGAAGTCTACAACCCTCTACGGAGGCAATCCCGGTAGCTTGTCCGGAAAAACATCCTCACACTCGCAGACTACTCGAGGTAGATCCAAGTCCGGTCTCACCTCGTCCTCCAGGGTTACACTTGCTAGCCAACCCGTCAACTGTCCATGACACCTGGACTCGTACACCGCCCGGGGAAAAAGA
Source organism: Tetrastigma voinierianum (assembly GCA_016808115.1). Lineage (NCBI taxonomy): Eukaryota > Viridiplantae > Streptophyta > Magnoliopsida > Vitales > Vitaceae > Tetrastigma > Tetrastigma voinierianum. The sequence continues at coordinate 551,634 of JAEQBH010003664.1, read as the reverse complement.
CATGCTGGGTCCCTCAAACGTAACACGAGCATCGCCTGCGGTGTAAGCGGTAACCTCCTACGCCACAATCGATGACGACCGCTTGCCGCCAACCGCCCATCCCCAAGACGACGCCGAATCCTTACATGTCCACGCACTCAGTCCACCGCGGAGCGTAATCCCCCGAGATCTCTAAATCGCAACCACGACATATCATCCTAGTGGGAGAACTCACATACAAAGGCCCTTCAAGGCCTCAACCTCTAAGCCGATCCTATCACAATCGATCGGGACCGGGCCGTCCCGAAACCCCGTGGATCCCCGTCTCCGGCTGCAATCCTCCTCATATGTCCGGCCGTTGGCAATGGGTAGCAGCACACCATCTACCACCCTGACCGGGTAACCCCGATATGTTCCTCTGCAGCCCACCGCTACGCCAGCCTGAACCCTTGCGGAACTAGAAGCCCTCCTCGCCTTTCCCCGAACCTGAAGAAGACTCGACTCTCCTTCTTCACACTAACACTCGCATCCCGAGTGCTCACGCATCCCTCCATCTCCCTCCCATGGTCACGGCGTCCTAACCATGTGAGTCCATGTCTTCGTAGGCGGAGTCCTTACAACTCGCTCTCGAATGGACAATCTTAGTCCATTCTCAAACCTCCTGACCAAAAATACAAAATTTCGAGACACTATTCACGCACCAAAATTTTCATATTATCAACGTCAATGCATTCATGTAATGCAAGACAATAATTCCATGTATTAAATCATACGAAACAAAAATATATTTCATTTTATTTTATTATTATTAATATTTTTTTTAAACCCTCAACTCCTCTTCAAGGAATGCTGTTCATGAACAAGGTCACTGAACAATGATCCAAATCGGTGGATCGTAAATAGTGCAATCGTAGTCAAAAACTGGTCGGGTGCACAGCGTGCACCCAAGGCCCAAAGTCGCGCCAGCCGCGCCCAAGTCGCGCGCCACGCCGCTGCCGGGCGCCGTGTCGCGGGCAATAATCGGGCGCAATATTGTGGCCCTTCCCGGCCGCGTCACAAAGTCGCGGTCGCGCTACCAGGTCGCACGCCAGGTCATGTACCTCCCCCCGCCGCTGGCCACAAAACTATATCGCGATACGTAGGGCCCATGTCAGAGCACTACCACGCTGCGGTCGCAGCCGCTTCGCGCCATATCGCAGCCTCGCGGTCGCTGCGCTGGGCGTCGCACACAAGGGCTCACCCTCCCGTCACGATACAAAATTTGTATCGCGACGCCATCGGCGGGTTGGGTTCACAGCGCCGCTATCGTCATCAAGCAAAGTCGGCCAGGTCGCAATGGCCACGGGTCAGGAAACAAGAACCCTCGCTACGCATCTATCACTTCACCGCTCGCTCGACTTCTTACAGCCCAGCTCACGTGGTCACGAGCAAATCTCATGTATCATGACCCAACACCAAACTGGGCAATAGCCCATTCCAGCTCCATTGCAACTTCCTTTTTTTTTCATTCCATTTTTTTTTCATTTGTTCTACTCACTGCAAGATCACAAATTTTTTTTTTCTAGTAGAACCAAAAATATTTATTATAATTTATTTGTTTATTTTTTTTTTCCTGTTTTACACACTGTAAAACCCCAGAAAAAAATTTTCTAATTTTTTTTATTCCTCTCAAGAGCCTCACCGCTTACTCCTAAAATGCAATAGCCTAAACAACTCCACTTATACAACTTATAAAAAAAAAAAAAAATTTTAAGATTTTAATTATAACCCTTTTTCTCAGGCAAAAACCTAATAATTTTCTAGAATTTCACAAACCGACCTTATCTATGTTCAAAAACTGGGCCAATCAGTCTTAATTTTATTTTTTTTCGTTTATTTCTGGACCATTCTATCCAAAATTCCTCAAACAAACCCCTTTTTTTTTCAAACTAAACCCCTAAGGTTATATTTTCCTCAACCCTAGTATTCAACATCTTTCCTATATGCTATTCACCAAGCATACAAGCACACAATATAATCACACATCATAATTAATTCATCAAAATGCACAATGGATGCATGATCTAACCCGTTTCCCATCGAGCCCATGTATCAAGTACCTAAGCTCTCTTGCCGAAGTCACGACACTCCCAATTCCCGGGTGTCCCGTTGACCATTGTCAACCTGCGGAAAACTGTGTCTCATATCATGAGACCCATACATGAGTAAAAATGGTCACCTTTGCTTACACATCATACTAACCAAAATATCTATAAAACCCGAGAAAATTCTAATTTTCTAAAACGGTAAATGGTAATTTTTGGTCAAAATCCGCATTTTCTAGATCTCGAATACGAAACCTGACTTCACCGCTGGAATTATCTCAAGAAATCTAAACTACCAATCGGTGTTTCATCGACCCCCGTATTACTTGAATTTGCACGCTTTTCGAGACAACTTAGCGCATATGAACACTCGCACATTTTGAGTGACTCACAATGTGCCACGTGGTCGATGCAGAATTGAGTCAACCTTTGAGCTCAAGTGTGGGGCCCATGGACAAGGACATCTCCTAATCGAGGAAAATCAAAGGTAGGTAAGGAATAATGAATCCAAATAAGCCAATGACGGCTTGACATTCGCAATGAGGGGGACATAAGAAGAGCTTTCTCTCCATTTTGCCGCAATCCCAGAAAGGAGAGGGGAGAGCAAATTTTTGAAAAATGGAGGGTTTTTAGAGAGAGAGTCCGACTCTAGATTTCCATTTTCGACCGTCTGCCTTGGTCTGCCAAGAAGCAGTTGTTCTCTATCGCCGCAAGGGCTACGCGGTGGATAATTGGTTTCCTTGTGGAGTTTCCTCGGGGGCCAACTCGAAGAGGTAGGGGTCTTCTCCTACTGCTATTTTCTGGCTTTAAGAGCATTGTAAAATGGTTTGGAGTGTTTGGAGGGCTCTGAATGACTTGTTGGCCTGGCCCCAAACTCGACCGAATTGTTGGAATTCGGGGACCTGCTTGGAAAGTCTCATACCGATCCCGGGCTGTAAATGGTCCCCTGTTATAATCAGGTGTTAAATTATGGCTCGTGTTGTTAGGCTCCGGGAATGGCCATGGATTTATGTTCCACAAATTGGAACCGATGTTATGAGAGGGTACGCCACTGACAAAATTTGCTCGGATCATAAACCATTTCTCGCCAGATGATTGACCAAAATGTCCATGTGTTATTTGCGATGAAATCGCTTGAAATGAATGGCTTGAATTGTGGAAAGAAATTGCCCACGTAAGAAAATTTAGTGTGTTAACATGAAAGTGTTTGAATTATATAAAAATATAATTGCAGAGAGCCATTGGAATTAAACTGATCATGGATTAGTCCATGTGAGTTAATTTGATGTTATTGCTAAGAATTGAATATGATGTCATGGAGTTAATTTTTTGTTAATATATGCATGTATAATATATTAATACGAATTGTATTTAATGGCAGATAATGCATTTATATGCAACTGGGCAACTCTAGAATAATAGGTAATGAGTGCAATGACATGAAAGAAAATGAAAATGAAAATGGTCATGGAAAGGAATTTCAAAGGAAGATTTTCCGAATAATTGCTTTGTAGAGTTGTCCAACAATTCATCTCTAGGCTAATTCCATGACTGCTTTCGAGGATTACCCAAAGAATTCGCCTTTCTGAGGGTTGTCCAGATTTCCTTACCAAAATCCCAGAGTATGTTTTCAAGAACAAAACTCTGTTAAAACACACTTTTTCATTACTCGCTTAAGCATGCCGAGGGAGCCGAGTGGCTCTATAGCTCGGCGCGCAGCCCATCTCATCCATATCATGTAGACACTGCAGGGATCATGCATTTGCTTAAATGTGTTTGTGTTGAATTGACAGATGTGCAGGCCTTAGGCGGGGGAGAGTACTCATACATACTAATTATTTCCGCATTGCGTCACCTTGTCGAGGATCATTATTTTCGTACAGGAGTGTTCGAGAAGACGGCGCCATAGAGGCCGCTTTTAAGAAGAAAGCCACATGTGGGTTTGGTATTTTATTTTGAAACATGTATTAGAATCAAATTCTTAATATATGTTGTATTAAGAGTGATGTAATCAACTCGAACTATCAGAAGATAATGATAGATTTCGATGTTATTGATGTAATGGGCCCATGCCATTTTTACTATGTAATGGGTCTCATGATTGAGATTACGTATCTCATGTTGATTTGTTGTCAACTGGACTGCTCAAGGCCACAATATCATCAACTATATTACCATAGTTTTAAAGAGTTATTACATCACTCTTAATACAAACATATATTAAAATTAAGAGTTCTAATACATGTTTTACAAAATGTATCTACCAAAGCCACATGTTGGCTTTATTCTAAAAAGCGGCACTCTAATGAGTGTCGTCTTCCTGAACACTCACCAAATGATTTTCCTCGATTAGGTGAGCAATGCCCGCAGTGGAATTATCCACATGGGTTACTCCTCACCTAAGTGCACATGAAATGACAACTAAACACATCTGCAAATACACGATCCTACTACCACCTACGCCCAATCCCACGCTCCTGCCCTCATCGACTTCCCTCACACACGCCTGCTCCACGTGACGAAAATAATTTTCCAAAAATTTTTTAATCGAGACAACCCTAATATAAATACGCTGACAATCCTCCGAGCTGAATTTGTCAGGTAACTCTCCTAAACAATTCATGGGTCCCTCTCGACGCACCTGTCAACAATTTTCCAACACAATTTCTGACAACTTTCCAATAAAAATTATTATTTTTAATACTTTGCAAAAAGAATCACCGCTTGACAACCTCCGATTTTATTTGTCATGCACTCACACCTACTATTCTAGGGTGCCCCGATGCATATGAAATGCATTATGCCATTTCCAACAATTCATGTTAATAAATATTAAACATGCATATACTAACAAGAATTAACTCACAACATCATGTTATTCAATTCATAGTAATAACACCAAAATTAGCTCACATGGGCTAATAAACAATTCAAGCAATTCATTTTGAATCACCTAAGTAACACAAACCACACACAATCACGTGAACAGTAAAACCCTAGGTCTCCAACACTGTTCACGACCACAATAGGGATTTCTTCACTTGGTCAAAATATTTTGGAACCGAAAACGAGGCCATCCAAGCCTTAACAAATCCCCATCCATTAAATCGCCTACCTAAGAATAAATCAAGTAGAGAAGACTTCACCTCGCTCGTCGAAACTCTACAAAATCGATGTCCCCTCATAGCCCTCGCCTCATAGAAGCACCCTCATTTCATGGTCATTTGGAACCGATGGTCCGAACGCCGAAAAATCTAGAGAGAAGTTGGAATTTCTCTCTCTAAAACCTGTTTTCCTCCTCCTCCACCCGTACGTACTGTGCAAAATCGAGTACAAGATGTCTTTCTTTTTATTTTCTTAATTCCCTTTGTCTCCTTTAGTTTGACTTACACACATGGATTAATCTAAGCCATTTATCTCTTATCCTCTCACTAATCATGCAACATGTGTCACATGGGTACATGTAGTAGGTGACCATTGTCACATCACATGCCTCTCACAAGTCAGACACGACACTCCGACACCCAAAGGCCTCGAAAGAAGTGAAATTTCACCGTCTCGAATTTAAGTAGAACGGGACGTGCATGGATTTCACGAGACGATTCCAATGGTGAAGTCCGTTTCGTCATCCGAGATTTAGAAAAATTTCGAATTTTGACCGAAATTACCATTTTACCATTTTTCAGAAAATTAGAATTTTCTCGGATTTTACATCCACAACCATGGTTGTTGCCTCCACCACCACCACAAGGGCAAGGAACAGACAACCAAATCTTTACCGAAGCCGATGCATGGTTTTAAATGAGAAATGGCAGGAAACAACCGTTCCTAAAATAGGGTTTTGATATGCAAAAGTGATCAATAAAAGTTTTTTTTAATATTTTATTTTCGTTTATTTTTATATGCATAATTATTTTTTCAAATAACTCTTTAAAATATATAAAAACAATTAAAATATATTTTTTAGGAGTTATTTTCAATCCAAATTATTTGAAAAATAGCTTTCAAATTTTTTTAAAGAAGCTTCTAAAACCAATTCTCAAACAACCTCTTCACGCTTCCCACTAGAGTTTGCTTAAACTTGGAACTAGACTCAGATCGAACTATAAGGTAGAATCCTAGTTGATATATAGTATTAAATATAGCCTTTCTTAATTCTCTATTGCATACTTTAAATTAAACAAAATACTATATCTTATATTCTTTTTTATTCACCTAATAATTTTCAAAACTAAGGTCGTTTTTGTTTATTTTAGTCGTTCCATTTAGCTAAAAAAAAAATCATAATAATTAAAATATATTTATTATTAATAAATTTATTTTAATTATATTAATTGATATTAAGACGTTATTTTTAATTGAATAAGAAAAATTAAATATTTTATTTCAAGCTTAATTCAATTAATATCATATTTTACTATATTAAATGGTTTAAAATACATTTGCAACTTCTTTGTAAAGTCATATATATGTAATAAAATATTTTGATTTATGTACATATCCAAAAATATTGGATAGCACTCATTTTTATAATTTATTTTTGAATAGAGTGATGTTTTCAATCGTTCGTATTTTCTAAAGATGGTTTTATTTAGTAAAATGCTTTACTAAAATTTTTTCATTATTAATAATCTTTTATTTATTAAATTAATTTGAATTTGTGTGTTTAAAATATTTTTGCACTTTTGTTATCTATTTTTATTAAATAATATGATTTAAATTCCAATTTGTGAGGTTGATGGAAATTTTTATGATTTTTTCAACAAAATATGAGAAAGGTAGAGTAAGTAATGGCTTATTAGTAGGCTCAGTGGGTAGTACTTTTCGCAAAATCACCTCAGGGTAGAAACTGTTAAAGTGGTAATGATATATTAGGAAAAGAAAAATAAAGATATTGCTTTGTTTAATATTTGTTAAAAGAGGCTTAAAAACATAACTTCACCAAATTTAAAAAAAAAAATCATTAATGAATGAAGATGACAATGGTAAGTTTTTCAAGCTTTTACTTTCTTCAAATTCAAATATTTCCTAATAATTATAACCCTTGATAAAAAAAATCAAATATAGAGTAGAAAAAGAAGCACAGGCTAGTATGGTTTTTCATATATGCAATGTCCTTTTCTTTCTTTTTTTTTTTTTTATAATGTACTGCAACTAATAATCGGTAAAACAAACACAGCCCATACAACAAAATTCGCTATCACTAATCCCACCGGATTAAGGGATTATGTAATATCAACGTTGCCCTCACTCTACTACAAAATCCCCCATTTCATCCTCCACTAACTCACCACTTCTCCTCTTTCTCTCATTTCATAAAAATTTCTCGCTTTCTAATAGTTTCATGAACTCCGATAAAGGTTCGTTACTCCGCTTACTACCTGCGTCGAAAGCCGTGCATGTAGACATTTGTGGCTTTGATTGTCGATTTTGATCCGATTTGTCTGAGGGTGGCTTCGGGGATGTTGAGGGCGTTAACTTATGAAGTTGTTTTTAATTAGTTTGTTTATGTTTGTTTCTCCATTTTTGGTCTTATAATTATATGTTTCTGATTTCATATTAGTTGTGAGATTTTTCATTGGTTTTGCTTTAATGATCGCTATATTTACTCATCGAGCTATGGAGGCTTTAGAGATGATTCGGGACAAAGATCTTGGGATTGATATGGTTTTAATTGAGCTGCATATGCCTGATATGTCTGGGTTCGATCTCCTCAACGAGATTAAAAGAATATCTGATCCGCTCTCGTTCGTGGGTGGCATCCTTAGGCTTGTTTCATTTTTCTAATCATAGTACTGTTGGTCTGACAAAACTTTTTTTTTCTTTTACAAAAACAAGAAGTAACAAGGAAAAAGTGATTGTTCGCTCATAATGGTTTTTAAACTCCATGTTGAAAATAGTTTGAAACACAAACACCATTTTGGTGTTTTTTGAAAATTATTCTTATTCTAAATTTCATGTTTATTGTGGTTTTTCAAAACTAATACAGAAAACCAAACCAATTCTTTGTATTTTCTTTATTCATTTTGTTTTTGAGAACAAAAATTAGTTTTTAAAAACTATAAACAAACAAAGACATTTGGTTTTTTTTTTTTTTTTTACAAAAAACACTAACAAGAATGAATCTTAGAAAAACACCAAACATGTTTCATGTTTTTTCAAGAAAAGTTTTAAAAAACAGGAATCAAAACGTAGGCATAATTATTTATTCCTCTCTAATCACCTTGTGCTTTTTTCTTCTTTTTTTTTGGTGGTGTAGTGATGCCTTTTGATCGAAGTGAGAATGTGATGTTAATTAGTCTTGAGAAAGGGGCATAATTTTATTTCACAAAGCCACTTTATGTGGAGGACATGTCTGACATTTGGTAGTATGTCCATACTAGAAGACATTAGCAAAGAAAGGCAAAGGCTCGTCGAGAGTTAAGGAGGTCAGCCGCTTCTTCAAATCATCATTCAATGAAGAAAAGGAAATGCATGAAGATGAAGGTAGTTTTGTGAATGATCGGGAACAATAGTTACGGGAGATGACCACCGGGATCAAAGAGACTCGCCAAAGATCCCAGGAAGAAGATACCACCACTAATCTCAAGGTAATAGCCATGCAGGCCGACGACGTTAGAAGCCCTCGGCTTCTCGGATGACCGGCTTCAACGGTCGCCCTTCCCGCTCCCATCACAGTCATTGAACAACTTATTTTGCCGGCCATCACCACAACCATCAACCGACACCCACCACCACCGCGGCCACCCCCAAGGCAAGGGAATGCTCGGAGTGATTCTCGAGATCATGAGGCCGTCGCCGCCACCACCGCCACCACCACCGCCGCCGTTGCCCCGAAAGATGATCAGCGAGGCCGGTCTAACGTGGATTCGCAAAGGTGGTGATACCCAACTGTGGTTCCATCATCATTTTTCAGAGTCCTTTGCTTAAGGTTTATGAATAAATTCACGAATGGATTTAAATAAAGTTGAAGTCTCAGTTTCATATATGATTTTAGGAAGTATCTTTCATTTAGAATTTTAAATATAAATGCTTCATAAAATCTAAAACATTTTTTAATGTTAAAATTATTTACTGGTCAACAATATTTTCTAAGAAATTAAAATAAATCATCCACTTGCAAATGCTTAAAAAACAAAAATACAAAGCGAGAACTTAAATGATTAAATTCAAATAATTTCTGTGAGTTCGGGGATTAATAAAAAAAGTTCATGTATTCCTTCGTGATGTTGGTTTTTGTTATACTTCAATCAAAATCTCCGCAACTAAAACACCGCATAAAAATTCCTGGCTATTTCTGGTTTTTTAACTTATTTGCAACATTGTCCCTAGTCGCTGCCAAAAATGATAAAATTGATTTGACCATGCATGGGGTTTGTAGCTGAATGTTGGGTCCAAACGAACATGGGAACAGCTGCATGCCCCAAAAGATATCAACCAAAATAAAATAAAATGAACTACCAGCGGGCCTTAACGTAATGAACATAATCGACACCATTTTAACAAACACTACCAAATTTAATACCATTAACTTAACGCCTAATGAAACTAACGAATCAACGAATTAACGCTATGCGTGGATCGCATTGGTGCCTGCTTAAGGTTTGAAAAATCCCAATATATTCCTAAAACTATGAACTACTAAAATAACAAAGAAAATATGTTTATTTTTGGGTCGTATCTGCACTGGCCTTAAACCGTCAATGGTGTAGTTTAGGAACCTCATCTTTAGTACAAATACTTGACCGGAAGTCTGAAATACTCTTTAAAAATCTGTTATTAAGGAATCAACAAGTTATTCAAACCTTTCAGTGCAATTGATTTCATAAGCTACAAAAATGCTAAAACTTATTTTCCAGAATCATTCTTTAAAATATTAAATATAATTTAAAATAATTTAGAAATTTATGTATGTGAATTATTTGACCTTTATATAAACTTGTGACTTAAAAATCATGTACCGCAAAATAAAGACAGAAAAGGATGTCGAGGAAGAATTACAGAATGGCTGGATATTCTAAGTGCGTTTTAGCAAGGAGTGTTGATGGTGTTTGATGCCTGATTTTGTGGCTTTTTCAACTAAATTTATATTGAAAGCTTATGTTGATGAGTTGTTTATAATAATCCAAATGAAGAGGTGAACTGGGATATAGGAGATGATCAAGAGGGAGGAGTACTCGGGGCAGAATGATTTGTTTGCTCAATGTCCGTAGCAGCGATGGAAGGCGTGCTGTAGGCATATTATAGCTCGATGGATGTTTTCGAGGATTAAGTCTGGCTAGAGACAACTATGCTTTACAGATGAACAACAAATTTTCCTGAAGAACACGTTTTTCCTCATGAAAAGTGCAATGAAATTTGAACTGGTTTAGTTTTTGACATTAAGTTAAAGTGAGGAGTTGGAATTAGAAGATGTATTTAATTTTACTTTCATATATCAGATATAAAAGTGAAGATACTCAAGACCAAAATGATATACAAATTTTACATTATTGTCATCAAAGATTATTACCTAATCCCCAGCAAGGAAACAGAAAAACTCATTGTAATTCATACCAGATGGTGTGATTAGTGGATGCTTAATCTTCTTACACATTATTTAAGAACTTTTCAGTCCATATAACAATGCCAAAAATTTATTTGAGAACTATTTTCATTTGTATGAAAATGGAATCGTTTCTTGTATGATGGACTCATTTAAATCTCGTTTATACATTCAAATCACTCGTAGCGCACAGCATCATAAAGTAATAAAGTGGATATTTAAAGTCCAGAGCATCGCTCCCATCGCAGGAAAGATGATAAATCAAAGACTAACCCAACTACTCAAGATCATTAATATCAATCTTCACCCAGGATATATATCAAAAATGTGTCTTAGATCGTTCCTAAAATATACAAAAGTAAAAGTTGCACAAATCAATGAGATTCACCAGTGACAAATCTGTAAATGGATCAATGAGCAACAAATTCTCATTTTCCAAGATCTTTTCGACCATACCAACCATCAATTCGGAAAGCCGAGTTTGTCGAAGATGAAAGGCGCGATATTTTAGATTTCTCCTCAAATCATACTTTTCACCATTAAAGGTTCATATTCATTTTCGACATGATTCTGACCTAGTTACTGTAATATATAACCCTCTTTCTTAAGATTTCTATATTTTCCTTTCGCACTTGCCACTACATCTTAGACTCCCAAAGAATCTACCCCATGTATGATAATGCAAAGCTCTGTCCACCTGACGACACCTCATCCTACACTTCATGAAAATTTCCATCTCTCGATTAGAGTCCTTACAACATTTGAGATCAATCACCCAAATGTAGTTATTTAGAGGATCTCTATAATTTAAAAAGCAGATATTTTATTCAACCCATCAACTTATAAGTAAGTCAGTGATCTATCCGAGTAATCAAAGTTCATTGGGTTTCATAGTATTAGCCTACCAAGTACCCAAGAACTGCCTACACTCTCAATTTCTAATCTACGGGTTACTTAGAGGGCCTCCTGAAATCGGGAGTGAGATACAAGATTCAGACAGTACACTCGCACTAGTATCGAACAAGTAAATTTATAAATAATACCAATCAAATAAATTCAAGACTATCTGTTTCTTCCACCCATGCTGAAGAAAACGACTATCATCAATCTACTCCATTTCCAATGAGCCAACTTTTCAAAACCTACACTCATATCAATGACTAACTAATCAGGAAAATTCACTGAAATCATAAACGAACCGTAATAAATGAACTCCATAAACCTTCCAAAGATCCATTTAAATCAAATAGTAAATGAAAAGCAAGAATTATAGCAGTACACAACAGAATTTCGCACTTCAAAGATACAATACCAAAATCCAGAAAATTAAAGGAAAACTAACAAAATAAAACTATAATGAGCTAAATCTCCTAAAATGAAAAATAGAAATAAAAATCTACAAGAGTCTTCAACCACCCAGAAATCCTAGAGCCGTCGAAAAGTTGCCATTACTGCCCTGTAAGCATGTATATATAAAGTTTCAATGTCAGCCTCACTCATTAAATTACGCTAGGACTCCTAAAATTCGCCCAAATCGTCTCTGGCAACACATAGAAAAGGTCTATCGACATAGAAAAACTGGTCGGCGCAGCTTACCGGGCCTCATTCCGCCGTCGTAGCATCTTGTATTCATTCGACTGCTTCCTTCAAAGCCTCTGGATCGGTCACGACATACTTTGATAATGTCGCACATAAATTGTATCTCAAGTAGTCTTTGCTCTTATAGCGATAGGAATGCCTTGTGTCGCGAAACCAAACTTGTTTGCACCCAGCTTCTCATGTCCTTGTTCTTCTGGAGTTTCTCGCGACAAACATTTTCTTTTCAGCCTGTTAACTATGTCACGACAGGATTTCTTTAAGTCCTTAGCCATTTATGTCGCGACAAGAAACTCTTTGGTCATGAAAGACTTTTCTTCTCTAATTCTTATCGCTAGTCAGCCGTTTCACTACAACATGTAATCTATATGTCATGACACAATTGCCTCGTCATTCTCGCGCTTCTTCTTCAATTTCTGTCGCGACCTACTTTTTATCTATCACGACAGAATTTTATCATTCCACAGCTTTTATTGTAGCGATATAAAACTTCTTTGTCGCAACACAGGTTTTGCCTTCAACTCTTGATTATGTCGCAACAAGAATTTCTTTTATCACATTCTTTCTCAGGTCGCTTCACCTTCACGTATCAGTGGAATTCACTCCTTCATAGCCATGGTCGCAACAGAAATAATCTTTGTCGCGATAGAAATTTTGTTACTCTTGGTAGTGAATTATGAATGTTATGTCGCGACATGATTTTCTTTATTGCGATAGCAGTTCTTCCTTGAGTTGGCTTGGTGTTGAAAACTTTATCGCAACATAAAAAGACTTGTCTCAGTTGACTTATGTTGTAATCTTAGCAATTTCTCGCTACAACGAATTATCTGTCAAGGACAGAGTTCATCTTAAATTCTTCAACTTTTTATGTTGCAACATAAATTATATTGTCGCGACATAGCTTCTTTGCTCTCTATTTTAATCATTGTCACGACAGAGCAACGGATTGTCACGACAGTTTTCTTCACACTTTTCTTCAATAATGTCGTGACATAAAAACTCTTTGTCATGACATAAATTTCTCTTTTTCCATTGAGCTTTGTTTGAACTTTGTTGTGACATTTAGTTGCTGGTCATACATAGTTTGTAGTCCGAAAATTCAAATTTTCGAAAAAGCGGTAAAATAGTAATTTTTAAGAAAATCCAGAATTTTTCTGTGATCTGGGGATGACAAACTGGACTTCACCGTTGAATCGCTCTCGCTAAATCTAATACCACGTCGAATTTCGTCGACCCGACAATCACTTCACTGCTTTTCGAGGCACTCCAGGTCGGCGCCGTAAATCCAAGCCATGGAGAGACATGTGATGTGACAAAGGTCACCTACTTCATGTACCCATGTGACATATGTCAGATGATTAGCGTAGAGGATGAGATGATCACATTAAGCTACGTGTCAAAATTCAAAACTTAAAGGGACATTGATGGAATTATTGGAAAGTTAAATGAGTATAAGACAAAAGGAAATAGTTTTCTTCTCCAAAGGAAAGAGAAAAACATGCAGTGAGGGCTGGATCCATATTTGAGAGATAGAGAGGGTGACTTCTCTCTAGATTTGGTGGAGTTCCCACAAATCCAAGAGGTAGGGATCTTTTCCTACTTGGTTTATTCTTTAGCTAAGAGCCATTTTATGGATGGGGATTTGTTGAGGCCTGAAAGGCCGTGTTTTCGGTCTCAAAATCTTTGAACTGAGTGGAGGAAATCCCTTATCAGGTGGCCGAACAAAGGCCGACTGAGGGTTTCACCGCTCACGTGATTGGTCAGGTGATTTTTTGTGTTGTCGAAAGTGATTCAAAATGAATTGCTTAGATTTGTTATTAGCCCATGTGAGCTAATTTGGTGTTATTGATTGTGAATTGAATAATATGAATTATGTGAATTAATTATGTTAATATATGCATGTAAAATATATTAGCATGAATATTTTGGAATCGGCATAATGCATTCCATATGCACCGGGGCACCCTAGAACGATAGTGTGGAGTGCACACACGAAATGAAAAGAAAAGTGAAAATGGTTGTGAAAAGAATTTCAAGGATGATTTTCCAAAGAATTCCCTTCGAGAGTGGTCCACAACCATCTCTGAGTCGACCTAGCGACTGCTCGTAAAAATGATCCAAGAATTCGTTTCTGGCAGAAATTAATATATTTACCGAAACCCCAGAGGTTTTCAAGAACAAAACCTTTATAAAACGATATTTTGCTCGTATTTGGCTTGTGCATGTGCGAGAGCTCTGGTGAGGAATCGAGACATGGTATTGGGCATGTAGACATTCAAGTAGGATCATATATTTGCTTGAGTGTGTTTGGTTGCCATGACATGTGCACTTAGGTGGGGAGTAACCTATGTAGGAAATTATCGCTACTAGGCATTGCTCACCCTGTCAAGGGATCACTATTTCAGTACGTGAGTGTAATAAGAGGACGACGTCACTAGAGGTCGTTGCTTTTAGAAGAAAGCCAAATTGTGGTTGCCAGATTTTCATTTTGTATAACATGTATTAAAATTGTAAATCTTAATATATGTTTGAATTTAAGAGCATTTATTAACTTCAACCATGTAATATAGTTGGTCGATATATATAGTGAGTATTGATGTACGGGCCCATGGCCATTTTTACTCATTTTAATCAGAGTATGGACCCTGGTGCGGTCTTTGTAAAACATTTGATAGTTGCCATGTGATTGGGACAGTTAGAGCTAGGTAGAGCTCATACAAAGGAGACTCCCACCCGATTTATAGTGGTGCTCTGGGTTACCCGACATCCACGAAGATTCTACGGTCGACTGTCACAACTAATTCCTGAAATGGGGCCACAAATTGCATCTGATTAGGTTTATAAATACCTAGAGTTTAATGTCTGATGCTAAAGTATAGCTTAGTATCAATAAGTTAGGTATATGATTACTTCAGACTTGACGGGCATAGGTTAGATCACGTGATTCCTTGTGCAATTTTGATGATTGTTGTGTGATGTGTGATCGTGGTGTCATGTTGCAGATTTTATGTGCTCGTGAATAGCACATAGGAAAAAGTAGTATTGAAGAAATTTTTTTCTCGATGTTTTACAATGTGTAAATCGGAAAAAAAATAATTAAAATAAATTTTAATGAATTTATATATATATATATATATATATATATATATATATATATATATATATATATATATATATATATATATATATATATATATATATATATATATATATGGTCTCAAGAGTGAACAAATGAAAAACAAATGAGTGAAAAAAAACAAGCAGTGTGAAAGCTTGATGGGGCTACCGCCCATTTTCCAGCTCGTGTCATGATACAATGTATCAGACGCAGATGTGCAGGCACAAAGGTTGTGGGCGCGCACAAGGCTCCCTGCAATACAGAAGAAGGGCCTCGCGATATAACCGAGACAAAGTTATGACACCTGGCCTACTGAAAGCAGGGTGTATGCACACAGACGCGGCCTCGTCAGGAGGCTCAAGTGATACACCAATCAGATCAGGATAAGACAGCCGCTCGTCGGGCTGAGGTGTTTCCACGATACAATCGCCTGTATCGTGATTGGGGGAGGAAGGCCCGGTTACATGGGTGTCGCGATACAATGCTGCGACACGGCCGAGCATGCGCCACGATAGTGGCCGGAGGCTGGAGACGGCCGAGGGAGGTCGCGACATCGACATGCAAAGAAGGCGCGGAGACACAAATAAGGCGATACTCTGGGCTAAGAGGAAGGCCACTGATATGTTTGGGAGGCCGCGACATCTGCGTTGCCTCGGTGTGCCACGACGACTCGCCAAGGCGCAGCTGGGCCATGGGTGTGCACCTCAGGCACTAACCTAGTTTTGACTCGCCAAGACATCGCCAGTCAATTGCTTTCCGACACTGCCTACGCAGCACCATTTAGGTATTAAAAAATTTTTTTTTTTAAATAAATGTTCGAAATTTTTTTTTTTTTAAATATGATTTAATATATGAATTTATTGTCTCTGCATTACCTATGAATGCATGGATATCAAAGGAAATAAATTTTAGCATGTACAAGTGTCTCGAGGTCGCGGTTTACACCTTGTGAGATACTCGCATCGACATTAACTCGTCATTTGACATGTGTAGACGGGTTAAATGTGGGAGAGGACGAGAGGTCGTCTGACGTGGTACCGGGTCGGGCACCACCAAGCACTCACCAAAGAGGCCTTTGCCGAGGTCGTAGGATTACTTCACACATTACTGCAGACAAAGCAATGCAAATTAGCAATGTGGAGGTCCGAGCAACCTCCAGAGGTTCAGGGCACATCATCCTCTGATATTCACAGGGGAGGAGAGATCCATCGTGGCGTACCATCGTTCATTTAGTCAAGAAGGTGTCGAGGCTATGGAAATTACCTCCAACACGACTGTGATCCGACTAACAGATTCCATCTGCAGGCAAGGCCAAAGTGTGATGAAATGGCTTAGAGGTTGAGGCCTTAGAGGAGCCCTTATATGTGAGTTCTCCCTGTGGATTGTGGCGAGGATAGTAGATGATACGTCAGTGGTTGCAAGTTGTAGATCTCATGTGTACTCTATCTCACAAAGTGGGACTCGAGGATCATACATGTCGAGTTCGACATCGTCCCTGGGATGGATCACTGGATAGCCATGCAGTTGTTATCGATCAGGAGCGTATGAGGGTTACCGCACACAAGACTCCGCATCGTAAGGTCATTTCCTCGGGGGAAAAGAACGACATCGCTCTGCACTCTGCACAAGTCCGTGTGTCATGGATAGTCGGGCTTAAGTTATTAATGAGCCTTACTCCTGCAGGACGAGGTGAGACCGACTTCTTAGATCTACTCGAGTACCATGAAAGTATAAGGATGTTTTTCCGAATGAGCTACCGGATTGCTCTCCGCAGCGGTCAGACTCGTATCGAGTTACATCTCTAAGACTCGCCCATCTCTATGACTCCACATAGATGACACTACTGAAAGGTAGAACTCGTGAGTCCAAATATAGGAGTTACCGGACAAGGGGTTCATTGCATCGAGCACTTCATCACGGGTACTCCTGCTCTCTATTTGCGAAGAAGAAGGATAAGACCCTTCGACCGTGCATTGACTACGCGCACGCTGAACAGAGTTACGATCAAGTAACCCAAGACCATTACCGAGGATTGACGATTTGTTCGATCGAAGGAGAGGAACGCTAGTCTACTCCAAGATGTGACCTCTCGCGACCGGTTACCATCAGCTATGTCAGGAGACAAATATCCCTAAGACGCTTAAGGATCTGTTATGGGCACTTTGAGTTTACGTGATGCCCTCTTTGATCGACACGCGCCAACAGATTCATGGACCTCATGCATAGGTATTCCAACCCTATTCGACTGGGCCATCGGTCTTCGTGATGATATTTCGATCTACTCCTACCAGAGTGGGAGCATGAGGACTCACTTAAGGATCGTGACACGCCGAGAGATCACCGCCCATACGCTAAGTTTAGTGCGAGTTTCGGGCTTACCGAGGTGATTTAAGGACACACAGGTCGCATCGTGCGGTCAATCGACCCCGAGAAGGTCGAGGCCATGATTTAGTCGGGAGAGGTCAAGTCAATCTTCGAGATACGTAGTTTCTCGGGATCGGGGCTGGGGTACTACGTGAGATTCATCGAGGATTTCTCCCGATTACACAATTTGCGACGAGATCACCTGCATGCAGGTCAAGTTTGATTGGGCTGACCGATGCGAGGAGGCATTCCAAGAATTGAAGAGGAGGCTTACTACAGCTCCTATCTTGATAGTCCCGGACAGGGGACAGGGTACACAATGTATTGTGATGCTTCGAGGGCCGGACTGGGATGTGTTTTGATGCAGTCCGGGAGGGTAGTAGCTTATGGTTCCCGCTAGTCAAGAACCTCGGAAAGGCATTAATACTCCCACACACAATATGGATTCGCGCCGTAAATCTCGCTCAAGACTGGGCACACTACTCTATATGGCAAAGTGAGTTCGAGCGCATCTGCACTACAAAAATCAAGTGAGTATTTTACACAAATGACCTCAATATGAGGCAACGCAGACGGATTAGAGTTCTTGTGAGGATGCGACTTCACTTTGCTTTACCATCCCGTAAGGCAAATGTGGTGGCCGATGCACTCAATCGGTCACAGGGAGTATCAAGGTATACTCTTCCCGAATGGCGATGCCAAGACTGTGGGACAAGCCACATGTGCACAAAGGAGTGTGCTCGTGGTACGCTGGGGGAGTTTAGTGGCTACACCGCCTCTATTAAGGCAGTGATCGAAGTCTCGGGGACAGGACGCGGGAGATAAGGTACATCGTGGACGGCATGGGCCGTACAAGGACGAGGATCGGACCGCCCACACAGATGGTAGTCTTCGATATGTAGGACGGCAAAGGGGTTCCTCGGGCTGATCAATTTAAGAGAGGAGATCCTCAAGGAGTTTCACCGCTTCTTGATTCGTTGCGGCATCTGTGTGGCACGAAGATGTACCAGATCTTCGCTTCGCAATACCATTAGCCTGGAGCGGATGAAGAGACATCGTAGGACTTTGTTCGACGATGTCTCACGCGGTCGCAAAGGTTATCGAGCACGTAAGCCAAAAGGCTACTGAGGGGTGGGTCGAGCGGAAGCGGAGCACGTCACGATGGATTTCAGGACTCCACTTTCCACCCGACACCGCAAAGACATGATGCGCATGGTACAGTGGGCCTACTTCACGAAGCCTGGCAGACATTTTCTGTACCGCGGCGATGACCTTCACATCGAGAGATTATGCCTGCTGTATATTCGAGAGATAGTTTGACTACATGGAGTACCAAGATCCATAGTGCTCCGATAGAGACCTATGTTTACGCATGCACTCGGGAAGAGTTTCCAAAAGGCCATGGACACACTACGGACCATGAGCACGCTCTTTCCACCCACGCATTGCACGGTCACCGAGAGGACCATATGTGCAGCCAGAGGACATGCGAGCATGCGCACCCGGATCATAAGGGCAGTCAGAAGAGTATCGCCTTAGTCAATCTCGCCTACAATAACACCATCATGCGAGTATACGATGGCACCATACGAGGTATCAGACCAGGAGGCCACGCGACACCGATACGCTGACCGAGGTGGGAAATCATCAATGTTCCCCGACCGATTAAAGACACCTCCGAGAAGGTGAGCTTAATACGATAACGTCTTTTCACGGCCTAGAGCCGGTAGAAGAGTTATGTTGATGTACGACGTCGACCCTTAGTTCGAGGTTGGAGATCACGTCTTCTTAAAGGTGATGCCTAAGAGAGGAGTAATGTCTCAAGTAAGCGCCGAAGCTATCAGCCGAGGTTTATCGGGCCCTTCGAGATACTCAAGAGGGTAGGCACCGTGAAGGCATCGGCTTGGCTTTACCGCCCATCATGTTAGGTATTCACGGTATTTCACGCCTCCATGCTCGAGGTACACCCGCATCCAAATACGTAGCTGACAGTGAGAGACGAGGTCGATACTGATCGGGACTTTCGAGGAGGGACTAGTGTGTATTATGGATAGCCGGGATCAGGTTTTCCGACGCAAGATCGTGAGGCTAGTAAGGGTGCTATGGCAGCATCGCGGGAGTGTGGTAGGAGTCAACGCGGAGCCGAGAACACGATGCTGACAACCTATCCCTTCTCGCTTGCGACGGCAGACGCTGGCTACTGCTTAATACTTAAATGACTAGCTTACATGCAATGGTATATGCACGCTGTATGCATGATTTTGAATGTACGTAATTTCGGACGAAATCTCTTTTAGGAGGAGAATGTAAAGCCCGAGAAAATTCAAATTTTCGAAAAATTCAGAACGGTAATTTCTTGAGAAAACCTAATTTTTTTCTAGATCTCAAGGATGAAACTGACTTCTACCGTTGGAATCGTCTCACGAAATCTAAATACCACGTCGAATTTTGTAGAATTCCGAGACAATAATTTCACATTTCGAGGCACTGGCTCCGTGTCAGAAACGGCCAGGAGAGACATGTGATGTGACAAAGGTCACCTTACTACATGTACTCATGTGACACACATGTTGCATGATAGCGAGCATGAGATTTAATGGCTTGGATTAAGCCATGTGTCAAAATCCAAACTTAAAGGGACATGGATGGAATTATTGGAAAGTTAAATGAGTATAAGACAAAAGGGAATAGTTTTCTTCTCCAAAGGAAAGAGCAAAATGTGCAGTGAGGCCTGGATCCAGATTTCAAAGAGAGAGAGGGTGACTTCTCTCTAGATTTCACGCCGTTCGGACCATCGGTTCTCGACGAAGCAAGAAGCAAAGTCGATCTGGCACCTACGAGGGCTACGCGGTGGGCACCCACTGGGTGGAGTTCGAAAACTCCAAAGAGGTAGGATCTTTTCCTACTGGGTTTATTCTTCGCTAAAAGCCATTTTATGGATGAAGATATTTTCGCGCCTGTGGCGCCATGTTTTCTGCCTCAAAATCTTTTGAATCGAAAGGGAAAGAAATCCCTTATTAGGTGGGCCGTGAACAAAGGTCGACTCCGAGGGTTTCACTCGCTCACGTGATCGTTGTGTGATTTTTATGTTGCCGAAAGTGATTCAAAATGAATTGTTTGATTTTTATTAGCCCGTGTGAGCTAATTTGGTGTTATTGATTGTGAATTAAATAATATGAATTATGTGAATTAATTATGTTAATATATGCATGTAAAATATATTAGCATGAATATTTTGGAATTGGCATAATGCATTCCATATGCACCGGGCACCCTAACGATAAAAAGGGAGCGCATGACACGAAAATGAAAAGAAAAGTGAAAATGGTCATGAAAAGAATTTGCTGATGATTTTCCGAAGAATCGCTCGAGAGTAGTCCAACAGCTCATCTCGAGGTTGACCTATGACTGTCAAAAATGATCCAAAGAATTCGCCTGTGAGGGTAGTCCAATATATTTACCGGGCCAGAGTGTGTTTTCAAGAACAAAACCTTTTGTTTTGAAACGATATTTTGCTCGCATTCGCTTAGGCATGTGTGAGGAGCTCATGAGGAATCGAGACATGGGATTGGGCATGTAGACATTCAAGTAGGATCATATATTTGCTTGAGTGTGTTTGGTTGCTATGACATGTGCAATTTAGCGGAGTAACCTACGAGGAAATTATCGCTTACTAAGCATCGTCACCCTATCGAGGAATCACTATTTCGTACAAGGAGTGCATGTGAGACGACGCTCACTGTGAGGTCAAGGCTAAGAAAGCCATTGTGGCTTTGAGATTTTCATTTTTATAACATGTATTAAAATTGTAAATCTTAATATATATTTGAATTTAAGAGTGATTTATTAACCTTTAACCATGTAATATAGTCAAGGTCGATATATTATGAGTATTGATATATGGACCCACGTACAATTTATTCATTTTAATCGTATATGGACCCTGTGATGGTCTTGTAAACATCGGGACAAAGCTGCCATGATTGGGACATGTTGTATTTTCTGGGGTAGAGCCTCGCATAAAAGGAGACTCGCCCCGATTACATCATGCCTAAGCTACCCGACACGCATAAGTATTCCATGCACAGCGACACAACCCGACCCTGAAATTACGTCACATAGCCTTCTGCCTCAATTTTGTGTCGCGACATACAAAAATTTATGTCATGATTACGACCGTTGCATTTTCCACATTTTTGCTTCTTTTCTGCTTCTTTTCTCTATTTTTCAAATAACACTCGAAAAACATAAAGTCGGGTGAACATTCCATAATTGGGCATACAAATAGATCAAATTGTTAAAAACATGCTAGAAAAATGGATTAAAAATAGGTGAGTTTAAGACTCATCATATACTACCCACTAATTTCATTTATTTATCTTTATTTATGAAGGATATGAGTTATTTTTTTTTATTTTTTTATTTTTTGCATTTTAATATAGGGTTTAGTTAATGTTGTCATTGATGTATGTCGTGAGGCTGAGCGCAGATGGTGTGCATGCCATACATTTGCAAATTGGTATTTTGAGACTGACGGGCTTGGTATAGGTGTGTAAATTAGTATAAAAATCGCTTGCTCGCACGCAAGCATACTGCTAAGTTTAAGCACATAATGGCTAGTCAAGTGTCGCTCCAACGAAGCAGGTGTGTCAATACTTAATCGACTCTGCAGTAGTATCCGATCTCAAACTTGAGTGAATTACTACTAATATAATGACACTTTGATCCTAAACGAGTTGTTAGTTCGACTAACGAAGACTAGGGCCTTTCCTTGCCATATTCAATGGACTATCATCCGTAAAATCGTTATTCAAGATATTAACTGGTCGTATACCGGGCGGCTGGATCATGCCCGAATATCCTCTCGAGGCATATTCGCCATCTCACCAGCAAGGTCGACGTGACCTCCGCTTCACCCCTCGACCCTAAGACGCTTAAATAGTTAAACCCTAGTCGCCACATTCTAATCTAAGATCTATACTCGCGATCGACCGAAGCTCACTCTACCTGCATCCCAGTGGAACCTTTATCTCGATCTTAGATTCCCTGCAAAGCAAGTCAGGTCGCCAAACACCACCTGGGCAGGTAATTACCGTGAAATGGGGAAAGCAAGTCGATATCAGATCTATAGATATACTGAATAAATTGAATTAAAAACCAATCCATATTAATGTAACAAGAATACAACAAAACCCTTGAAATAAAGTTAGAACATCATTTTGCTTATTACAATCATTTGTTTACCTATCAGAGTTCGAAAGAACATAAATGTGCAAGATGCTGGCACGATCTATCGAATCTTCCATTGTCATCTTCTCCGTCTTTGCTCCATTCCCTCAATTTTCCTCTCTTTTTTTTTCATTCTTCAAGTATATCTAAAAAAATTCTCGGCTTCGAGAGTCCCGAGGACGCCATGACGCCGCGCAACGCCGTGACGCTGGCCGACGCTGGCCGCACCGCCATTCCGACTTTCAACGTTCGACATGAGAACGTCGCAGTTGGAATGTTCACGCTGAGGCTAAGCTCTCCTCCTCCAATCTCTTCAAATCTCCATACAAATTCTTAAATGCAAATTTTCACTGGAATGCACAAAAGCCGAGATCGATATACGACGATAATCAAGCCTTATTACTGGGGATGAAATTAACCGAAAACGTGTTCACATGTGGGTATATGATGAGTGTTTTGGTTACTTATCACACCCCTAAACTTAGCTTCTTGCTTGTCCCCAAGCAAGAAACATACTCATAACACTATTATGCATGAAAATTGACACACCAAAATGCCTATGACATGAGTGTGATATACACGACGCCAACACGGAGAGTCAAAATAACCCAATCTGCAATCCAAGCCTTTATCGTCTAAAATCCTGGGATCCTTAGAGTTGTGCAACTTTATAAGGAACATAGCTAAGCAAGGCCTGTCGACCTGCCAACTCAACCCCCATGTTCTCAATGACCTTCCCAAGAAGCTCCATGTAATTGTTTCATGATCTCCAACATATACCTGCTCCAAGACCCAAACTTGAAGTCCACTCACCCATTCAAAGATTCTAACCATCGGCGATGCGCGAACGATCCCTTTTTATTTACGTGCTACCTAAGCGTGAAAGAACTCTAGTGCCTATAAGTTTTAGCCGAGTGTCCCTGTAGCAGGGATTCATTAGTGACTCCCCACCAGTTGGTTAAGGCCCTAGACTATGGGAATGGTCCATCCTCTATCTTATATAGCGGGCAGTGAAGTCAATGGATCCCTACTGGGCTTAGGGCATTAGCTTTGAAAGGCCCTGGCCTCAGGCCCCGAGATTCTCACCGACGATCTCACGATTCTATTCATACATATCTTTTATTTATTTATTTATTTGTGTGGCTCGATGGCAATCCTCTTTTCAAAGGTGTCCTATCACTTAGGTGTTTAGAAACCCTTAAGGCTCGTGGAATTCTCAGAGCCAGTCCGTGAGCCTCGTATACCCTAGAGATCACATGTGTGTGTCTGCGGAAAGACTACTGGGAAATGGCTTTCGAACTCCAATGTGGGGTGACTAAACTAAGTCACCCTAACCTTTCTAGAAGCACACTATTCCGTGATTATGTAACAACCTATGGGTCCCTTTTCATTCTCGTCGATATTTTGAAATGTTTTGACTAAAGTGATATCCCATTCGAGAAGCTACGACATCCACTCAGACACAATACCTAAAACACACCTAAAACATGCAAATGCTGCGAAAACAACCTAAAATACGTCAACAAGTAAAAGCCGAATATAAGAACAAAAATACCTGCACCTTGAACACATAATACCTAAAACACCTTAAACACCGAGACAAACTAAAATAGGAAACTAGAAATAAACAGGAAACACAGAAATAAACACAGAAATAGACAAACTAAAATAGGAAACACAAAAATAAACACAAAAGAAACCTGATCACCTATACCCCCTAAACAAGAGCGGACAATGTCCTCAATGTCAATAGAATAGAAAGAGATGGTGGAGTGAACTCCCCTGGTGATCGCTCGGGTCACTGAGGTGGTGGTGGAGGTGGCATATGAAAGGCGAGGAGCTGGGCAAGCTGCTCCTGGATGGACCGCCGTTGGGTCGAGAGGGATGGTCACCGTCAGGCATGACTATGCCAATGTCAGCCCTGAGTGCATCCATGTCCTAGTTGATTATGACCTGGTGCTCCTGGGTTTCATCCTAGTACGCATCAAATCAGGTGGTGAGGTCCTGTACCTGATCCTCCAGTGTAGTGGAACGATTGACTAGTCCTCCTTCCGAGACGGCCGCGGGTGGGCGGGGGTCAGTGGATGATCGTCTACTTCCCTAGAATCCCATCGATACCGCCAAACCTAGACTCGGTATGCTCGAGGTCATCCTCATCGTAGGCTCATCGTCGAATCGTATACCTTCTCTAGCCTTGGTACACCTGGTTTGTCTTTCTTAACCATGATCGCCTTGATCAAGTGTATCCATGCCTCATTATCCTCTAAAGGCACCCCGACTTGCTCACATAGGCCGTAGATAAGGAAGGGGTGCCCGAGATTCATCTTCGCATCTTTGTTATAGAGGATGGCATCCTCTATAACCTGCCCGACATCAAATGGAATGTCATGAATGATTAAGATAATGGAAAGGTGGTTTTAGTTTCACACTTCACACACATTAGTTGTCAGGATGAGACGCAATGTGATGAAGTGATGCTAAACCTTAGGAATGTAAGCTAAGTGTTTGGCCTTGAAGTGCACGGTGTGCCCTTCACTGCTAAGTTTCCACTCACTCCCGCCTGGGTCAGTCAACAACCTAAGGGACTCCTGAAAGTCGGGATGTTCACGGAGCCTATCATAGGCCCCAAGGTTAACTGTTTAGGTTATAGTATCGATTTGATAGACTTCACACCAATCACCAACACCCCGCGCACCCGGACCCTTTTTATTATGTGGGATACGAGATTAGCATAGAACTCTCGTACCACACTTGTGGTATCTGGTCTCGAAGGTTGGCAAAGTGCCCTCCATCCCTTGTTCGCAATGGTTTTGTGAAAGAAATCATCGAGGTGGTGAAACCCCTTTTCCTTGATGAAGGACCTATTCTTCGAGATGAGGCCGAATTTCTCAGCTACGCTCTCATTAACAAATTTCTCATGATTGTAATCATGAGTTAGCTCTTCACTACAGTTTCTGAAAGCTCAATTTTTATTTTCGTCGACATTCACTCTGATGTGATAGGATTAGATGACTGCCCAGCTTGAATCACTTTCTAGCTGGCTTCCTAACACCTATTGTGATGCCACTCTACTGGTTTACCTAATAGAGTCACCAAAAACTCACTTAGGCAAAAGGACATACACCTAGTGTGAACTAAGGGAGATGGCGTTTGTGGCTCTATCCCATGGCTTCTGTGACGCCCGGAATCCCGGGGGTCCCGTTGACAACTCGTCAACCCACGAAAACCTATGTGTCTCATATCATGAGACCCATCCATAAGTAAAAATGGCCACTTCGGGGCCATACATCCATACTCATCAAAACATAACCAACTGTGTTACGATAGTTTCAAGAGTTATTACATCACTCTTAATTCAATACATATATTAAACTAGTTCGTTCTAATATATACACAAAACATAAGTCAAGGCCACAGTCCTACCCACTTCATAACCCCAGCCTTTAAGGAGCGCCGTCTGCCTAAATACCTTATGTACCTGAAATAATTTTCCTTTGATAGGGTGAGCAATGCCCAGTAGTTGAATTTTCCTGCTAGGGCTACTCTCCACCTAAAATGCACATGCAATGGCACATCACAACATCCACATTCCATACAATTTACGATGCATACCTGGAATGATTTATAAGAACATCACCACTAGGTGTGGTTCGATGTTGAGCGTAGGTATGAGATTACCTAGGAAATCACGGGACAAAACTAGGACACTACATGCATGTGTTGGTGTGTTTTGTGTGATTTGATGATTTATTATGTGATCATGTATGAATGATGTTTATAACATGGTTTGTGATATGTTATGATGTTTGGGTGCTTAGGTAATTAGCACTTATTATGTTGAAAAACAAATCTTAGGAGTTTACAGTGTGTAAATTGGAAATGAAATAAATTGTAATCAATTTATTTGGGTTGTTTCTATATTTAGGCTGTTCTTTTTTTCCAGAAAGATTGTTTCTGAGACCGTGTTGGTTTCTAGCCTAGATTGAGTTTCACAGTGCCGAATTTTGAATTTTATCTCTGTTTTAGGCTCACATGCTTTGGTAGAAAAGTGGAGCCATTTTTTTAAGGAAGTTTCAACAGAAAATTTAGTTAAGTCCTGAAAGAGGTCCGTTTTCTTTGAAGAAGGTTTGAATTTTGTTTTTTCTCCGGACTTTCTTGTGTTAGGCATGATTTAGTTTCTGGAAAAGCAGGAGAATTTTTCTGGAAAAGTTGCAGCATAAATTTAGGGATGAAAAACGCTTTGTTGGAAAGTGAATTTTGAAATGAACTCAGTTACCTTGCTATTCTGGAAATTGATTGCTGTAATATCTTATAGGTCTGATTTCTTGCTATCCTTTGACTTGGCTTGGCTTGCTTTGCCAGAAAAATAGAAATTCTTTTGGTGAAGGTTTCTTGAATGCTTAAAACTCAAATATTATATTTTCACAGGTCTAGTTTTCATTGTTTGCTTTCTAATTCTGTCACATTGTGACTGTTAGTTCAGCTTTCTATCAAATCTATTATGATTGTTTTACTTGTTGAGAAAATTCAGGGCGAAGAAGAAAAGTTGGATTATTTTATGTTGAAAGTTTCAATGTCATAAATTTTTTTCAACTGAACTGTCTCTGAAGTATTGGACTTAAAAGTCCCATTTTCTGTAAGATTACTCCATAAGAACTGATTTGGGAAAAAGTTTGGAATTCAAGGTACTCGATTAACTGGGGACCTTTTCTGCGTTCAAAATTTTCACTTATTTTCATGTGATATCTCAGCAATCAAATGGGGGAGTAGTTAACATTTACAAATAAATTTATGGTACACTAACCACAAACATCTGGTACTTGTTTCAGACAAATTTATGGTGCATATTGTTGTTCATTTCCTGTCTAAGTTCACTTCAGCATGAGAGTCTATTGTGGGAATTTTTCTAGTGTCTGAGATCTATCGACAATTGGAATTTGAGCTTCATTGCATTATGTCTTCATCTTTAATATGGTTATGAAATCATAATCTTGAAGATCAATAGGAATGTGGGATAGGTTCATCTGAATAATCACTTAAAAGAAAAAAATTTATTAAATTAAATAAAATTCTTGAAAATGAAATAAATTAGACAAAATTTTCGAAAATAAAATTTTCAAAAATGAAATTTTTGTTGATAAAAATATTTTAAATGCATAATCGATTGCCTTGCATTACCTATAAATGCAAGGACAATGTGTATACACTGATTTATGTGTATGATTAGTGTCTCGAGGCTGTGTTTATGCCTTAGAGATACTGTATTGAGATTTAACTGCCATGTTAATTGTGATAAGGTCGAGGACGAGGACGAGGGCGCTCCACGTGGGTACTAATGTGCACCACTGTTTGATCGACAGTTTTTACTCGAGGCTATAGGTATACAACAATCGCTATCGCACAGCCGGTATACAGTAGACAGAAGATCCTAGTAACCTCCAGAGGTTTAGGGTGTATCATCCTCCGACATTCACAGGGGGAGGAGATCCGATGGTGGCAGACCATTGGTTCATGCAGATCGAGAAGGTGTCGTGAGCTATGAGATTACTCGACGGATTCGATTAGGACTAGCCGCTCCAAATGCAGAGGGTGAGGCCCAAGTATGATGGAAAATAAAAGAACCTCTGTGAGACCTAGAGGCGATGATACGGCGCAGTTTCAGAGCCATTCATGGTTAAGTACTCTTCCGTAGATCGCGGGAAGGCTTCAGAGTTCCTGTGAGCTAAAGCAAAGCGGGCGACGACCGTGGATGGACTACGTGGCTAGATCTGGCGCAGTTAGCCTCGAATCGCCGGATGATCACGCCGCCACGCATACGCCAAGGTCAGAGATTCGAGAATGGGCCGGTTGTCCATTCGGCCGATCAGAGGGACTTCGCCACAGGATACGGACTCCATGGTCAGGGATGCCCGACCATGCAGAGATAGTCGGGCTTGTAGGTCGAGACCTGAGGAGCCTCGTGATGTGAGTTCTCCCCTGCTGATTGGGCAGAATGTGGATGATATGTGTAGGTCATGAGTCGGGAGATCTCTGTGGACTCTACCTCACGTGGACCCGAGGATCGTTTGACATGTCGGGTTCAATGGTCATCCCCGAGGATGGATCACGACAAATTTTACAGGTCGCATCGATCAGGGAGTCGCAGGAGAGTTACCGCCATAATGCCAGGTGGACGGTACTCGCGTGTGGTATTTAAGGGGATTGCATGACATTTCTCAGCCTCTAGACAAGATAATACGAGTCCGTGTGTCATGACAAGTAATGGTCAAGGCGAGTCTTTACCTCAGAGGATTCAGGAGACCATACTTAGATCTACCTCAGTAAGGTGCGAGGCGCGGATGTTTTCCGCATTTAGCCACCTGACCGCTCCATGTAGGGTCAGAGACTTCGTATCGACTACACTCAGTACTTCACCCATCTCTATGACTCCGCATGTGACGGCACCGCCGAGTCGCAGAACTCATAGTCCGGCTACAGAGCTATTGGACAAGGGGGTTCATTAGACCGAGCACTTACCACGGGCGCCCGCTTTATTTCATAAGAAGAAAGGACAAGACTTTCGATCGCAGAACATCAGACATCGACAATTAACGGTTACGATCAATAATCAGACTCCACACGAGGATCGACATTCGTTGATCGCCGAGGAGCGCCGAGTCTACTCCAAGATAGAATCTTCTCGTGACCGGGTTACCATCAATCGAGGGTTGCGGATACAAATATCCCTAAGACATTGCCAGACGCTACATGGGCACTTGAAGCTTACGGTGATGCCCTTCGATCACGGCACGCGCCAAAGAACATTCATGGATCTCATGCATAGGGATATTTTAGGATCGCCTTGTCGTAGTCTTCAGAGATGACATCTGGATCTACTCCCACGAGCGGGAGCATGAGTATCACTTGAGGATTGCTTACGCCTGCTTCGAGACCATCGCTAGACGCCAAGTTCGCAGGCGCACAAAGTTCGGCTTACCGAGGTGAGATTTTTGACACGTGGTGCTCAACAGTGAGGCTTCGGCCACCTGCAGAAGGTCGAGGTGCTGATGAGCTGGGAGAGGCCAAGTCAATCTTCTCGAGACACGGTAGTTTCGATTGGCCGGGTATTACAGAGATTCATCAAGATTTCTTCTGTGATAAAAGACCTATGACTAGGTCGACCAAAGGAGGTCAGGTTTGATCGGGATGAGATCGAAGTGCAGGAGGCATTTCAAGGGCCAAGAGAGACTTACTTCAGCTCCCATCTTGATAGTCTTGATGTAGTGGGACAAAAGGTACATTGTATCAGATGCTCCTCGAGGGCTCATCGGATGTGTTTTAATGTAGTCCTGTGTGAGGGCAAGAGCTATGGTTCCGTCGCTTGAAGAATCACGCAGCGCACTACCCCACGACATGGATTTGGCGCCGTAGTCTTCGCTCAAGATTTGGCACCACTACTTATACGGCGTAGGAAAGCCTGAGGGTGTACTCGACCATGTGTCTCAAGTATATTTTCACGTAGCAAGACTCTCACAGATGAGGCAACGTTAGGACGGATGAGTTCCTAGAGGATTGTGACTTTTACTGCATTACCATCCCAGAAAAGCCAAATGCGCTACTGATGCACTCAATGCTAAGTCACTTATGCAGCGTCATTAGTATAACTTCTCTGAAAGAGCGATGCTCTGGGACCGCGACGGGCCAGCTACAAGACAAACTAGCGACTTCGTGGTACTGGGAGTTTAGCTATTACAACCGCCCTCGCTGAGCAGAGCGATCGAGTCCCAGCTGGTGTGGACGCAAGATAGTGTCCATCATGACCGAAGATAAATGCAAGACGCAAAGGACAAGGCGGTCGACCGCTTCACGTAGGGATGGTAGTCTCTCGAGATATGGGACTCCGCATGGGTTCCCGCTTGACCGACGGAGAGGAGATTCTCAAGGAGTTTCATCGCTTCTCGATTTTCCGGTGGCATCCAGGTGGCAGCACGAAGATGTACTAGATCTTCGCCGGCCAAGCATTCATCGAGTGGGATGAAGAGACATCGACTTTGTTCGACGACGCTCGCCATGTCGGAAGAGGTTAAGGCCGAGCACCGTGGCCGCAGGGCTACTTCAAACATCGAGGGTCGACAGCGGAGCACGTCACGACGGGACTTCGTGGACCCACTCTACACGAGGCAAAGCAGGCTACGACGCGCAGACGGTGATAGCCGACCTGGCCACGGCTCTAAGACATTTTCTAGCCATGCGGATGACCTTCGCCTGAGAGATTTTGTCGGTTGTACATTCGAGAGATAGTCCGACTACATGGAGGACTGCAGATCCATACTTGCTCCGGGATAGTGGACCCGAGGTTTACGACACACTGGGAAGAGTTTCAAAGGCTACGGGGCACACCTACCGACGCATGAGTATTGCCCACCTCGTATTAGATGGTTAGTCCTGGTGAGGACTATACGTATTAGAAGACATGCTACGAGTAAGGTCCCGGATCATAAGGGGGTAGCCGGGAGGAGCATTTGCTCCCATGGGAATTCGCCTTACAACAAATGCCATCGCGAGTATACAAATGGCACCGCATGAGGCACTGTATTTCGGGAGGCCATGCAGTGTCATCATATGTCGACCGAGGTGGAGAGAGCTCCATCACCGGTCCCGATTTGATTAGAGACACCTCCGAAGGTGAGCTTCGATAATGACAATACTCCACTCACCACGTAGCCTGTAAGAGCTATGCAGATAAAAGGACGCCGACCCTTAGAGTTCGAGGTCGGGGATCACGCCTTCTCGCGTGATGCCTAAGAGGGGAGTCACTGTGTCTCTGGGCAAGCGCGAGGCTACTCCGAGGTTCACTGGACCCCCGAGATACTCCTCGAGAGGGCAGGGGCACCCATCGCAGACCTGGCAGCATTACCGGCCAAAGATGTTGTGTCCACGAGGTGTTTCACGCTCCATGTTCGAAAATTTACTCCGCATCCAAATTCTACGCATGGATCGGGGACATAATGAGGTCAGACATCGACAGACCTTCGAGGAAGCGACTAAGCAGGCATTGTTGATACCACGTGGATTAGGTTTTGTAGACGCAAGACCACGAGGCTGAGGGTACCTAAAGCGAAGGCACTAGCGGGAGTGGAGGAGTCCACGTGGGAGCGAGACGATGCGCCACCCATCCCTTCTCGCTTAGGGATGAAGGCAATGAGTTTAGTCGCTTAAGATTTAAATGACTATTTACATGCATGATAGAATGCACGCTGTATGCATGTGAGTAATAGATCGTCCCGAATTTCGACAAAAATTCCTTTTAAGGAGGGGAGAATGTAAAACCCGAGAAATTCCAATTTTTGGAAAAAGGGCAAAATCGTACTCGCTACAGTTGTTAATTTCGTAAAAATCCGTAATTCTATTATCTAGATCTCGGATGACAAAACTAACTTCATCGTTTGAATCATCTCACGAAATCTAGCTAGCACGTGAAAATTCGTCGACCCGAGATACCGGCCCAAGACGCTTTTCGAGGCATCGTGGTTCAAAACAGAAACGACTTCATGCAAAGAAAGTCACATATAACAAGTACTCATGTGCCATAAGTGGTATGAGTAGAGAAATGGTGAAAATGTACGGCCGAGATACAGCCGAATGTCAAACTGGGAAATGAAGGGACATAATAGGCATTTTGGATTTGTTTAAGTCACTAGAAGACAAAATAGCAAATAGGATTGTCTTCTTCAAATGGGAAATAAAGCAAAACATGAAAGGCAAAACAGGGGAGGTCCTGTAGCTGGGGGGAAAACGAAAATGGAGATTTTCCTAGGAGAGAGAGAACTTCTCTCTAAAATACTGCAATCCGACCATTTCAAATCCGGACAAGAAGGAGAACTGCTCTACGCAAAGAGGGCTACGCGTGGACACCGGATTTGTGAGTTTTTGACAAACTCCAAGAGTTAGGGGTTTCTTCCTACTTGAGTTTTATTCCTTCTTTAAGTACTTTACGAATGTTTGAGTCGTGTGAGGCCGTGAGGTTTGAAATTGAATTTGCATTCCCAAATCTTTGGGACCGAATCGACAGAATTTTGAACAACCATTGGTGCAGCCGTGACTGCCACGGCTGATCGGTTTTTCTAAGTTTTGAAATATTGAAATAAATCATGCTTTGATTGAAATTGGGTCGGAAATGGCCGTGAAACCCGGGTTCACTAAGTGAACCGATGATTTGTGATTTTTCGGGAATAGTAACCGAGGGTTTCACTATTCCCGAAACAATGTTCTCAAAATATATTTTTGTGAAAATATTGCGGTTTGGTCGAAAGTGATTTAAATTAAATTGCTCGTGGTGTGATCATTAGCCCAAGGAAGCTAATTTATGTATGAAATGAGAATTTGCATGACATGATCAGGTGAATTGATTTCGTTTTGTAAATATATGCATGTTTATATATTTACATGTGAATTAGACTAGATTGGAATTGGCATACATGGATTCCATATGCACTGGAACACCCTAGGACTATAGGAGTGAGTGCATGAGATGAGTCTAGAGAAACGGTTCGGAGGGTTGTCTAAAAATATTAATTATCTGAGGGTAGTTCAAATTGGCACTGTCAATCGTTTCTGAGCGGCCCAATTGATATTCATCGGAGGGTAGTCCACAAACAAATAATATATCAATCATCGGAGCGGCCCAATTGATATATATACATTGTAGGGTTGTCCACTAATAAAATAATAATTTTCATACAAGGCTTAGGCGAAAGTGTGGATTTGAGCTCAAGAGGACTCCTGGATCCGAAGGTCATTCAAGTAGGATCATGCATTCGCTTGAATGTGTGTTTTCATTGGAACATTGCACCACTTTAGTGTGAGTGCCCACTTAGGCGATTCCACTATTGAGCACAGCTCACCCCCGCCGAGGATATTATTTACGTGTACAGGGAGCGTGCGAGGACGACTGGGCCCTGTAGACCTAGGATTAGAAGAAAGCCGTCTGTGGCTTTGATGTATACATGTATTAGAACTTTTAAGTTTAATGTATGTATTGTATAAGAGTAAAAGATATGAACTCTGTAACTATTGGGTATATAATTGATCTAGCTTGGTATGTATATCGAGTATTGCTTATGGGCCCAAGTGGCCGCTTTAAATCATAAACTATATCGACCTGCTCAGATGTGCCGATGTAGGGTCTCCAGATTTGGGCAGAGCTCCCAGTACAAAGGAGACTTCGCCCGATTTTCGTGAAAATGCTCGTCACCCGACACTCACGAGTATTCCGCGGGTTGACGGGTAGTCAACGGACCCCCGGGATTTGGGGCGTCACACTTCATGCCCAATTTTATTGAGTGATTGATGGACTGCCCGATTGATTGATGTTACAAGAAAGACTGAGCTTATATAGGTGCTCAGTATCAAGGGAATTACAAAATGGCAAAGGAACCAAAATTCACTGCTGGAAATTTTGTACAAAACCACAAAATGGCCAAAAGGTACTAACAACAAGAGGTAGGGAGTTAGGTTGCGAAATTTTGCAACCATACCCCCACCGCCTTCTTTCTTTTCAGCATTTTTTTGCTCCAAATCTCCTCTGATTCGATCATGATCTTCGACCGTCTGGTTCATCAGGTTTGAATCAGATTGGAAGATAATGAGGTATTTGGCTTGCAAAACTACTAAAATAGCTACAAATGTGATCGGTGAGCAGCCGAGACCTCAATGTATCAATCAGTTATTTGCTGATTAGCACACAAAAGTACAGAAAACTTGCAATAACTGTGGCTCAAAATAGCACTATTTGGGTACTAATCACCCCTCCAAATCTTCGTGAAATTGTGGGATGAACTTGTCGTCCCGCTTAGCATGGTTTGGCAGAGAACTCGATGTTTACCTTCCGGTCGAACCGAGCACTGTGCAACCGTGAAACAAATACCCCCACAACTCATCAATGAGATGATAGACTGCGGAGTTTAGAACTGGGCTTAGACGGGCCCCTTTCCAACCGCTAGGAACACTTGGCATAGTAACCGATCGTCTCCCGCATTGAGTATCATTGCCTGATTGAAGTGCAACATGTGGTCATATAGATCAGAGGAGCCATCATACATGGCAAAAGACGGTATGACAAAGCCACGCGCTGCCTCAGAGCTCAAGATGTGCTGGTCCAATGTGAGGATAGCATGTCTTCAAGTCCTCGACGCTGGTGGATGTAGGCATGTATGGGCCTAAGGCAAACCCTCAAAGGTAGGATACATGAACGAAAGTGATGGTGCTACGCCCCTATGACATATGGCACATTTTCGAGGGCTTGCTCCGACTGTCGTCGCTCTCTGTTGATTTCTCTTTATACTCGGCGATGCATGCCACTGACGGAACGACGGGAACGACGAGGGGGCCTATTTCTTAATTCAGCCTCCACGTTGTTCTTTTAGCGGCAGATCGTGAGTCGAAGCTACCAGAGGATAACCTCGCCGCCCTCTCACAGATCACCGTCGTCATAGATGGCCTCGCTTTATTCTCGCTGGATCTGGGGTGGATGGCCGTCAGCTTTGTGTATTTTCACCGATCCATTTCCAAATGAGCCCGTAGGCAATCGTTCTCTTTGTCGCATGGTCGCTAAGGCTTTGCGCTTCAAATGACCGTTGGGCTTGTTCTTCTACTTGCCTATTCGACGCCTGGCCAAGAAACTTAGTCTTCAAGGGACTGATTTGCTGGGTGGCTGGCCATAGCGATGGATCCGACGAAACCGGATGAGTGAGCTCTGGAATCTACCAAATCTTCGGTGGAGGATCGCTGATAGCGCACGAGCCCCGCACGTTGTCGGCGAGAATTTTTTCTTGTCGCCTTAAGGATGGCGCCACTATAGTCTCTAGATTCTTTGAGTCTCCGACCGCTGAGGCATTAACCTCGGGCAAAGAAGGACCTACAAAAACCAACTAGCACCAGCGGTGGTGTGCGTTGGTCTGGCGCTGCTAGGACAGAGAAATGTGAGAGCGAATGTTAGTCTTTCAGTAGTGTATTTTCACATACCTTTCTATTGCCATTCCTTCCTTATTTATGAAGGAGGAGGATGATATACTTTTTATGGAAAATGGGTGATTGGTTTTCGTAATATGGGAGAATGTTTATCTGCGTTTCCCACCGCTTCCTTTGATAGCCAAGTCATCCGAATCTTCCGCCTTAAGGATCGTTTGATCATCCTAAGGGCGGTTACGTACGTGGTTTGTGGGAGGATGTGTTCTTGAGCTGCAAGGGATCAATCGGGAAATTATTGGTTGGCCATCTTCTTAGAGACGACAGTCGACTAGAAGAGGATATGCTCGGGCAATAAATCATGGAAGCCTTTGCTGTGATCGGATAGTCCACGAGCCGGGATTCAGGCCGTGCTTGCATCCATGTACATGGAGATATTTAGGCCTCCCGCTTGATCCGTTCCTGACCTTCGAATAAGGATGCTAGGCCAAAATCCATGGTACCCATATTTATCAACCATTGTTATTTTCTAAAATATTATTTATATTTAGTAAAATGCTTTATTTAATTTGTCATTAGTAATAGCTTTTTTTTTATTAAATTAATTCGAATTTGTGTAAATCTTAAAATATATTTAAAAATTTTTGTTATCTATTTTTATTAAATAAAATGATTTAAATGCTAATTTTAAGAGGTTGGGGGAAATTTTTATGATTTTTTTTCAACAAAAATAAGAGAAAGGTAGAGTAAGTAATGGCTTATTAGGTGTGGACCCTGTGGGGGTAGGTACTGGGTAAAATCACCAGAAACTGCTTTTGAAAGGGTAATGATATAATAAGAAAAGAAAATGAAGATATTGGTTTTTGTTTAATGTTTGTTAAAAGAGGCTTAAAAACATAACTTCTCCAAATTAAAAAAAAAAAATCATTAATGAATGAAGATGAAAATGGTAAGTTTTTCAAGCTTTTACTTTCTTGAAATTCAAATATTTCCTAATAATAATAACCCTTGATAAAAAAAAAATCAAATATAGAGTAGAAAAGAAGTCAAGAGGGTAGTATTGTTCTTCATTTATGCATTATCTTTTCTTTTATATAATACCAAATAAGCAATTACAAACAGTTTCCACGCACCATACAACAACCACTATCACTAATCCCAATCGCTTCTGCTGATTCGTAATAATATAAATGTTGCTACGAATTTCCCACTATAAAATCCCCCATTTCCATCCTCCACCACCACTCACCCACTTTCTCTTCTTCTTTGCATTTCATAAAATTTCTCATAGCTTAGCAAAGAGTCATGAACTCCGATAAAGCTTCATTTCATCGTTTACCACTCATACCGAACAAAGTTGCCAAGGTAGACATTTGTATTTTGACTGTCGATTTTGATCTGATTTGTCTGAGTGTGGCTTCAGGGATGTTGAGGGCGTTAACTTATGAAGGTGTTTTTAGTTAGTTTGTTTATGTTTGTTTCTCCATTTTTGGTCTTATAATTATATGTTTATGATTTCATATTAGTTGTGGGATTTTTCATTGGTTTTGCTTTTAATGATCAGTTTTGACGGCTCATCGAGCTATGGAGGCTTTAGAGATGATTCGGGACAAAGATCTTGGGATTGATATGGTTTTAATGGAGCTGCATATGCCTGATATGTGTGGGCTCGATATCCTCGACGAAATTAAAAGAATATCTGACCGCCTGCTCTTGGTGGGCTATGATCCTTAGTATTTGTTTCCTTACGCTTTTCTAACTCATAGTACTCGTTTGTTCCGATTTTCAAAACTTTTTTTTTTTTACAAAAACAAGAAGAATAAGGAAAGTGATTGTCTGTCTATAATGTTTTTTAAAACTGATGTTGAAAATAGTTTTTGAAAACACACAAAGCACCGTTTTCAAGAAAAGTTTGAAAAAATAGGAACCAAAACATGGGCATAATTATTTATTCCTCTCTAACCACCTTTTTTTTTTTTTTGTGGTGCAGTGATGTCTTTTGATCGAAGTGAGAATGCGATGTTAAGTAGTCTTGAGAAAGGGGCATATTTTTATTTCACAAAGCCGCTTTATATGGAGGATATGTCTGACATTTGGCAATATGTCCATACTGAAGACACGCTAAGAAAAGGCAAAGGCTCAAGCCGAGAAGAAGGAGGTTGCTGCTCTTCAGGAATCATCATTCAATGAAGAAGAGGAAATGCATGAAGATGAAGGTAGTTTTGTGAGTGATTGGAACAATAGTTATGGAGATGATCAGTCGACGGAAAAGACTACCAAAGATCCAGTGGAGGAAGATACCCTCACTTCACCCTTGCGCAAGAAGGCAAGGCTGGAAGACGTCAAAAGCCCTAGCTCTGACACTGTCGGCGACGGGTCGAGTCTCTTCCCCATTCCCATCGAAGAAGAACAGCTCATTTCGCCATCATCACCACAACCATCGGCGACGCTGCCACCACCATCGCTGACACCCCCACAAGGGCAACGAATGCTTGAGAGAGATTCTGAGGCTGAACCAAAAGATGATCATGAGGCCGGGTCTAATGTGGCGGCAAAAGGTGGCGACACCAACTAGGGTTCCGATCATCATTTCTTTGAGAGTCCTTGTTTAAGGTTTATGAATAAATTCGCTGAATAATGGATTTAACAAAGTTTTGGTCTCCATTTTTTCATATATGATTTTAGAAGTATCTTTCATTTAGAATTTTTTTAAAAAAATATATAAATGCTTCATAAAATCTAAAAAACATTTTTTAATGTTAAAATTAATTTACTATTCAACAATATTTTCTAAGAAGTGAACATAAATCATCCACTAAAAATACTTAAAAACAAAAAAACACAGCATAACGAAATGATTAAATTCAAATAATTTCGGTAGTTTGGGATTCATAAAAAAAAGTTCTTGTATTCCTCCGGGATATTAGTTTTTGTTACGTACTAATCGCTGAAAATCTCTAGCAACTAAAACACCAAATAAAAAAATTCGGTTATTTCTAGCGGTTTTTAATGATTTTCAGATCATTGTCCCTCTAATCGTCAAAAACATAAAATCGGGATTTGACCATGCATGGGGTTTGCGCCTGAATGTCAACCAAACGAACTTGGGAAACAGCCAGGCGACCAAGATAATAACCAAAATAAAATAAAACGAACTAATTAATGGGTCAAACGTAACGAACATAACTGATTAACAGATTTTAATGTGTACACATGAAATTAACAAATTAACATAATTAATCTAACGTCTAACGAATCAACGAATTAACGTTATGTGGATCATGCATTGGTGTCGGTTTTTAAGGTTTGAAAATCCTAATTATATTCCTCAAAACCGTGAACAACTAAAATAACGGTAAAAATACAGTTATTTTAACGGATTTGGTTCATAAACCGTCAATGGTGTAGTTTAGGAACCTCGTCTTTAATACAAATACTTGGATTGGAAGTTCGAGCATCTTTTAAAAATCTATTAGCTAAGGAACTTACCGTTATTCAAACCTTTTGGGTGCATTTGATTTCATAAGCTACTAAAAAAATGCTAAAACTTCTATTTTCAGAATTGGTATTTTTGAAATATTAAATATAATTAAAATAATTTAGAAATTTATGTAGTGTGAAATTATTAAATCTTTATATAACCAGAATTCTTGAAAATCATGCCTACAAAATTAAAGACATGAAAAAGGATGCTGAGGAAGAATTAAGTGTGAATGTTGGATACTCCAAGCGCAAGCGAGCAAGGAGCGAGGAAGGTGTTGGACGCCTATTCTAGGGCTTTCGCAACTAAATTTATGAGTTGGAAGCTTATGTTGATGAGTTGTTGAGAAGAAATCCAAGCTCTACAGTGAACGTGGAGATATGTAGAGATGATCTAAAAGAGGGGAGGAGAATCTTTAAGAGAATATTTGTTTGTCTGAATGTCTGTAAAAAAGGATGGAAGGCAGGTTGTAGGCAGGTCATAAAGCCTGATGGATGTTTTTAGACTAAGTTCATGATGAACTTTTGGTTGTTTTAGGAAGAGATGGGAATGAACAAAATTTTCCTATAACACGGGCTTGTATGAAAAGTGTAACAAAATTGAACTAGGTTTGGTTTCTAATATTGCTAAAAGGAGAGCTGGAATTAGAAGATGGGAGCCAATTTACTTTCATCGATATGCAAAGGTATGATACTGTTAAGACCAAATGATATATACAAATTTATGACATTATTACAAATGACTATTACCTAATCCCCGGGAAAGGCGCCAAAAACTTGTTAAGTCCATACTATATGGTGTGATTAGTGGATGCTAATCTTCTTGAACTGCCACACAAGAAATTTTCAATCCATGGCAACAATGCCAAAAACTTGTTGAGACCATTTTTCATATAAAGGAAAATGGAATTATTCTCTTTAAGATGACCTATTTAAAATTTGTGTGTGGTCTCAATCACTCGCAAGTGCAATAAGTCATACAAGTAATAAAAGTGGATATTTAAAGTCCAAATATCGTTCCCATGAGGAAAGATAATAAATCAAAAGACTAACTACCCCAACTATTCAAGATCATTACTATTCGAAGTCCACTAATATGATGATAAGAGGACTAAAATGTAGTCCTAGACTAAAATCTTAAATATACAAAAGTAAAGTTTAATAAAACTAGGGTTGAGGATTCACTGAGTGAGACAAACTATAAATGGATCAATGAGTAACAATCACTTTATGCATCTGA
Organism: Tetrastigma voinierianum; assembly: GCA_016808115.1. Classification (NCBI taxonomy): domain Eukaryota; kingdom Viridiplantae; phylum Streptophyta; class Magnoliopsida; order Vitales; family Vitaceae; genus Tetrastigma; species Tetrastigma voinierianum. The sequence goes on along the minus strand of JAEQBH010003664.1, from coordinate 511,054 downwards.
CTCATAACTCAACCATCAATTGGAAAACCGGGAAGTTTGTTAGAACATTTAAAGGTAGTATGGTTTGAATTTCTCCCTTAACCATACTTTCACTGACAAAGGTTCATATTCATTTCTGAGACATGATTCTAATAAGTTACTGTAATATATAACCCTTCTAAGATTTAAATATTTTCCTTTCGCATTTCATACTCGACCTTAGACTAAAGAATTCTACCCCATAGACACGATATCGCAGTTTCTTCACACTGATCGACACCTCATCCTACACTTCTGATGAAAATTTCCATCTCCTTGATTAGATCTCAGCTAACACGGGATCAGAATCAATTTAGCAGAAAAAGGAGAGACCTCTGAGTGATTAAACAGATACTTCATTCAACCTATCTCAACTTATAAGTAAGTTGGCGATCTATCTGAGTAATCCTTCAAAGTTCATTAGTTCCATAGTATTAGTCTACCATACCCACAAGGAATTGCTCTACACTCTCAAGATTCTCCATCTTCGTGTTACTCAGAGGGCCTCCTGGAAATCAAAGTGAGATACAATACCTTGCATTGGGTACACGATACTAGTACTGGAAACAAGTAAATTTATAAACAATACCAATCAAATAAATTCAAGAATCTCTAATTAAAGCCCACCTTATGTCGCAAAAATGACTATCATCACAATGACCTATTTCCAATGAGCCTAACTTTTCAAAACTCCGGTTTACCGCGACTGCTGACTAACTGATCAAGAAAATTCACTAAAATCATAAACGAACTGAAATAAATGAACAATTACAAACCTTCCAAAGATCCATTTAAATCAAAATAAGAATGAAAAGAAGAATTTGTAAAGAAATACAAATAAGTTGCACTTCAAGCAGAATACCCAAATCCAGAAAATTAAAGGAAAACTAACAAAATAAAACAATACCGAGCTAAATCTACTAAAATGAAAATAAAAATAAAATAAAATAAAATGTACAATATCTTCAATCCACCCGTAAATCTCGGAGCCGCCGAAAAGCTATGAACATTACCCTAGAAGCGTGTATTTATAGGCTTTCCAATGTTGGGTCTCACTTCATTAATTGCGTTGTGGACTCCCAAAATTTTGACCCAACTTAGTCTCTTTGTCGCGACATAGAAAGGTTTGTCGCGATAGAGTTGTCAGTCTTTGTCGCCTATCGAAAGATCTGTAGTTATGTCACACTGCTCTTCCGGTTTCCTTGGATTGTGTCGCGACATACTTTTATACTGTCGCGACATAAATTGTATTCAGCAGTCTTGTTCTTGTCGCGACAGAAATGCCTTGTGTCGCAACACCAAACCTATTTGCACCCAACTTTTCATGTCCATGTTCTTCTGGGGTTTGTCGGGACATAATTTTCCTTATCGCGACAAACATTTGCTTTCTAGCCTGTCAACTTTGTCTCGACAGGATTTCTTTAAGTCCTTAGCCATTTTTGTTGCGACAAGAAGCTCTTTGGTCGCAACGGACTTTTCTTCTCTAATTCTTGTCGCTAGCTGAGCTATTTGTCGTGACATAGAATTATATCTTGCGACATAATTGCTTTTTCCATTCTCACTTCTACTTCAATTTCTGTCGTGACCTACTTTTTGTTTGTCGCGACAGAATTTCAACATTCGATAGTTTTTATTATCACGATAGAAAACTTCTTTTTCGCGACACAGGTTTTCACTTTAACTCTTGATTATGTCGCAACAAGAATTTCTTTGTCGCCATTATTCTTGTGTTGCTCTTCAGCTTCTTGTCACAACAGGGAATTCACCTCCTTCATGTTTTGCTTGTCGTGACAGAAATAATCTTGTTCAACAAAAATTTTGTTGCTCTTGGTTGTGAATTCTGAATGTTATGTCGTGATAGGATTTTCTTTGTTGCGACAACGCTTTTCTCGAGTCGGGTTTCGTACGAAAACTTCACGCAACATAAAAACACTTGTCTCAGTTGACTTGAGTTGTAATCTGAACAATTTTTGTCGTGACAAAATTGCCTTTTGTCGTGATAGAGTTCATCTTTTAGCCTTCAACTTTTTATGTTACGATAGAAATTATATTTTCGCGACATAGCTTCTTTGCTCTCTGTTTTGATCTTTGTCGCGACAGAAAGCACCTGATTGTCAATGGCAGCTTCTTTTCTTCACACCTTTCTTTGATGATGCTGCAACAGAAAAACTCTTCGTTGCTACATAAATTTCTCTTTTTCCATGAGCTATGTCTGAACTTTGTTGCGACATTTAGTTGTTGGCTATGACATAGTTCATTTGGCCTGCTTGAATTTTGTGTTGCGACATACAAAATTTATGTCGTGACACAGATTGCTGCATTTTCCACCTTTTTGCTTCTTTTCTGCTTTTTTTCTTCTTTTTTTTTTCGAATAACACCTACAAAACATAAAGTTGGTGAATATTCCATAATTTGGCATACAAATAGATCAAATTGTGAAAACATTTAAAAATGGATTAAAATAGGATGTAGTTTAAGACCCATCGATACTACCCACTAATTTCATTTATTTATCTTTATTTATGAAGGATATGAGTTATTTATATGTTTTTTTTTTGTTGCATTTTAATATAGGGTGTAGTTAATGTTGTCATTAATGTATATCATGAGGCTGAGCGCAGATGGTGTGCACTCCATATATTTTCAAATTGGTTTAAGAGACTGACGGGCTTGGTATAGGTGTGTAAATTAGTATAAAAACGTTAGCCCGCACACGCAAGTATACGCTGGAGTTTACGAATATAGCAAATAGTCAAGTGTCGTTCCCATGAAGAGAAGTGTGTCAATATCTCGACCTGGCTTCTGTAGTATTATCCCGACCTCAACATGAGTGAATTACTAATATAATGACACTTTGATCCTAAACGAGTCATAGTTCAATTAATCGAAGACTAGGTTTTTCCTTTCCTTTGGCATATCTAATGGATTATCATTTATGTAAAATATATTTAGTATATTAACTGATGTATGTCATGGGTTGATCGTGGTTCTCACAGATATCCTTTCTCGAGGTATATTCGCCTATATCGCTAGTAGGGTTGATCGCATCTCTACTTCACCCCTCGACCCTGAGACGCTTAAATGGTTAAACCTTAATCACCACATTCGGAACAGGGAGATCTCTACTAGCTAATTGACTGAGTGTCACTCTACCAGTATCCCCGGGAACCTTTATCTCGACATCTTGGGATTCCTAAGAAAGCAAGTCAGGTCGCCAAACACCACCATGTAGGTAATTAACAAGAAATAGAGCAAGTCGATATCAGATCCATAGATATACTGAATAAACCGAATTAAAAACTAATCCATATGAATATAACAAGAATATAGCAAAACCCTAGAAATAAAGTTAGAACATCATTTTTCTCATTACAATCATTCGGGTTTCAATCAGAGTTTGAGAAAGGAAATACAAATAAGCAAGGATTACACGACTTCGAATCTTCCTCCGTCGCCTTCTCCGCCTCGTGACCCGCTCCTCCATTTTCCTTTCTCGCCTCTTTCGCATCTGAAAATTATTGAGAGTCCCAACGACGTCATCGACATGTCATAATGTCACGACGCCGCCGATGTAGTTACCGACGTCATATCGACTCAACATCGCGACGCTGGGGACGTCACACATGGAACGTTGCAACGTTGAACGCTAGCTGAGGCCGAGCCTCCTCCAATCTCCTCTTCAAATCTCCATACAAATCTCCAAATGCCGCATTTTTTCACTAAATGCATAAAAGCCGAGTATCATATATAATGATGATAACCGTTCTTATTACTAGATGAAATGAATCGAAAACGTGCTCACACGCGGGTATATGATGAGTGTTTCTGGCACTCACTGCCACCCCTTAAACTTAGCTTCTGTTTGTCCTCAAACAAGAAACATAATTTCATAACACTATTACGTGATCAAATCGAATAATACACCAAAACGCCTATAACATGAGTGTGATATACACGACACCAACACGGAGAGTCAAAATTAACCAAATCCACAATCCGAGCCTTTATTGTCTAAAATCTCGGGATCCTTAGAGTTGTGCAACTTTCTAAGGAACATAGCTAAGCAAGGTCGGGTTGACCAAGCAACTCAACCCCCTATTGTAACGCCCCGAAATATACCCTAGCAATTTTCGAATATGTTTAGGGTATATTAAAAGCGAAATATGAATTTTTTCTGGAAATAAAACAGAGACCAAAATAGTATAAGAGACAAGGTAAATTAGTAATTTATCAACGAGGATATCAAAGTCATAAAGCTATAAGATATATGCTAATTTAAGAATAATGAAAAGTCGGGATTTAAAATAGAGATAATAGAAGGACAAATAGCAAAATAGTAAAATTTCCTGAATGGCTCTAAAAGATAAAATTCTCTGCATCTCTGATGATGAAATGGATCAAGGCCACAAATTCGGCCTCGCGAATCTAGTGACCTAAAAGTTTTCGATGACTCGAGACAATCGGAATATAGTACAATTTTCTGGGTGATAAATCGCCAGTGACTTCAGGGACGAGATTTTTACGAATATCTGGGAAGTCAGGAAATGACTTTGGCTAAGTTCATTTAAAATAAAGTGAACTGAAAAGAAATAAATTGTTTCAGGATAGAAACGGATACGACTAAAGTAATATGAATCATGTATCCAAAATAATAATAATAATAATAATATAAAAAGGATAAAAACAAACAAAAATAGCAAAAAGGAAAAATTGTTATTTTATTTTTATTTTCTTCGCTTCTCTCTTTGATATATGTAGTTTCGATCGTCGGAATTCGTCGGTCCAAGAATGAAAGTTCATCTACTCGACAAGGGCTACTCGTGGGAATAAAAAAACACGGGATTTCGCCGCATTTCAAGAAGCTTCAAAATCCTATGTTTCGCTTCTCGTGATCTAATATTATTCGACCAATGAATTGGTCTGACCAAGAGTTAAAGTCGTTCTGCACGCAATGAGAGCTAAGACGTGGGTACCGAAATCACTGATTTCAAGTATAATTGATACCACATGAATAGTACTATGAATAGTGAATAGTACTATAAATAGTGAATACGTAAAGGAATAGATGTATACATAATAGAAATACATGAGAGACATGAATAGATAAAGACATGACAGGAATATGTAAATGATATGAATATATGAATACATGAATGAATGTGATGTATATGATAGAAATATTAGAAGTATATAATGGGGATATGACTATGCAATTCGATCCTTCATTAACCCGCTGGGTTCTTTGTTAATTCTTCCTGTAGTTTTTGAGCACTATGCTTTCTTCACCTCAGGCCACTCATACTTCTTTTGATTTCGCCCTCATCCTCCGCCGGGCTTATCCGTTTCTCAGTGAAAATGTCGAGCTCCAATGTCGGGTTACCAAGGTGAGCCGCATGACCCATTCCAAGCAGCTTGATTACAAGATTAGATGTGGGCCAAAAATGGCCTCCCAACTATGATGGGCACTTGGTTAGTGCTCTCTGCCATTGGCTCTGTATCAAGAACCACGAAATCCACAGGATAGTAGAATTTGTCTACCTTCACCAAGACATCCTCAACTATCCCCTTTGGTATTTTCATTGATTGATCCGCTAAGGATAGGGTGATGTTGGTAGACTTCAGCTTCCCCAAACCTAATCGCTTGTAATCGAAATGTATGGCAAAGAGGGTTGACACCGGCCCTTATCCAGCAGCGCCTTGTCTATGCAGGTCCCTCCAATGTTGACTGAGATAGTGGGGGATCCTGGATCTTTGTATTTCACTAAGGTTTTGCACTAGATGATAAAGCTGACTTGTTCAGTCAGGAAGGCCTTCTTGTTAATGCCCAACCCTTTCTTGATTGTGCATAGGTCCTTTAGAAATTTAGCATAGGTTGGAACCTGTTTAATCATGTCGCTAAAGGATGTTCAATTTTACTCTGCCTCAAAGACTTCCAGGATGTCTTCGCTTAGAGGCTTTCGCTCTCGTTGGGAAATGGAGGAGGCATGCTTCCTTCATCGAACTCTCTTTAAATGAATATGTGTTCGCTTCACTCTCTTGTTCGTCTTTCTCGCCGGCTCGGGGCACCGGTTGCTCACTTCCTTACCACCAAGGTGATAATGGTCAGACTTATCCCATTTTTCGTGCGTGCCACCGGCATAGCTTAGTTCATGCACTCTAGATTGGGCAAAGGTTCCGAAGGAATCTCCTTTCCCGCACTGCTAACATTAGTCGCTACTCGATGGATGACTGTAGGTATCAATTTTTTGATTTAGGCTTTTATGAGGCCCCTCGATCCTTTTGTCCATGGAGCTTTCTACATTTTCTATTCTTTGATTCAACTGAGCATTAATAGTTTTCTGCTCCTCTACAAAATTTCCCACCACCTTGCTCAAATTCATGATAGCTTGTTCAACAAGTGATAAGGTTGGTGGCTGATTCGTGCCACAGTAGGGTGATCCGGAATCAACAAAATTTATATCCTGTTCTCCTGCATCGCGTAGGGGTCAAGCTATCATGAAGATAAATACTGGGCTTCAGGCCGAACACTGTAATTTCGGTTTTCTTCACAGACAAATGATTTGTAAGAAGTAAAAAAATGGTGAATTAAATTTGGATTTTAAGGTGGTGATAAAAACAGGGGGATTGGTGGTTTGCAAACTGAAAATAAATAAAATAAAATGTAAAATAGAACTCCTCGAAGTCGCGGGCCACTGGTTTAGGGTTCTAAGGCATTCAACATGTCCCTGTCTTTTCCGGCTTGGGAGGATGACATATAGTCATTTCCCAAACCGGCTCTTCATTTGGCATTAAAACCTAAACCCTAAAATTATTTCTTCTAATGTATAGCATTTATTACCCCTTAATGTTTCAAAACAGTTAAAACCATCACTGGATCTAACCTATAGGAGCTCATAAATGACAACTAAATGGGCATCAGTGGATCTAACAGTAAGCATCCACTGAACCTTGAAAGCTTGCTGGCATCGTCACTCGTGGTACATCACGCGATTCAAACCTAAAAGTGAGATAAACAAGAAAGAGAACAAAATGCTTGCGTGAAAAACATGAGGACAGTGTTTTTACCTTCAAACATTCACCCAATGGCCCTCCTCTTCAAGGAGGAAGAGGTCTAGCCAAACATCGTTTGAGTTGTCATCCTCAGAGGAGTATTTGGTAGCCGAGAAAATGAGAGAAAGAGGAGAGAGAAGAGAGAAAACTGTAACCTAAAATGAAAAGCTGCGCGTACCGGAAAGATTGAAAAGTTAGGTTACAAAAAGCTATAAGTTGGCTTATATAGCCATACAAGAGGTGTGAAATACCAAAATACCAAAATATAAGATTACAATAGGGACAAATGGGAATTATACAAAACTAAGTAGTTTGATCAAAATCAAAGGGGGTGAATTTCATATGCATAAGGATTTCGCCATGATAATAAAATTCGCCATCATAAATAAAATACGTACAGCAAAATTCAAATTTTTTCTATGCACGTACCATATCATAGCGAAACACTATGCAGCTTAAATTGAAATTTTCGCTATGCACGTAACTCGCTATGATAGCAAAAATTCCAAACAGAGCGAATTTTCGCTTTCTCGCTCATCACTGCTCCATCGTCTATGCTTCCTCGTGGCTATCGCTCGCTTCCCCCGTCTGTACCGCACCCGCATGTCGCTATTTCTTCCATTTCCTGCTCTTTCTTCTTAGTCTTTGATCTATGATGTTGAGTTTGACTCGAATTCTTCATGTTTGGATCGACTCAACAATGTTGGCATGAAAAGCTCACAAAAACTGCAAAATTTGCCACAAATGCGATCAGTAGAATAAGAGGGACCTTGATGTAAATCCTGTTAATTAGAATGATTAAGATACAAAAGCACTCAAAACCTACAATAAATAGGTTCAAAATAACACTTTTTGGCAATTAATCGCTGGTCAAGTAAGCTACCGAGAGGTGGACCATAATTGTCGATGTGGCCCCAAACAGTATACTGAGGTTTAGGCTTCCAGGAGAGGTGGGCATTCTTCCAAATTTGGGATTATAGGTGTTACATCGACATTTAGTGGCCTATTTCGCCCACAACATTTGCATTTTCAACCATCAAATCCCTTACTTGGGTGGAGAAATTGACAATGTTCTCCTTGGATGACTCCGGTAGACTGACAATCGGGGGCTCATGGTCACAGCATAGATGTCTCGCCACTACCTGCACTTCCCGCCTAGCTTTCTCTGCTCAAGTTCTTCCATCCTTCCTGCTCAAAGGACAACTTTAGCTTTTAGTTCCACATCCTCCGTCGTGAATAAATGCCTCCCTTGGTTTACCGTGGTGTTTCATTCCCTCTCTACTTCCTCGGTTCAATTCATCCCATCCCTTGGAGGTTTCAGCCACATAGCTGAGGAAGTCCATAGCTTCATCAGGATTTTTGCTGAAGAAGTCCCCTCCACACATGGTCTCCAAGAGTTGTTTCATGATAGGGGACATTCCATCGTAGAAGTGGTTTACTAGCATCCATGTGTCAAAGCCATGGTGAGGGCATGCACTGATGGTTTCTAGATACCTTTCCTAGCACTGATAAAATTTCTCATTGTCATGAGCTGTAAAGGTGTAAATTTGCCTCTTCAAATTGTTAGTCTTGTGTGCACTGAAGAACTTCTTCAAACTGCTCTATGTTTCGCCTAAACTGACATCCATTTATGGTCGGTCAAATTTTGGCTTTCTGCATTTTCTGAGGGCTATAAAGGTTTTCTCACTTGAGTGTCCATATCAAACACCTCCTGAAACAAAACTTCTCATAAATCCTTAATGCGTGTACATTTCCCACTTCCATACCATGAAATGTTAAAGAAGCATTGATAAGGTCCTCACCACACTTTCCAGGTATAACATGAGGGTAAAGCCAACTATGTTTATAGATCTCATTATATGTACTGGCTGCCTTGAACTTCATATAGCTCACTGTTTCAGTGGTCTGATCTGACATCATATGTTTAATTTCACACTCACAGTCCATCTGATCATTAAAGTTTTCAATCGCTCTGTATAGTGGTTCGTCCAACTGATGTTTGCATGAAATCACACAAATAATAAGAACCACAAAAACAAGAGTGACTACCAAAAAGGTTGATATTAGCTAAAATCAAAACAGGGGAAAACAATCTGCATAATGAAATTTTCAAACTCCCCTGCAATGAAATTTTCAAACTTCCCTACAGTGAATTGCAAGTGGGGAAAAATGGTAAAATAAAAAAGAAATGAGATTTCACCAACACTTGTGATATGAATCACAAGTTCAAAGCTTCTCTTTCTCACTAGGCAACTATCCCACCGCTTCATTTGATCATTTATGCCAAGTAGGTGTTTGAATCAACAAAATTTATATCCTAGGATTCCTACTACTGACACAAGAAAGGTAACAAGTAAAGATAGTGGCTCTAGGGCCTAACACTCGGGATGGGTTTTCTTCTTGAGATAATAGTTGCAAAGGTATTTGAAATGGTGTTGTCTCGTTGGATTTTAGGGTTCAGGAAAAACAAAGCAAATAATGGCTGAAAACTGAAATAAATTAAAGTAAAAAGTTAAAAGAGAATTCCTCAAGTCTCAGCCACTAGCTTAGGTCTTCTAAGGTTAACCGACATGTCCTTGGTCTTTTCCTCACAGCAGGAGGATGTGACATAGTCATTTCCGAACCTGGATCTCATTTAGCTTTAAACCTAAACTCCTAAAAAAGCTTTCATCTTGAAAGATGACATTTAATGAGCATAGCAACCCCAAACTAAGAAAAACACACCTCCTAAACCTACCCTTCAGTAACTAATAGGAGACAACTAACTGGGCATTAGTGGATCTAGTGATAAGTATCCACTGAACCCAAAAAGCTTTCCAAATTGTAAGACCCGATAAATTCCAATTTCTGGAAAAATTGCAAAATCGTAATTTCGGTTAAAAATCCAAAATTTATTCTCTAGATCTCGGATGATGAAACGGATTGTACCGTTGGAATCATCTCGTGAAATCTAGCAAGCACGCTTTGACTTCATATAATTCCTTAGATATCTTATTGATAATGCAGGCATCGTATTTCTCGTGTCAGAAACGGTATTTGATGTGAAAATTCAAGAGATTGTAAATTTATGTCTATATAAGTAGCTGAGTAGAGAAACGATGAAAATGACTTGTCAGATGAAATTAATGTCAAAACTGAAAAGAAGGGCAAATGTCATTTTAATATTAAATGAGGAAAAGACAAAACCTCAATAAGGCCTATCTTTCTCCTTGAATTAGGAGACCAAACGTGGGGTTGCAGAGAGGGAGCTGCAGAGTACAAATGGCGTTTTTAGAGTGAGAGGCCACTTCTCTCTAGAATATCGCAAATCCCACCTTCACTGATGCCTCTGACGAGAAGGTAGCCGCTCACTCGACGGAGGTGTGCCTAATGCGCGGGAACTGATTTAAAGGAGCTGACAACTCGTGGTAGATTCTCCTACTTCTAAGGCTTATTCTTATTAATTAATAATGTATAATGTTTGAGCTAATATTCGAGGTCGACCCGCTTCCAAATCTTTCAACCGAGGGGTTGGATTTTTTGAAACCTATGTGGACATCTGCACCGTCCAATCAAAAGAACTGGTACAGTCAGGCAATCATGTGTTAATGTGTGCTTTGATGTGAAAAAGGCCGGGAATGGCCGTGAAATTCGGGTTCACAAAGTGAACCGACGATTGGTAATTTTCTAGGAATAGTAATCGAGGGTTTCACTATTCCCGAGAATAGTGTTCACAAAAATAATTTTTGTAATGACGAGGTTTGGTCGAAAGTAATCGCTAATTGTCAGGTTTGATCATTACTGTATTTACTGACGGATGAGCAATCACATAACATGATTGTGTGATTTAAATTAGTAATTACAAGACGCAGATATTTATATGTTATAGATTGAATGGAATTTGGAGCATCACATTTCCATATGTAATTAAAAACTTGTGATTGTTAGAGAGTGCAAGAGGCATTCGGGAGAATAGTCTCTGAGGGTTCAAAATAAATGTAATGATTTGAGGGTAATCAAATAAGAAAATATCAATCATTGAGTCACTAATTGATATGGTAACGGGAGGGTAAATTATTAATAATATCAATGTCAGTCAAACTTAACTATATATACACCTATAGTTGTCCAAAACAACAAAAAACTAAGGCTCTCACTATTATATGTGAGGAGCTCCGGGAGGACCTTGATGAGATGACCACACATTCAAGCAGTGATCACTGCTGAACGCTACTTATATCAGATATGCACTTAGATGGAGTAGCCTATTTTGTAGTGATTCCACTCACCAACATTAGCTCCACCGTCAGGATATTATTTTACAGGCAGGAGCGTGCGAGAGACTAGCCATCCTAGTGATTGAAGTTTTAGAAGAAAGTTTTAATGTGGCTGGAATGGTTTTACATGGGCTAGAATTGTATTTAATAGTATGTTTACAAGAGTAAACATTTAACCTTTGAAAGATGATATATGTTTAGCGTATGCTGATGATATTTAGTGATAAACAAGAGGCACAGTTTTTATCCATGTTTGATCAAGTGATCGATGTTTGGACAGCATGGACCTAGAGCTTCCTGCATAAATGAGATCATCATTTCATGATGCCTTAGGTTTAATCAATATCCACTTAGTATCTGGTTGATCAGACAACCACAATTCTGTTGAAGGCCACACAAATACATATGTGTTAGGAGATAACTGGTGAGATTTAACTTATGTATAATGCAGAACACAAATACCCTTAAATGCAAACATGAAAAGCATGAGAACATGCAATGGGCCAAAACCAACACCCATGGCCTTCCCTTCAAGGATGAGGGTTGAACAGCATCCCTTGATTTGTCAGCTAAGGTGGGTGTTTCGCTAGTGAGAAATGCAAGAAAGTGAAGGTGAGGAGAAAATCACAAAATCCGGGCCGAGGGAAAGGAAGCCAGGCCCAATTTATTGATCGATTGATGGATCAAGATTGATTTACAAGCAAGACTGCTTACAGGTGCTCGTGATAGCGAAATTACAAAATGTGCAAATGAACAAAATTTACATTAAGAGAAATTCATAAAACCACAAAAATAGAGTAAAAAGATGTCAACAGAGGCGAATGAGCATGTTACAATTTGCACCCATGAATGATAGTAAGCTATAAATTTCGTAATCGCGAAATTTGCGGTGTTGTAATTTTCAACTGGCAATTTCAACGAGCTCTCCTTAACATTTCGCTCCAAATTTCCTTCCGAGTTCACCGCATCTTCACTGGTCTCTGTCATCGAGTTTAATCAGATTGAAGATGATGAGGTTTCATCCTGTACCCAGCAATAGAGCTACAAAATGTGATTAGTAGCAAAGTAGACCTCAATGTATCAATTGAAAGAGCAAGTCGACAGTACACAAAAGTGCTGAAACCCGCTATAAACAAGGCTCGTAATGAGCAACTATTTTATTTGATCAATGGTTTCACCGGGGTAAGATCTAAAGGTGGGGGTCTCTTCTTCGCCTTCGTCTAACGGCCTGAGTCGAGATTCCCGAGAAGCGGCGGCCGAGCCCCTCGAGGTTCTTCCTATTTCTGGCCTGAGTCCTAATCGTAGACAACAGCCCTCCTCCAATGCCAAATGATGTGGGAAGGGGTCGCTTAGGCCGTGGGGACGAGACTCTCGTCAACGCGGAGCTCGTCACGGGGTCAAGCTTCCTCCATCCTTTCGCGATTTCGACCAAGAAGGTGGACACTCGTTCATTGAGGAGGCTCGCTCTTACGTCTGTGGAACCGCTTCGTACGCCCGTTACTTTCGTCGATCCATTTCCTTATCGCTTTAGGATTGTTAATTGACTCTTTCTTTGCTCTTCGTATATGGGCTACTTATGCTGGGCTGACTGGCAAGGAAGGCCTCATTCTTACTCGAAGGGCTCCGCCGTGATCACACAAGTCTTATAAGGCTAAGGTCGCCTCCCTGACCTTCGAGAGGGCTAGCCTTTGAGCCCGAGTATGGAGCTTGACTGGCGGTTTTGTGAAGCATAAATCGACTTAGCACGCCCGACAAGCATGGGCGATGTAGAGACAAAGAAAATACGCCCTAAGGACTTGAAGGAAGTCAGACGAGTCATGGCCACAAAAGAGGAGTCACAGTTGTCAAGGGTGACCTCAGGCTTCAGCAAAGCACACGTCAGATCAATCTACAAGAGGCTTCGAAGGCCAGCTTCACAGAGCTCTCGACCAAGGAGCCCTAGAAGCTTCTGATGGACCTTGAGAGGCGTGAGGCCGCCACAGAGGCGGGCGATAAAGCAGAGCTGCAGACGAGGCCCGCACCTAATGGGCTCGAAAGTATTTGCCTTCCAAACATGAAGACTTCCGTGAGTTTCCCAAACTTAGAGTCTAAATCCAAATTATCCTACGAGGAAGAGGAAGACCGCTGAGGCCGAGGTCGACGCAAATTCGAGGTGCTTTCTGTGGCCCTTGATCGTGCCTCCCTTTCCCGACATGATCTCGTTCCTCCCGAGGCGCCTCTTTGCTCACTACTGGGCTCGCCAATTTCTTTACTTTCGTGAATTGTGTGGCTCGAGCTTAAGTGCCTAGACTTTTTATTTTAACTCATATTTCGCCGCTTCGGGATTTTGTATCATTTCCGATATCGACTTTTCGTTGATATGCGTAGATCTACTGATTAATTTTATCATTTTATTTTTTCACAACAGTCAGCTGGCTTCGTCCGGCTCTATATTTAGCCTCGAAATCGAGCACGGCCCTAGGTTGTTCTCGCCTTCTCCGAACTAAGCTAAGCCACTCACAAAGCCCGCCTCTAAACTCGAGCTAAATGGCTCCCGGGCTATAAGGCCTTCATTGAGCAAATGGTTCTCCGAAAAGCCGAGCCACCGGGCTCCCGGGCCACTGCGGCCTTCTTGAATCGAAGCAAATGGCTCCCGCGGCTACAAGGTCTCTCCTACAGCTAAGCCCGCAAATCGAGCTACCTGGCCCCGGGCTACAAGGCCTTCCTCGAGAAGTTGCTACTCAAACCGAAGCTAATGGGGCCCCGGGCTACAAGGCCTCTCGAACCAGCCGTAAATGGCCTTAGGCTACAAGGCCTTCCTTGAGCAGCTAAGCCCTCGAAAAACTCCAGTCATTGGGGCTCTTGGCCACAAGGCCTCTCGAGCAGTTGCTTCAAAATAAGCCACCGGGCCCCGGATATCATGGCCTTTGAATTGAGCTAAATGGCCCCGGCCACAAGGCCTCGAGCAGCTAAGCTCCAAAATTGAGCTAATGGGGCCCCCTGGCCAGCGGGCCTCTTGAACTAATCTAAATGGCTTTTATTATAAGTATCTGAAAGCGCTTAAGCTCCCAAAACTGAAATGTCGCCTTTAAAGCATAAGGCCTTCCTTCAACAGCTGTTTCAAAAACTCGGGCTACTAATTTCGGCTGGGCCGTGCCTTCTTTGAACCGGGTTGAAACAACGCCTGTGGCTACAAGGCCTTCCTTGAGCAGTTAAGCTCCGCAAACTGAGCTACTGGGCTCCTGGGCTACAAGGCCTTCCTTGAGGAGTTAATCTCTGAAAATCCAGCGCTATCGGGGCTCTCGGGCCCGTGGGGCTTGTCGCTCCCAATACCACTTAGGGAACTCGGATCGGGAACGATTCTGAGGGGCTGATGCGCTTCGCAGGGAAAGTTTTAAGTCCCGCTTTCCATTATTCATGTCTTCCCTCTTTCTCCCTATCCCCTTTTCTCTTTCTCCTCTCCTTCCTTTTCTCTTCTCATTTTCTCTCTTTCTCCTATTCTTTCTCTTTCTCATTCTCCTTTTCTTTCTCTTTCTTATGGTTTTTAGCCTCATCAAGGTGTTGGTCATTGCGAAGGGCTACTTGCTAATCGTAATATTTTTGAGATGTAAAGAAAGATTCTGTAACTCCTCCGAGGTGATTGTAATTTTCCTAAATGAAATTTTTGTATTTGTAAGCATGCGGCTTTAGAGCTTCTACTCAAATGAGCTCCCTTACTTTATCTTTTCTCCTCTTTTCCTTATGGGCTTTCTTTCTTTGAGTATAGGGAGCTATGGCCTCTGCCTCTAAGGCGTGGAACGCCCACGACTGTGATCCCCTGTGTTAATTGTAACTCCTTTGAAATAAAGAACAATCTTTTGTAAAACATGCGCTTTTTGCACCTAGACCTTTCCGAGCCGAGCTCCTTGCTTTATCATTCTAACTTATTTTTTAACCCACCATAATATTAAGTAGCCTAAAAATGAACATCGAGACTGTTATTTAAAATCAAAACGTTGGATACTTTATTAAAGACTACATTCCGAGGTCTTATCGTAGAACCGTTAGAGGTGTGTTCAAGATTCCGCGAGGGGGTAGGTTTTTCCTTCCTTCTGAGCTCGTAGTTGCCAGCTCGACCATGTGATACAATATAGGCCCTTTCCCAATCGGGTCCCAAATTTTCCCATGTGTGGGTCTTTCTCGCGGTAGAAGCTTTAGAACCAGTCGCAGGCCAAATTTCCTGGCTCGACCCTCTGGTCGCAGATCTCATATCTTTCCGTGATAGTCCTCAATACGTCAGACTTTGCTACGCTCTTCTTCTGTGGAGGACCTAGGCCTTCAGCGTAACCTCTTCATCAGGTTCTGGATCATAATCTAACCCCCAATGAATTAATCCGACTCGACAGAGCTTACTACTCTAAGTACTGTGCAGCCACAGCAAATTCTGGGGTCTCGAAGGTCGACTTGTGCATAGTTCATAGCCCATAACACTCCTGGGAGGTATTCTACCCATTTTCCCTTTAGATTCTAATTTAGTCTTCAAATTCGCTCAGATCCAGAAGGACTCGCTTGCCCATTAGACTGTGGATGAGCTAGGGATGAGTAGTAGTTCTTGATTCCGAGCTCGACGTAGAAATCCATGAATTTAGGATTGTCAAACCTGCTTCCCCATTATTGGGGAGCATGAGGGACTCCCTGGATCCCGAACCCGTACATTGTAAAACGCCGTGATGAAGTTACGCACCTTCCGCTTTGTGAACGCATATATGGCCGCCACCCACTTGGTAAAGTAGTCCATGACCATAATGATAAATTTGCATTGGCCTTCCAATGGGTAGGGTCCTGACATGTCTAAATTTCTATCTCGAAAAGGCCAGTGGGCTTATGATCGACGCCGTTGGCCCGGGATGGAGATAAGAGATCTCGCATGCTCCGATAATCTTTGCATTTTCTCGACCACCATATGGCCTTGAGCATTAGGCCGTGAATTTCGCCTCAAGCAGTTTTTCCTCCCACTAAAGTCCGAGTCTACGTGGTTGCCACAAACGCCTTCGTGTACTCCTGAAAGTATGTAATCGGGCGCCTTCTTTCCCTACGCACTTAAGAAATCCGCAGAGAAGCCTTGTTTATAAAGGGTCCCCCGATGAACAATGAATCTCGCGACCTTGTTCGAGTTTGATGCCCCCATTCGGTCACCTCAGAATGTTCCTTCTACTAAGTAATCCCGCATGGGGTCCATCCAAATGCCGCTGGGACATCACAAGGGAGACTTCCATTGGTCGATGCTTACTTAAGGGTTACGGGAGGTGCCTCAATTTGTGTATCACCGCCTGTAGTCTTCCCCGTGAGGCTATCGCGCTACAAGGCATCAACTCGAGAATTCTCTGTTCTTGGTACATGTTTGACCTAAACTCATATGAACTTTTTAAGTAAATCTCGCACCTTCTTGAGGTACAAGATCATTTTCTCACCTCTAGCTTCGTAGGAGTCTTCTATCTATTTTACTACCAATTGGGAGTCACTGCTCACTTCCAAATCTAATCGCCTATGGAGGCTAGGTTAAGCCCCAAATTATGATGCCCTCTATATTCTACTTTGTTATCAGGCTTAAAGCCGACCTGAGCGCTGGTGATTCACATCTATTCCATCTGAAGAGGTCAAGATCAGACCCGCACCGTCTCGAAAGCATCAAGGCCCGTCCACTGATAACCTCCATATGGGGAGGCTCAGCATTATCAAGTAGCCTTTAGGCTCATTGGGTGAATCATGATGAAATCCGCCAAGATCCGACCTTTATCACCGTCTCGTCAGATCCGACAGCCGAACTCACTCATTCTTGCCCACCTTTATCGCCTTCCAGAGGTTTCAGCCTGCGCGTGATTTGCTTCATCAAACATTCAACAATGACCTCGGCGAAGAGCCGGGAAGTGGCCTGAGTTTTCTGTATGTAGCTACCAACGCTGGGGGATCGCCTTCTCCATCTTCTCGACACTTCCTCCTCCCCGGCCTCCCCAACCCACGCAATAGTAAATCGGGTTGTTGCACCCTATCCCGTCTCCGACTAGGCTGGCTAGTCGAGAAGTCCCCAAACGACTGTGCAGAAGGTGAGGAGTTCTCCCTTGGGAAGGGCCGGCTAGAACGAGGAGAGCCTGTGTAGGCTTCTGCACCTCAGCTCTCAGAAGGTCCATCCTATCAGCTGGGCCTTTTCAACCCGAAAGAAAGGCTGGGCATCGTATTGGCCTGACATGCAGTTTACTTCACGCAACTATTGACCCAAACAAGAGTACCGTCCTTAATGTCATGTTTTAAGATGTTACAAACGCGCCTGACCCCACCCGCTTTGCTTTTATTCTCGGGTTGTCGATTTATGAAACTAAATAACTTCCGTGGAGACACCGAAGGCGATTTGGTCGGGTTTACCAGCAATTATTGCTTATTCCTCGAGCATGTCGTCTATATACTTCCAGATGCTCCACCATTTCAGTCACACTTGCTCACCAACCTTCGCAGTGGCTCCTAGCATTCTTCACCAAGAGCATCACCCGATAGCGCAAGTTCTCGCTCTAAATGAACGAGGTCTCTCTCGGGTCGCTGTGATCCAGCACCCAGACCGGTTATAGCTGCAGAAGGCGTCCATGAAGCTTAGGAGCCAAGGACCGCAAGAGCGCCCACTATGAGGCTAACAATCTAAGGCAAATGAAGCTATCTTTCGCTGCAAGCCCCGTTGATATTTAGAAATTGATGCAAAGCCCATTCATTGCCGACTTTTCTGAACAGAATAACGCTGACAACCACTCGATATTCTACCTCCCTAATTGCATCCTGGGCTACTGAGGATCTTACCGACTTTCATTAATCACTTTCTCGCTTTCGAGGCTAAGTTCCTTCTTTCGCTGGACCGACTTTAAAAAGGACAACCGACGCTCAACCTCGTGAGTGATTACCCGCCGAGCCGAATCCGCCCCATGTCTCTTGAGCCTAAGGTGAACACATTCGTGTTCTGCTTTAAAAAGTGGAAGAGAAGGCTTCTGATGTCTTTAGCCAGCTTAGACCCTATGTAGACGAGGTGTTCTAGCTGGTCGTCAAGCTGTACATGCTCTAGTTCTTCTAAGGGCGCAGTCGGTGCTTTCACTCGCCTCGCATGCCGTCGAGCCTGGCCCATATAGATGTCACAATCCATTTTTCGTTTATCATAAGCCAGTAACACCCTCGGCTACGCGCTGGTTTCTCAAACCATTCCTACTCCATTTGCATTGGAATTTGATTATCATGTAAGCTGAGGGGATGACCTTTATGGTATCGGGAGACGGCCAGCCCAAGAACATGTTGTGTTGACGCAGGCATCTACTATGAGAAATTCATCAAGTGTTGTAGTCCGGCATGGGGGTTTCCTAAAGTGAGCACTAATAGACGACCAGAGGTAGCACTCTTTCTCCTGAGAATCCACGTAGGTATGCGTTGACTGGCTCTAGCTTCTCCCTTTTAATGCCCATTTTTTCGAAAGCTGATGCGAATATGATGTTGGTCGAGCTTCCATTGTCGACAAGGACCCTGTGGATTGTTTTATCAAGCATGACGGACCTTTATCACTAGTGATCACGCGGATGTCGGGCAAATTCTTCCAGGTCGAGTTCGAAGTTGCTCATGATAGTATCCTACCGAGAAGCTCTTGGATAAGGCCTTACTCTAATGTTTCCCCCGACTATTGCTACTGTGATCGGGCCTTCCCGGGCCGAAATGGACTCCCGCCCCCCGCAAATCCTCCGAGATCAGCCGTGGATTCTCTTAAGGCAAATGAAGTCGAAATGGGTCACTGACGAGAAGCAGGGCATCGTGACTCGCCCTCGAATTTCTCCGGGCTTCACGTAACGACGAAGACGCTCCAACGGATCGTAATCACTCCACCCTTTCCCCGCCTAGATGCGCCATCTGGCCTCTGTCCATGATCCCTATAACCTTACAGTATCTTGCATTGTCTCTTTTGGTCGGTCCGACTTCATTCGAGATGGCCATCCAAAAATTTTCATGTCGTACTTCTCAAGGTAGACCTCGTGACACCCAGGTCGCCAAGGGGCAGAATTGCCGAGGTGAATACCGCTACGCAGCCTCAGCCGAGGTGGTCCCATGTCGCCTTAACGCCTCGCCTCTCGGGGATCGCTCTCTATTTTCTCTCGCTTTCTCCTGGATCCGCCCTCGTCTCCCTACTCCCTGTATTGCTCCCGCTTTCGTCGCCCATGCTCTTTTCTTTCGGTAAAAGAGCCCTTGTTTGATAAGAGGGCTTTTTCACCGTCGATATACTGTTTCTGGCGAGCACCTCACCATGCTTTCTCGAGGATTCTAGAGATAGAACATCAAAGTCTTTCGACGCACCCTACTCGATGAAAGCAGCCGATGGCGAACTTCTCGCCTAGAATATCTACCTTTAACGATCAACATTAATCTCTAAACATATGACTGTGCCTCTACAGTTCCGCTTTTATGGTCAAAAGGCAGAGAACGGCTTTCGTATATCTTAGCTTCGATAAAGTGGGAGACGAATGCGATAGAGAGCTTTGTGAATGATGAGATTGAAGATGGCGAAGCTCATAAACTGTGCTAATGTTTAGCCCTTTAACAAGTGATAAATAAGGCCTCAGATCGGGATGGGTCCCGCTATCCATGCAAATTCCATCCGTTCTTATATGTATCAGGTGATCTTATGGGTCTTTCTGCCTCGTTGAATGTCCCTGAACCTCTATTCCCACGATCGCTCCCTTGTCTCCTACTGATAAAGGATGGGCACATCGCCTTTGTTGTCCCTACCATGCCTTTCCCCTCATCATGATTCTCCGCGGTCAGGTAGTCACACTCCCCGGCTCGCTAGTTCTCCTTCCATCCGCTTTCCTCGGTGAGGGTCGAGGTGTTGTCGCTCTTCGGGTAATGGTGTTCAGTTTCTTGGCCCGTAGCACTTCTTAAGCGGAGTTGTATTGGCCTCGCGCAGATGCTCCAACTCTCTCGAAGAAGTCTGGGTCGTTAGACGAGTACTTCATCTCGCTCTGCATAGTGCGTAGTTTCTAGCAGCCCGAGAGGCCTAAGCATTCACGCTTGGGCTCAATGTCTCGTGATCCGGGAATCGGGTATGGTTTCGCCGGTGTTTGTTGATACCATCAATCATCGAGAGTATCAACTTTATTTTGTAAAGGAACCGCTGCTCCTACGTTGTATGTCAAACCGATGATGCCTTTTGATCGAAACTCCGGCTGGAGTCATGATTGCCGGGCTAGTTCTCGACTGATGTCCAACTCCCCGCAAAATAAGAAGCAAAAAGGATGTTGATCACCCGTCATTTCTCCGATGCCTGTTTACTTTTCTGGGTGGAAAAGAAGATCAACCGCTTAGGGAATGAATTTTTAGCGTGATCTTTCACTAATGGGGTAGCCCGGTATTTATAATGGATGATCATGATGGCACTTTCCCCAATCGATGATGAGACACATATCCCACCAACCAGCGGATTTCTTTCCTTATCGTTTACCGATTAATAAGGGATAATTGATAACTATTATTAGGAAATATCCTGCATCCTCACTGGTTGAGATTTAATTAGGAGGTTTGTACTTTCCTTTAATACATGTTCTTTGGATGTTTACGCTACTCCCGCTTCTCAAACTGGTGGAATCGGGTCCCGGCCCTAGCCTCTTCGTGGTTCGGGGCATACGCGCGGGCCGAGCTTATTTTATGTCTTTTATCATTCGTCCTTTATCTCTTTTAAAGCTTGACATTTGGGCTTGTGTTCTGAGCATGCGCGCCTATTATTTTAAACACAATCATAAGCTAAGCTATACAAATCTTAAAAAGGAAAATATACAATTGCCATATACATATAATCTAACATCCCCCCTCAAACTTATGGTGGTTTAAGAGAAACCATTTTGAGTTTAGAAGCTAAAGCTCGAAAAGTTCCTAGAGGAAGGGGTTTGGTGAAGATATTAGCTAACTGATCCTGAGAGAGAACAAACTTAAGTGTGAGTGTACCCTGAAGCAGATGATGACGAATGAAGTGACAATCAATCTCAATATGTTTAGCACGCTCTACGGAGACATCATTACGAAGCAATTTAATAGCACTTCTGATTATCACCGTGAAGCTAGCTGGGCATGGAACAACGAATAACAAGATCCTAAGCAAGAACTAACGTGAATCCAAATAAGTCTAATCAGAGGTAGTCATGAAGTGCTCTATATTCCGTCAGCCACCGGAATGAGCAACCCATCAAGCTTGCTTTCTTCATTTCCTGCGAGATGCAGAATCACCTAGAAGAAAACAATATCCTGTAGTAGATCAATGATCAATAGGATCCCCTGCCCAATCTGCATCTGGATATTCCTGAAGAGTTAGTGAGAAATGGGAAGAAAAATGAAGACCATCAAATATGGTGCCTTTCAGATATCGAAGAATCCTAAGAACAATAGCATAATGAGGAGATCTAGGGGCAGCCATAAAATGACTTACTACATGAACTGCATAGGAAATATCAGGGCGAGTAATAGTGAGAAAGATTAGACTCCCAATGGTATGCGTAAAGTAGCATTAGATAGTGATTAGTCATCATGAAATTAGCGAAAGTTATACTCAATAGGTGTGTCGACTATCTTGCTATCAGTGATACTGCCTCGAGAAATCAGATCGAAAGTATACTTGGCCTGAGTAAGATAATAACCATCTACATAAGAAGAAAATTATAGACCAAGAAAGTAATTAAGAGGACCGAGATCTTTCATTTCAAATTGACGACCAAGAAAGTGCTTTAGATCTTGAATATCCTTGATATCATCACCTGTAATAATCATATCATCGGCTTGTCTGAAGTAGAATACTATTCCATGATCAACGAATCTGAAAAGAAATTTGTATCAAAGAAGCGCTGAAAAACCATGTTGAGAGAGTAGAGGCGAACTTTGCGAAAACCATGCTCGAGGAGCTTTATTTAAGACCATCGAGTGTCATGTGTCGGCAGACTGTGAAGAACCGGGAGGGTGAGAATAACTAGGAGGAAGCTTCATATAGACTTCCTCTGAGAGTTCACCATTAAGAAAAACATTTTTGACATCCATATGAAAGAGTGGCCATTTGCGAGCCGCATAAATGGAAATAAGAGTCTTGATAGAAGAAAGTCGAGCCACTGGAGCAAAAGTCTCCTCATAATCAATCCCATACTATTGAGTAAAACCCCACGTGACAAGGCGAGCCTTGTGTAGCCATCGATGATGCCATTTGGCCCATTAGTCTTGATCTTATAAACCCATTTCTGATCGATGGCAGTTTTCAGGATGGAAAATCAACTAGATCGATGTTCCCGATCTTATGTAGTGCATCGGCTCGCCTTTTTCATAGCTTCTTGCCGCCAAAGGGTTAAAGGAAGCCTCACGAAAAGTGCGAGGTTCTGGAGAGAGGCAAGGCAGCGATGGAAGTCACGAAGATGAGAAGGAAGAGTAGTTACCCGATGGGAATGGGAAAGTGCATGGGAGTCAGAAGGACCGGAAGGATCCACAACTGGAGCAGTATCAGTGGGCACGTTGATGATCGGTGCGGGAGGCCCATCAGATGCTTGAGAAGGGACATCAGAAATAGAGAGGGAAACTCGAGAATCTTTTAGGGGATGCTCGGATATAGAAGTAGGGAGACTCCTCGGAAAAGGGCTAGGGGAGAGGGATCGATGGGAAATAGGTGGGAGTCAAGACATGAGGTGGTTGGTAAAGTATATTTTGTGTTCCCACAGACCACATGAAACCGCAAGGCGTTTTCTAATGGGATCATAACACCTATAGCCTTTTTTACCAATTCCATACCCGAGAAAACAACCTGAAACAAGAGCAGGAAGTAAAGAGTTTGTTTCTTTCTGATCTTGAAGAGAGAAGAACAAAACGAGACACATCCAGGCTTCAAGTAAGTCATAGGAGGGAAGAACCAAATAGCAGATCATAAGGAGTTTGATTACGAACAATGGGAGAAGGACATCGATTGATGGTGTAAATGGCGATGGAAGTAGCTTCCCCGAGAATTGAGAGAGAAGGAGTAGAAGCGTGATAGTAGTAGCCGCGACGACATCGAAATATGACGAGTTTGCTTTTGACCATACCATTTGTTGAGAAGTGCCAACCTGAGAGGAATGGCTTAGTACCAAATTGATGTAGAATAGAAGTAAATTCATGGGCTTTATATTCCTGGGCATTGTCAGATTTGAAAACTTTGATAGGTTTAGCGAGTGCTTGATCATTTTGGTAAAGTCACGATATATTTGATAAAGTTCATAACGATTTTTGAAGAGATAAATCCATGCTCCAGCTCATCCGCAAAAATAACAAAATAACGTGACCCACGAGTAATGGGAGAAGGGGTCGTACATCATAATGAATAAGATCAAAGAAGATAGAGCATGAAACTCTTTATTATAAAATGGTAAGTTGTTTGTTTACCAAATTGACAAGGCATACAATCAAAACACTTGTTTGAAGCGGAACTAACAAACCAGAAACTAGTTGTTTTAACCACCACATAGATAGATTCACTTATTAAGGCGAAATTCCATAAAGCAAGAGAAAAGGTGCTTTGTCCTAAGACAACAGAAGCAGAGAGACAAGAGGACGGTAGATGAAGAAAGATTAGCTTGGCTTGACCTTGGAGCCTTACGAGAGGCGGTCCCAGCGATTGTCACGTCACAGAATCACGCACTGACCACACCGAGTAGAAAGGTTAATGAAACCAAGTTCAATGAGTTGCCCAACAGATAGAAGATTATGAGTGAGTTGGGGAATCTAATAAGCATTGGAAACAAACAAGGCTGGTGTAGAGACATTACCTAGATGAGAGACATGCATAGGAGAACCATTTGCAGTATATATAGTAGGGAGAGAAGTGGAAATGTGTGAAGAGATAACAACAGGAGAAAAAGTCATATGATTGCAGCAAGCAGAACAAAGAAGCCATGTCGGAGAAGTACCTGATATCGTAGAAAGAGCAGTGTTGGATGCATTGGAAGATGGAAGATGAACCTGATTAACCATATCCTGTAGATATGCCATGGAGAGATGAGGTAAGATCGGGCTTGGAATGAGATTCCCACGGTTGATGGTCGGTAGTCGAAGCCCGATAGTGTTATGAAGAATACATTGGCGAGTGTAACGAGGAGCTGATAGAATGACATGTTCTTCACGGCTGCGGATAAAAGAGGCTTCTTATTGTTATGTCATTTGACATTATTCCCTTTGCATTTGGAAACATAGGTAGATGAGCACAGGAGGAAAAATAGGAGTAACTTAATCCCCATGGAACAATTTCGGGTAAATGAACCGTAGATGCAGTAGAAATGGGATCGATCTGACGGAGTCGTCATCGACTAACTTATAGATAACGTAGGGCATTGGTAAGGATTACGATGTAGAATATGACTTCTAGCTTATTCAAACTCATCACAAAGCCCCATTAGAAACTGAAATAGTCGTCCTTGTTCACGGTGAACATAGACTAATTTGGTGTCATCATAATTGGAAAGCTGGTTCGAATCTGTTGATCCCGAATGGATTCCGGTCGGTTCATCGATATAATGTCAGCTCACTGGTACACGATGGATCACGATAGTTTGCATATTGTGAACTGAGTTGCGAGCACACTCGGTCAACATAAAGTAGCGATGGAGTCCCAAACTTCTTTGGCAATATCAAGGTTGCCAAACTCATCAACAATGGATGGAATAGATGTATTATGAAACCAAGTGATGATATGATGATTAGCACTTTCCCAATTCTCAATCCAAATGGAATAGGCAGAATCAGTTTCTTTGTTCACTTTTTCTTGAATAGGATGGTCACCAGAGACATAAAGCCACAGCTTGCGGCCTTTGAGATAATTGCGCATGGCTTGAGGCCATTAAGCAAAATTATCTCCATAAAAAAATAACATGAATCGGACTATAAATCTCATAACCTAACATATCTAAATTTCGAATTGAAAAACAAATAGCAAAAATAGATTCAAGACACGAAATAAATTGAGAAATGCACTGGTCAGGTACCGATCCATGATCGAAGTGGTTAGCGGTCAACTAGAGCGAGGTGCGGGTCAGGGTTGGTGATGGCGAAATGAATCCATACGGGTTGAAGGCGTGTGAAGTTCTTGCGCCTGCGCGTGGATCGATGCGGCTATGGAGCGACGGCGTGTAGGAAAATCGGGGACTTCTAGCGTGGCGTTGACGAAATTTGAAAGTGAGTGTGTAGGTGTGAGAATTTAGGAAATGAAGACTTGTGCGCGCTAGTATACGCATCAAGTTTACGTAGTGTAGTGGCTAGTCAGGTGTGCGTTCCACGAAGAGTGTGTTGAATGCGGCTTGATGATGCAGACAATATTTGGATCTAGTCACATAGCGAATTATGACTAAAATTAAGCGAGATTAGAAAGCCTAATATTATAAATTGATTTGGAGTAATGATGAGAAAGCAAGGGTTTAAGCTGCTTAGCCACCACACATGATGGATTTTAACTTTAGATAGTGCATTTATTTAATATTCCATTATGATTTATGTTAGCGGGTTGATCGTGCTCTGGTATTCTCTCTCGAGATATGGTTGCCCTATCTCGCTAGTGGTGTGTATTGCATCTTTTTTTGGCGCCCCGGCCTTGACTTTCAGGATGCATGAATGTGCAAACCTAGTCTTTACACTTGGAATGCGGGATATCTCTATTCACGATTGACCCAGCGTTGCTTTACCCGTGTCACATGGAGTCGTCTTCTCTCGATATCGGACTCTGGCACTACCGTACCTGGTGTGAATAATAACATGTGATTAAATTCGGGAGTAAAGCGACCATAGAAATTCATATCGATATTAAAATAAACCCTGATTAAAAGTATTAATCCATAATGAATTGCGGTTAGGGTTGACCAAACCACAGAGAAAAGTTAGCTCATAGTGATTTTCATTCTGGGGAGCGATGGTTTTGGCTTGTCGAATGAATTAGAAGAAATACGAGGAGAGAGTAGTCTTCGGCGATATCTCGGAATCCGTCTTCACCAATCTCTCTCTATCCACCTCTCCTTGTGTTCAGTCTGCCTCCCAATCCCTCCTCTTGCCTCGAAATTGCTTCCCTTTTATATCTTGGGATCGAGACTGCTCCGTGGCCCGTAAATCGAGTTTTTAATGCTGATGCAGGATGAGACTTCGCTACGCCACGTCGTACTGAGGCTTGAATCGTCGGGTTCTCTACAACGTAAGCCTCCATCTTCACGACCTGCGCTTCTCAGCGTGAATTACCTCATTGATGTGTGCAGGGCTCCATTCTTGCCACTTAACTTGTGCTTCTTTGCTTAGTTCTTTATTCTATTGTTTAGCTTCCTTTTTATTCTAATATCGACATGTCTGTAAAACAATATATTATGGGAGTATTAAGTGTGATATTAGTGAATATGAATGTGAATCATGCAATTTCTGCTATAAAACACATGAAATTGTACTGGAATGCATGCATGAGTCACTCTTATCAACACCCCCAAACTTAGCTCTTGCTTGTCCCTAAGCAAGAATAGACTCTAACCAGGGCATGCATGAATAAAGCGTAACTAACACTGACGATATGGGTCTAGTACACATGATACCCGGCCAAGAAGGGACGACATGAACCCGGTTCAAGATCGAGATTACAGGTTGTTGACATTAGAATGCACTAGGTCGGTCTCGGTTGACCCGATTGAGGGCACTTTTCCCCAGTGCTCGATAATCTTTCCAGGAGTCTAAGTGCGGTTGGAGTGTGATCTCGATGTATGAAAGCCGACTTGACACCCCCGAACTTGAATTTAACTTGACTATTTAGAATGGCTTAACACGGAAGAATAAGGCACCAATTTATTCACTTACGACTACTCCCCAAGAGTTAACTTCGAACAAACTTGGAAGAGTACTGAGTACTGCAGTTTTAGACGAGGTTCTATAAGCGAAGGACCATTTGTGACTCGCCACTAGTTGGTTAAGGGCACCGGGCATTCAGTTCCCCTAGATCTTCACCCCGAACACTCAACCAAACCTCGAGGCCCTAAACTATGGAAATCATCCATCCTCTGTCCCATGTAGCGGGCAGTTAAGTCAATGGCTCTTGGCTAGTTGGCTCAAGGCATTAGGCTTTGAAAAGCCCCTCGGATTATGCCCAGGATTTCGATTGGAAGATCCACTTATACCGAACCATAAGCTTTTTTTTTTGTTATATAATTGGGGCTCAAGGAGATACTCTTTTTTTTCTAAGGTGTCCCATCACTTAGATGTTTAAACTTTCCAAGGTTCTTAGAACTCTTGCATGGTGGGTCCGGAGTTAAGGCATACCCCGAATATCACGTGTGTGTGTGTGTGTGCTCAATAGCTTACTTCGGGAAATGATTTCTTGAGATCTAAAACGGGTGGCCAGACATGGTTATTCTCCACTTTATACCTTTGTAGTCTAATTGTCTATGACCTTGGAGTTCCTATTTCATGAAAACAGGGCTTTTTGTGATTACTATGACTCCCACGTCATGGTGTAAATTTGAGAACAATTAATACCAACTCTGGAAACTACCATATCATAATATTGCCAAATGCAAATATGTTTGTACATAGGGAACAAGGCTCGGTCTTTAAACATGCTAAAAACAAAACAAAACACACTAAAACTGATGAAAAGTAGACCTAAAACACGCCTAAAACATACGAATAAAATAAAAATAAAAGAAATAACAAATTGAGCCCGAAGCCAAGTATACCCACATATGCATGATTCGGTGCCACGGTAATTTGTTTGAATCAGCAATATTTATATGCCTAAAGTTCCTCCTGCTGGTAGTCGAGCTCTTTGCAGTATATGTAAGTGATCCCCAGGGTCGAACACGAGGATGGGTTTTCATCCTAGGAATGATTTGCGTAAGTGCGAAGGTAAGGCTTTCTATTTGGACTTTTTGGATTTTTTGTTTTCCAAGCAGGTGGAAGTAGTTTAAATCTTTGAAATTATGGCCAGAAAGTGATGTGTGAAAAGTTAACTTTGAAGATTTAGGTCACTAACTTGGTAACTTAGGGCAAACAAGTGTCCTCGGGTTTTATCCTGCAGTTATGACAAAACGCCTATAGTCCTATGGGATCTATGTTTAACTAAACGAGCCTCACCCCAAAAACAACTCCCTATTTGGAGTTAACACGGGTAACATGCATCTATGGCCCTTTTTACGGTTTGAAACCTACAACATTAGAAATATCATTTCAGGTGGCTCGTAAAGACCATCTAAAAAACCACGGTGCATCACAGCAATAAGTATTTGCGTATCACAAGCATATTAAAGTATTGGCCAAAATCCAATAACAATTTCAATGCTATTCAACCGCATTTTGAGAAGATAGGGCCATAACCACCGATACGTAACTTTTAATACAAGAGGGTGACACATGTTGCCCCACCACCAAAGTAGCTTCCTTCGTCTTCAAAGAAAGAGGGCAAGTAGAGCATCTCTTGAGTTGTGTCCTCCAAGAGGGTGTTTGTGACCCGAAAATAAGGAAAGAGGAGAAGAAAGAAAACAAAACCACAACTAAACTCGAGACAAAAATAAAAACTTGCAGATTGCTTATGATTTGTTGCTTAGGGTTTACAAAATGGGAGGGCTTATAAGGCCACCCGATGTATGAAAATACCCTGGCTTCAACAATTTGGCTGATTTAGGGACAAAGAGAGTAATATACCAAAATTGAAGTCGGTTGCATTAATTACAAAAAGCATGACAAAGCGATGAATTTATTTAGCTAAGCGAATTTATTGCTCATGAAATTATGATAAGCGAAAATGCAAATTCGGCCCAGGAACGGTCACTGAAATTCCTAATAATCTAGCGAAAATTGGTAATTTGCATTGGGTGAAAATTTTAAGCTACAAAGGAACTGTGAAATTTTCGCGATCCAACGAGCCACCGCAATATCTTAGCGGAAATTCCACAGGTGTGATCTTATTTGCGTACCTCCTGCTCATCTCACGTAGATTTTCTTCGCTTTGCCTTCATTCTCTCTTTGATTTTTTGGTATGATTGATGGTTGACAATTGGTTCAATCTTCATGATTCATCATATGTCTCGTGTCGAACTCCACAAAGTACACGAGCACGAAACAACGAAAAATAACCTCTAGCGACATTAGTGATACTAGAAGACTTGAACACTTCAATTGGCATAAATGACATGATTAGCGCGCAAAAAGCACTCAAACCTATCTATTAATATAGGGTTGAAATAGCACTTTTTGGGCTAATCCACTGACCAGAAGCGTTGCTAGTCCTTACTTGTCAGCAAGGAGATGTATGTATTGATTTCCAAAAAGTTTATGATTGAGGTGTATGTACATATAAAACATTGTCCTTAAAGCTGGAAAAATGGACACAGTT
Source organism: Tetrastigma voinierianum (assembly GCA_016808115.1). Lineage (NCBI taxonomy): Eukaryota > Viridiplantae > Streptophyta > Magnoliopsida > Vitales > Vitaceae > Tetrastigma > Tetrastigma voinierianum. The sequence continues at coordinate 481,354 of JAEQBH010003664.1, read as the reverse complement.
TGGCTTAGACATGAAGAGCCAAAACCATACAAGAACAATTTTAGGTCAATATTGGTTTCCATGATTCTCAACTTGAATTTCCACCTAGTCTAATGGTTCTTTATATAACGATTACGCGATAAATTTAAAATTTGTCCACTCCCCTGACCTAGCCTTGACATGGCCTTAAATTTGTTGAACAACCCTAGATAAGGATAGTTACATCACTTCTTTCTTTGTGACTATATTGTAGGGTGCAATGCTTAAATCAGGCTTCACAGTCAGGTGGTCCACTAGGCTCGACGATTAAGGTTTTAGGGCATGCGGCCCGAAAGGATCGCGAGCCTGAGCTCTGAGCTTCACCGGACTCACGAGATGACGAAAATCAAGCACACAAATCGTTAGACTCTGCACATCCACCCATGCTTGAACGCCGTCGATGACTCCCGACCCGATTAAGGCTTAGGGCATCGGGCTAAAGGCTTTCGCCGTACACCCCTCGGGTAGTGCTCGGGTTTCAAGGCAAAACTTCACGACTTTATTTTTCTTTTCTTTTTTCTTTTTGCTTTTTCTTTTCTTTTTCCTTTTGGAAGACATTGGTCTTCAAATATGGGTAACACAAACCTATCTAGGTTGCCAACATACCTAGGCTAGGCTATGCAAGCGAAGGAAACAAACAAATTCACACGACCTATTGAAACAATGCAGTTGTGCGAGTGTGTGAATTAGCATAAAGGGAGAAATTTTCAAGTTGAGCATGCTGGAACTGCTGACCAAAAATTGATTCAAGCATGGAATTTGCTCCTAACATAAGGTGACAAACGTGATTCAATTTTCCAACACAAAGTGATTCAATTGTCAGTTGTACAAATTCAATTGTTCAATTGAAAAGAAAACCATTACCCACGATATGGAAATCTAAAGTACTTCACACCAGATAAAGATGGGCATACTTACCTGCAACTGCTACTGTTACTGCCCACAAAAAAAAAAAAAAAAAATCAATCATTAAGCTCTAACTGATATCACCATTTTTAAACACACGACAATTTAAATAACTAAAAAAATGAGAAACGATGGGTTCTTGGAACGATCATTAGCCACCTGAAGAATTTCTGAAAGCGTGGGTTGGGGGAGGGTCCATGGAGAATTCTTCCTTGTTGACTCTTGCACCACATATGGTTTACCACTCATCCATTGACTTTAAATACCTGTCATCACTTGGATCACGTCGTCAGTATTTGAACCATTTAAGGTATGTAACCGGACAATGAATGGACGATGTCGAGATTTGAGCTTACTTTGGGGGAAACATAAATGGAGTTTGGAGTCATATATAAAGAGGACTTGGTCTCCCTCCTTGAAACTCTTCCTAGTTATCATTTAGTCATGCATTTGATCTTTGCTTTTTGCAATCTCAGTATTCAAGTAGGCATTATTAAAGTATTTCTTTCCGATTCATTAAGATCGAAATCTCTTATACTCGACTCAGCAATTCCGTATTTAGCTTCTTGATCGCCCGCCCCATGCTTTGTACTCAATCTCCTTTGGAAGGTGACATGCCCTACCATGAACCAACGGAGTAAGGGGACATTCTAGGATTGTCTTGAAAGGCTGTTCTATAGGCGGCATAGCAGATCGAAGTTTGATGGACCGAGTCTTTCTGTTGTAGTGATAACCACGCCGTCGATATGGTCTTAATTTCCCGGATTGGCGAGTTCCACCTGGCCACTTGTTTGAGGATGGTCAGGGGTAGCCACTTTGTGTTTCACACCATATTTAGCCATGAGGTTTTCAAATGGTTTGTTACAGAAATGCGAACCTCCATCGCTAATAATGGCTTTCGGTACCCCGAACCTGGAAAAGATATTGGCTTTCAAGAATTTGAGTACCACCCTATGGTCATTGGTCTTGCAGAGGATCGCTTCAACCCATTTGGAGACATAGTCCACTCCCACCAAAATGTACGTATGACCATATGAGGTGGGGAAAGGTCCCATAAAATCGATACCCCATACATCGAACAGTTCGACCACCAAATTAGGTTTAGTGGCATCATATGGCTGGCTGAGACAATTTCAGTCTTTGGCATCACATCACATACGGCGGCACATTTGGTATGCTTCCTTGAACAATGAAGGCCAATAGAAACCTGACACCTTCATTGATGTCTTTTGGGAAGCAAAATGACCACCCGCAAACACTCTCATGGCGATGGTTTAAAATTCCCTTCTTGTTCCTCCTCGGGTACACATTTCGATGATTTGATATACCTGATATTTGAATAGGAAGGCTCTTTGATAATAGAGGTGGATTTTAGCAAGAAATATTTCCTATTACATCCTTTCCACTCATTTGGGATTTCTCTGTAGTGAGAAAATTGGCAATGTGAGCATGCGAGGGAGCCTTCTCCATTTGCATTAGGGATTCTTAGGGATTCATCATTAATAGGTGGATGTGAGTGTCGTGGGCTATAGTTAACCTTGTGGATGATCGCCACCACATTTTTCCACCCCCTTTCTTATCTTTAATTTGAGTTGAACTCACGAGTAACGGAGACAGCGGATGAGTCTTGCTTTTTGCATTTTTGTTTGGTTAAGAAGTCTTTAAGCGGGAATAAATCTGCAAAAATATTTATCTCGGCCCTGACCCAGTATGTTCGAAATTTATCTAAGGCGTACCCTTGCGACAATTCTTTCTCTGTGATGGTATAATTCCTGCAATGCTTAATTCGGGGTTTGCTTGCATAATACACCATGAGGTTTCCCATCTTCTCTTTGGCGAAATGCAGCTCTATGGCAAGATCACTTGCATGGCGCATCGCACTCAAACGGTAGCGCGATTAGGTGCTTTCGGTATTAGGCGGTGATCAAATGAAATTTTAGTTCTTCAAAACTCTTAAAATCTTCCTCCCCAAACGAATTTGGCATCCTTCTCAAGAAGCTTGTACGGGGTTTTAGAAATCTTTGAAAAGTCTTTAATGAGCCAGTCGGTAGAAGCACGCATGACAGAATTGTCTAATTGTTTTCACATTGATGAGGCGGCAATTTGGAAATAATGTCGATCTTGGCTTTATCAACTTCAATTCCCTGCTATAAATAATGTACTTATTTAATTCTTAGTTTTACCATAAAGTAGCATTTCTCGATTAAGCACAAATTCTTACTCTATACCTCATATAAAATGGCACCCAAATTGGTTAAGCATTCTTCGAAAATCATTTATATCTTTGTGATATCATCCATTTTATACCTCCATTATAACTCTACCGTATCACTTTGAACATATTTGCGAGAGCATACATCGTTGAAGAAAGTGGGTGGGCGTTCTGAAGCCAGGCATCCTCTATAAGCATACGTGCGAATGGACAGAAGTGAAAATGGTGCTCACGATCTTACAGGGCCAATTTCTATCTGGAAGTACCCTAAATACCCATCGAAGCAATAGAAGGGTATAGAAATCTTTGGTGATCGATGAGCGGCAATGGAAAGTGGTCTTTTTAGATGTCACCTCATTGAACCTTCTAATCTATACACACTCTCATTTGGTGTAAGTCGGGTAGACGATTCTTCACCAGCCTATAAGTTTTCACCGAGTTGTTACTCCGATTTCTTGGCACCACAGTTGATGTAACCCATTGTGCTGCTCCAATGGGATAAATGATACCGACTTGGGCAATTTGAGACCTCCCACACGAACTACTTCACACGTAGATGGGATTGAGCCCTCGTTGGTGCCTAACGACGTGAGCTCTCTTCTAAATAGATGTGGTGAGTGCAGATGGGCTGGAGTTTATGCCTTTCGGATCAGAAATTTTCCATCGATGCTTGCTTTTGCTTTTGAGAAGGTGCGAGGAGATTATGCTCTTGTGCGTGGTTAACGTGAAGAGATCTGGCGGAGTCTTGCTTTCGTTTGCTTCTAATGCATACTTTTCATCGGTGGGAGGGTTTGAGTTCATTTGAGGTTCCCTTGGGTTCATTACCACCCGATCCCGATAGAGGCAAAATTTACATTCTTCTTCTCCAATACCCTGTACTAAGCTCATTTCTTGAAATTACCGTGTTGCTGCAAAGCCCATTCGGATAACTACGAAGTTAATATTTCTTGCACTTGTTGTTGGTTGCTTTGTTCTTCGAGAATGGTATCTAAAATCTGAACTTCTTCAAAAGTCATCCTCCTCCAAGAGTGCATGTGCCTTTTACCCGAATGAAAAATATTGAGTTCCAAAAGTCATATTTCGAATGTGAGTTGCATGACTCCGTTCGGCAATTGATGATTGCATTTGAAGTAACCAAAAAGCGGTCTCACTAATATGGTGGGCACATGATTAGGTCCTATTGCCGGCAGTTGTATCCAAGTCTGACTGAAAATCCTCTTTGGATAGTAAAATCTTGTCACTTGTAAGAAACGTCCTCAATGGTTCCTTTTTAGTGTATTTTTTAATGAATCATCGTGACGAGAGTGTGATGCTGGAAGTGGGTTTGATTCACCAGGCCGATTGCTTTGTACGCAGAATCTGACGCGTTCCCACTGGCTCAGTGTAACAGTCCTTTCTCCTGGCTGATGCCTCTCCCCATTCATAGAGATCGTAGGACATCTGGGTCCTTATACTTCTTTGAGTCTTGCTCTATATTAACTTCCTTGCTCGATTAAAAAGGCCTTTTATTTACATTAGACACTTTTTGGTGCACAAATCCTTTAAGAATTTTGCGTGGTAGGAACCTGTTTAATCATATCGAGAGGAATATTGACTTTCCTTGCTTGTAATCTTCCAGGCATTTACGTTCAGTTAACGAGGAATTTTTCTTTCTTCGAACTGTAGGAAACGGAGGGTATTCTAATCTTTACCTCTTCCTTGCCTTGTTGTTCTTCTGAGAGTGGCTCTGACCACTAATGGGAGGCGACTTGGCTGGCTTTGGTCTTGTTGGCTTTAATTCCTGCCCGCCGTAAAGTCACAAGCGCCTTAACTTCATCGGTTTGCATTTAAGTCCTCGGTCGATCCTGTTTTTCATTCACCGCTTCACGATATTGTGCACAGGAAGGGAGCCTTCCCTTTACGAACTCTGCAAGCTAACTTTGATTAAGGCAATTTTAGAAATCTCAAAATGCATATTGTCCAATTTCCTGTTGAGTGAACTTTCTACTGCTTCAATTTTCTGACTAGTTTGGACATTGAGCACCTTCTGTTCTTATACAAATATGCCTACCACCTTACTTAAATTCGAGATTGCTGTTCAACGGGAAGATAGTGGAGGCATGCATTGTGTTGTTGAAGTGGATCTGTTCTTTCTTCCCATTATCTTTGGAGGAGGATATATCTACAGGGGTTTAGCTTCCACGGCATGTTTGAGTAGTTTTTTCAATTATGAATGTTGGAGTTACCAAATGGAGCATTCATTGGTGATCTACACGATTCCTGATTTGGACATAGTGTGGCATTGTTCCCCATCAGTAAATAATTTGGAATGATAGTTGTAGCAAGAAGGTTGGCATGTTGATAACTCATTTCAAAGGTGCATTTTATCTTGATTTTTATTTCCATCTCATCAGTCTTCCTGAGTTAGAATGGTCAATTTTTCTCTCATCGGTGTGCCCGCCAGTGTATGAATGGACTCCCCAGTAGCTTGAGTGCCTTGGGCCTTCGGTCTCCCTTGGGCCGAGGAGTTCGTCCATGCCTTAGAGGTTTCGGCTACATAGTTCGAGAAGTCGAAGCCTCATCTGGGTGTTTACTTAAAGATTACCCGCACATTGTTTCTAGCAATTGTGTTTCATAGGTGGGGACATCTTAGTCGTAGAAATGGATTTCACAGCGTCCATGTAATAAGCCAGCTGGTAACAGTGAGGCACTATAGTTTCCATAAACCTCTCCCGACAACGATAAAACCTCTCACCATCTGGTACGCAAAGGTGTAAATTTTTTCTTTTCAAATTATTAGTCTTATGAGCGAAGAACTACTTCTTCAGAATTCCCGCCAGCCACTCGCCCAATTTCTAATGGTTCAGCCCGTTGAGTTTAGCCAAATCTTGGCCTCATTCTTTAGGGTCAGTTGAAATGCTTAGCTTCAAAGAAATCCATGTCCATCAAACCTTCCTTAAAGGTATGCAAACCTCCTCAAATCCCTAATATGGAGCGTATGGATTTTCATTTTCCATACCATGATATGTGGGGAGCAGGGTACCAACATGGCCTCACGGCTACATCTTCAAGAGGAATGATACAGATGGGCACTAACTCTAGGAGGGTGGATGTGATCCCTCATGGTTCTATATAGGCCGCTGGGATCTATTGGGGTTCCGTGCTGACTCGTTGTTCTTCTCGTAGTGATCCATGGTATCGCGCGCATGACCGACTTCACCGACCGGGTCAGGTTGTACACGATTCATGCAGTCTTCCTCATGCCCTCCGTCCCAAAGATCGCACACAACTACACAAACCGAGACACAACAAAGAGCACAAACCAATCCTCGCAAAAAGGTTAGGTTAGCTAAAAATAAAACCGATCAGATATATAAAAAAAAAAACAAAAACAGTGAAGTTACTGCAAAGTGATGAAAACTTGCAGTTACTGCAACTGGGTTTCAAAAAGAGTTAAAAAGATTACCTTCACTTGTGATGTTGATCACAAGTACACTTCAACTTATCATTCGTAGTTTGGCACCATCCCCGACAACGACGCCAATTGATTCGCGCTACATTAGCCGGAAATGGAATCAACAATATTTATATACCTAAGTTCTCCTACCGCGTAGTCAAGCTATCGCAATATAGTGGCTCCAGGTCGAACACTAGATGGTTTTCATCCTAGAATGATTTGCATAAGTGCAAGAAGGTAAGGTCATTCGACTTTTCGATTTTTGTTTCAAAACAAGGAAGTATTTTAAATGCCGAAATTGTAAAACTGAAGTGATGTGTGAAAAGTTAACTTTTAAAGATTTAGGGTCACTAACTTGGTAACTTAGGCAAAACAAGTGTCCTCTGTTATCCTCGCTATGACAAGCAACCTATAGTCCCAAATCATAACCGATTCATGTTTAACCCTCAGCAAACCTCACCCTAAAAAACAACTCCTATTTGAGTTAACACGTAACATGCATCTACGGCTCCCTTACGCTTTGAACCCTAACATTAAATATCATTTCGGGTTCAAAGACCATCTAAAACCACAATGCATCTAGCAATAAGTATACACTGTATCCTAAAGCATGGTAAGTATTGGCCAAATCAATAACATTCAATGCTATTCAACCCTATTTTGGAGAAGATAGGCCATAAACACAATACCGTATTTTAATACAAGAGAACCTCAGAATCGCCTACCTCACCAAGCTAGCTTCCTCATCTTCAAAGAAAGAGGCTTGTGCCAAGCATCTCTTGAGTTGTCATCCTCAAGAGGTAAGGCCTGGGCAGCCAAGAAAATAAGGGAAAGAGGAGAGAGAAGAAAGAAAAGCAAAACCCTAACTAAACTACGAGACAAAAATAAAAACTTGCCAAAAGATTGCTTCCTCAATTTGTTGCTTAGGGTTACAAAATGGGAGGGGGCTTATATAGGCCACCCAATGTATGAAAATACCATAAAGCCTAACAATTTACACTTGTGTGGACAAGAGAGTAATACACCAAAATTGAAGTCTGGCTGCACTACAAAAGCATGACAAGGGCGTGAATTTCGCTAAGGTTGTACTTCATAGTAATGCAGGGCAGCTTAGCCAGCTTAAATCATTCAAGAGATAGCGAAAATGCAAAAATTTCGCTTTAGTGCTGGTGATTTCGCTATTAGCTTAAATTTCACAGCTTAGCGAAATTTACGTGAGTAGCTTAAAATGCAAAATTTCGCTAGAAATGCTGCTCAGAGAAATTCCTAGTGTCTATGAAAATTGCACTCGCTTAAGATTGCGAAATTTTCGCTAAGGTCGCTAAATTCTCGCAATCCCAAATAAATTTTCTAATCTTAGCGAAATTCCTGAATTGCTTCGATTCTCACCGCATTGCCCCTCGCTCCTCTACTCGCATTGATTTTTCTTCACTTTGGCCTCATTCTCTCTTTGATTTTTTCGGGTATGATCGATGGCTGACAATTGGGTTCAATCTTCATGATTCATCATATGTCTCGGGCATCGAACTCCAAAGTACACAAAAACCTGCAAAACAACCAAAAATAACCTCTCTAAACGGCATTAGTGATACTTCAAGAAGACTAACACTTTAATCGTATAATGACAGATTAGCGCAAAGCACTCAAAACCTATCTAATATGTGGTTCAAAATAGCACTGCTAAGTATTCAATCAATACACCCTAAACTTAAAATTGACAAAGGTCTCACGACAAAATAAAGGTAAAGATACGTCCTAGAGAATAACCGCGGTGGTAAGGGCTGGTGTGAACGAGAGAGCCGAAAGCCAACCGGGTATGTGATCCGGTTCTACCAACGGGTTTGCGGGCCATCTTGGCTTTGATAGCGTCAATGTCCTGACTTAGGGAAACACAATGCTCCTGAGACTCATCCCAATATGCGTCAAACCATGTGGTGAGTGCATGAATCTGGTCTGCTAGGGACTAAGTCGAACTGGAGGGGACCTCAAGGCGCCTTCCCCGTGGTCGCACGCACCTGCAGCGTGGTTGCCAGGCATCATCATCGCATCTCTCATCTAAATCGCCTCGAAGCTCCCGAAGTTCGCCTTGGCCAGATGGGTACGCTTGCTGCACCCGGCTTCCTCGGAGTCCAACATCGGGACCTCTGCCCTGCGACACAACTTAGTAATGAGTGAGGGGTGGATCAGGGCCTTGGTGCATCTCCCTTGGGTCGACTCAATTAACCCCCGCTCAATGATGGACCCGATGTCAAACTGGAAACCCTTGGTCATAGTGTATAGGAGGATCGTCTTGTCCTTCGTAATTGTGCTAAGATGTAGGTTAGGCTTAATTTTAACACATAAGAAATTATACCAAACCTTAGCCACGGCGCAGGAGGGAGTACATCCAAAGCAGAAATCACCCATCGATGGTCGCATTTCCACATGCCTCGTCAGAGCGAGCTCCTACATCAAGCACAATCTATGTCAGTAAATAGCGCCCGCCCCACACCGTCGTCATCCAACAAAGGACAGATCCCGTCGCCTTCCGGGCCGCTGCCTCTAGATAGTGAAGTTGAAGAACACATTGAAGGTGGGGAACCCGTTCCGGGATGAACGAGCAGTTGAACAGGGACTTGTGGTAGATCCGCTCGGCCTCCCGGGAAATGAATCGATGTGGATCTTTCGGAGGAGGTGGAGCCGCCCGCGAGGTGGAGACGGAGTGCTGTCTTTTGGCTAAGGTGGACTTCCTAGGAGCCATAGTGGTCAATTTCGGCTAGAGATCAGCAAACACTGCAAAAAAAAAAAATGAAAAATGGAGAGGAAGAGGAGGCCAAATCCGTGTGGAGGGAAAAATGAACAATCGGTCGGGTATTTATAGGGCTCAAAATTGGCGTCGCTATGCCACGACATAGGGCTCTACGCCGTGGCGCGATCACATTTAAATGGCAGAGAGAACTACGCCGGTGATCGAACCGTATAGATGGTCAGGCTTCACAATAAGGGTATAGGCTTTACGCCAGCCAAAATTCAAGTTAGATACAAAAAAAAAAAAAAAAATGTTTCATACGCAGCGGCGTAGAGAACTACGTCGCGGTGTACCAGAAAGTATGGTCACAGTTTATTTCATTTTAAAACATGAATTTGGCCATCTCACACTGGAATGAACTTGCAAATCCCTTAATGACTGTGCTTGAACCCTTTGGTAACCCTAAAAAACTCACCAACACATTAAAAACACAAAAGCAGAAAGTCTAAAAATAGATAATGTACTGAAAAGCAATTAAAAAGACTGAAAATAATGCATATTCAAAGGAGGAGAGGGTCTCACAATACTTGGGTTGCCTCTCAAGAAGTGCTATGTTTAACATCGTTAGCTCAACATTCCTGTGAATCGCATAACTCGGAATGAAAAAATAATCAATCAAGCAGGACCTTCCACACTTTACCGTCCTACCCCAAAGCTTAGAATGGTGTAATGTCTTCCCGCATGGAATTCTCCTCTAAAATGGTTTCACCTGGGCATTTGACTCGAACTGTTCTTCTCTCGATGCATTATCTCAACTCCTCCATGCGGAAAATATCAACTACTATGAACAAAGCCTGACCATTTCGACTCAACTCATGGGAAGAAGTTTCAAATTTCAGAATCAACAATAAGACTTGTCGACCGGCCAAACTCTTTCCTTACAATATGTTTGTCATGCAAAGCTTTCGTCTTTTCCTTATAGATTCAAGCATTCTCATAATCCTCATTACGGAATTCATCTAATTCACTCAGTTGTAACATCCACTTCTCTTCTGCCATACCTTAACGCCCATGTTTAGAAGTCATCGCCAATATGCCTATTGTCTTAATCTCCACCAGTAAATGGTGATGCTTTCCCATAGACTAGTCGAATGGCAACATACCCAATGGGGTTCAAATATCATTCGATGCCCAAAGTGTATCATCAATCTCACCAGCCTCGAATTATTGACTATTTTCCGTAATGGACTTATCTCCTCGATTTGACACCTCAAATTTCATCCATTGGCTCCGTGCGGTAAGCGAGTGAAGTGCGATGCCACACACCATATTTGTGCAAGACATCAACCATCTGTTGCGTGTTCGAGTACCACCATCCTCGTGATCAATGCTCGCGGTGCCAAACCGCGCGCTTATGTGGTTGCAAAGGGACTCACTACCACACCGACATCATTAGTGCGTGTTTGTGACGTTTCTACCACTGGAGACGTAGTCCACGCCGAGGAGAATATACAAGTTATTTAATGAAGAGGGAAATGGACCATGAGTCCACATCCTCACAAGTCAAACAGCTCCAACTCTAGAATTGTGCACATGGGTGGTTCATCCCTTTTGAAATGCTTCAATGTCATCTTTCTGTGCACTATCACATATTTATACAACCGATGCATCTTTGAACAAGTTAAAGTAGTAGAAACCCGATCAAGCACCTTTTCTTGCTGTCCTCGCCTCCAAAGTGTCCTCTCTACATGATAAGGTGTGGTAGTGATTTAGAATAATACCCATTTCATCTCTCTCCCATATTAACGCTTATCACTCTTAATCCAATGTAATGTTTGTATAAAATAGGTTCTTCCTAGTAGTAGTGCTTCAAATGTGCAAAGAACCTCTTTTTCTACCAGTAGCTAAAATTGGGAGGGATAACCTTGGCCACTGGCAATCTAGCCTTAAACCATGGAACTTGCTTTAGTTCCAATCGCTAAGAGTCGCTTCATACGTGAAATCACATTAACTCCGTACTCCGTCTCAGCCCTTCCAATCGTGATGATGGTCTACGATCAGCCCTCTGCTCCCTTCTATTCTGATTTCTAGGTTAAATTTTCGTAAGAGGAGCACCACCCGTATTAGTCTTGAGTCAAGATCTTGGTCATTAGGTGCTTAATGGCCGAAAGTGGCTGTGCACTATGACTTTGTTGCCAATCAAGTAGGGCCTAAATTTATCAAAGGCGAAAACAATGGCTAATAGCTCTTTTTCAATGGTGGCATAATTCAGCTGGGCATCATTTAAAGTATGGCTAGCATAGTGAATAACCTGGAACATCCTCTCTCTTTCGACCTAGCATCAAGCCCGATCAAGATAGTCACTAGCACTACATTAGCTAAAACGGAGGTCCCAATCTATCATACACCACTGGGCCGATACCAATCTATATCTTCCAGATTGAAAAACTCGCACACAATCGCCATCAAAATCAAATGGTGTCCCTCGAACTAGAAACTATTAAAGGCTTTGCAATCCGAAAATCTTTTATGAACCTCCCATAGAACCCCATGTCCAGAAAGCTTCTTATGCCCTAAACTGGAGCAATGGTGGAGGTAGTTTCTATTGCCTCAATCTTTGCTTGTCGACTCCTATTCCTTCAGAAACCTGCTCACGTACTATGCCTTCCTATACCATAAAGTGGCACTTCTCCCAATTCAGCACAAGATTGTTCTCTTCACATCTAACAAGCACAGACCTCAGGTTTTCCATAAAATTGTCAAAGGAGTTCCCCAATACTGAAAAGTCGTCCATGAACACCTCGATTGTCTTTTCAACCATATATGAGAATATGGCCATCATATTAAACTAAGTGAATGTGCCTCGGTGCATTGCACACAGCCCAAAGGGCATCTGCCTAAATGCGAATGTACCATAAGGGCAAGTGAATGTCGTCTTCTCTTGATTCTCTAGGGCTATAGCGATCTGATTGTAGTCGGAATATCCATCCAAGAAATAGTAATATTCATTCCCTGCCAGCCTATCTAACATCTGATCAAGAAATGGTAGTGGAAAATGGTCTTTTCGGATAACCTTATTCAATTTTCGAGAATAATGCAAATTCTCCAACTCCGTGACTATTCCTCGAAAATAATATATTACTTTCTCTCGCCTTTATCATTATCAAGGTTCTCTCTTTTAGGCACACAACCTATACCGGACTCACCCATTCACTATCAGAAATAGGGTAAATAATCCCATCGTGTAGCCACTTCAATACTTCCTCATGGGATCACTTTTCTGACGGTTGATTCAGCCTCTATGTTTCCACCTGGTTATTATGACCATCCTTCTGCTGTAATTCAATGCATACATATAGAAGGGCTAATCCTTAAATCACGACCAGCCAAACGTATCCTTTGTGATCCCCGAGTACCTCAATAACTTATCTTCTTCGCTAATGTTGTGGATGTTGATTACGCTCCAAAAGTGCTATTTCAACCCTATTTATTTTAGGGTTTTGAGTGCTTTTTTGAAAATAATCATTCTAATTAACCCGATTTCCAGACATTAAGGTCCTCACATTCTACTCGATTCATTTTAGACAAATTTTGCGCTTTTTAAGTAGCTAATCGTGCCAAAATAAAGAGTCGATCCAAGCACTAAGAATTCGAGTCAAACTCAAAGATAGCATATCGTAGGATCGTATGAAAGAAGAGAAGAAAATGCAGAAAATTTGGAGTTGCATGAAATTCCTACACGCACTATTCATGTTCCTGACACTATTCACATTTTTTTTGCCACTGTTCATCCTACCCGACCTCCCCGGCCGCTCGTATGTTTTTGCTTTTGTCACCCGTCGCTTTCTTCCTAAATCGCCTCACAATAAGAATTGCTTTTTGGTTTTTCTGCATTTTCATGACGGGCTTGGTTCACAAATCCCTGCCAAGCATCGAGAAAAACTTAATCAATAAATTTTGGGATAAGCTTTCAGCTCTCCCTTTTTCCCGCTCTTTTCTTTTTCTCTCCACTTTCCCTCACTTTCTCTCCTTTTCTACTATATATTAAACAACCCTTGAGGATGACAACCTGAAGGATGGTTGCTAAACCCCTCATCCTGGAAGAGGAGGGCTACTCGGGCTTGATTTGAGGTAACCTGACTAATTTTCATTTATGTTCCTATCCTTCAATTTTAGGTTTAAATCTCTTAGATTTATCTGATTGACCAATATTCTGGGCAATCTTGGTTCACTGGATGCTTATCGCTGTATCCAGCGATATCTATTGGGCTTGCCTTCTATTTGTTATCAGAATCCATGAATGTCTGCTAAATGCCATCTTTCAAAAGGAAAATTATTGTGGTTCGTACTTATAGCTAAACAAAGATCCAGTTCGGGAAATGACTATAGGTCATCCTCCCAAACGCGAGGAAAGGGACCCGAGGACCTCTCGGTTAGCCTAGGACCTTAAACCCAATGGCCCAATGCTTCAAGGAATTCTTTTTCATATTTTTCTTCATTTTATTTTATTTTCAGCTTGTAAACCACCAATTCTCACTGTTTTTACCAAAACCCCAAAATCTAAATTCGAATTAACATTTTAACCTCATCAGAAATCATTTGTACGAAGAAAAACCCATCCCCGTGTTCCACCCTATAAATATTTATGCCCATAAGAGTTTGCTGCCACGACAATACATAATTTAGGATACAAATTTTGTCGATTCTCGGATCACCCTCATCGTGGCACTAATCGTATGTCGAATAATCACTCGGTAAGGTGGAGGCGTTCCAAGATAAGCACACCTCAAATGGTCAAGTAAAGGGTTTTGCCCCATCTTCGGGTGGTTGTTCGAAGGATGGCACTAACGTTTAACAATTTCGCTTAGGGGTTCGTAGTATTTCCTTCATTAAGCATGGAAGGAGTCCATCCATTCACATACCTCGACCTCTTCTCCTAGTTCTTCTTATTCACTCTATACCAGGCTAGTCTCCAAAGGGTCAATGAGGCCACTTTGGCTAGACACTATAGCCTCTACGGTTTCTATCATGAAGCATGTATCACTCTTTGCTAGGTGTCTCATATCCTCAAACACATTGAACTTGACCTCGTCATCCTATATTCTCAATTTCAACTCTCCCGTTGCATTTATCACCAAGTCTGGCAAGAAATGGTCTACCCAATATATTTCTTTATTCTCTTCCATGTCCAGAACGATGAAATCTGCCTGGAAGATAAACTTGTCTACCTTAACCAGGACGTCTTCTATCACTCCCTAGATGCTTTAGCCGAATTGCCCGCTAACTGGGAGTGACCGCAATGGGGCGAAGGCTTCACCTAATCCTACCGTCTCGAATATGGATAATGTTACATTTTATACTAGCTCTCAAGTCACACAAGGCCCTCTCAAAGATGGAGTTCCCGATGGCAAGGAATAGTAAATCGCTCGGGTCTTTCAACTTTTGCGGGCGCTTCTCCTCAAGGATGGCAATTACATTCTTTAGGTAGAAATTATTATCTCAAAATCCGACAGTCTTCTTTTCTTCGATAGTATATCCTTCATGAATTTGACATAATTGGGAATCTGTTCTAACACATTAGAAAATGGAATGTTTATATGCAGTTTCTTGAACACTTCCATAAATTTTGTGAATTGCTTGTCCAATTTATTCTTCTTCAGGCGTTGAGGGTACGAAATTGAGACAAGGTTCAAATAAGGGTCTGCTGGCCTTAGCCCCTAGCTTCTTCTTCCAATGCACTTTTCTCCTAGGCTTATTCTCTAACTTGCCATCCTCCTGATTTCAGTCCGGGATTACTTCCTGCTTCTACCCTCCGCCACCGGTGGTCAGCCCGGCACCGCACCGCCACTTCTCAAAGTGACATGACATGTTCATTACCTTCGTCTCCTGCCCACCCTTGAGTTGCTAGGTAATGATCCATGCTGTGTTTCTCAGTCAACAATGTGGCCATTTGGCCTATTTGCACTTTCAGGTTTCGGAGTTAGGCCCCTTGATTCTATAGTTGGGTGGATTGGTTTTGTAGCTGTTAAGCCTCATTTTGGAATGTGGCCTTTGTCTCATTCATAAATGTGCTATGGGAAGTTGTCATATGAGCTAAGGCTTCTTCCAAATCCACTTCTTCTGTGTGGCGGCTTGCCTCTAGGCGGTGCATACTATTCTGGTTGTTCCTCCGTACCATAGTTCTGTTTCTGTTCCGTTTATTCTGCTTACCCTCCAACCCCGGCCTTGATTCCCGATTCTGATTCCTGCAGATCCGCTCGATATGTATTACCTCCATATTGTCCATGTTATTGTTGATTCTGCTGATTCACATACTATGCTTGCTCTACTGTCATCTGCCCCGATTGACAATCCATAGTACTGTGTTATCCTCCATAGCACCTGCCGCAGACTTCCTGTGGGTTATTCGAATCGTATCTATCAGACTGCTTCGTAGTCGCTTAGTTAACTCGTATGGCACGGTTTACCAAGTTACTAAGAACTTCTGTGTCTGCTCCCACTAAGGGCTTCCTAGACGTTGATCTATCTCAAGGCCACTGATTAGAATTAGTAGCTGTATCTTCCAATATCTCATAAGCTTGATTCATAATCTTTTTCATCAGGGCACCTCCTGCTGAGGCATCAATGATTTTCCTAGCTAAATCACTTAAACCATTATAAAACGTGTGCACCTACATCCACCTAGTTAACCTGTGACGTGGGCATCTCCTCAGCAGCTCATGAAATCTCTCCTAGGCCTTGGCCAAGTTCTCTCCCTCAAATTGCCCAATGTAGCACTCACCAATCAGGCGACCAAGTGTGAGGGAAAATTTTGGTTAGAAATTTCTACACTAAGTCATTCCATGAGGTAATGGAATCTAGTGGTTGGCTAGTCAACCAATGCTTAGCTTCGTCGCTAAGTGACAGTGGGAACGGACGCAGTCTGAGAGCTTCTTCTGTTACTCCATTATACTTGACTGTGTCGCAGACTTCAATAAAACTTGTCAAATGTGCAATCGGATTCTCACTAGGCAACCCATGAAACTGTATATTGTGGAGCATTTGTAGAGTTACACCTTCAACTCAAAGCGTTCTTCTTGAATGCGTGGTCGCCAGACGCCGACCAACTATAGGTGGTAAGGCCAACTCGCTAGCATATGCGGATTGTACGGATTGTCAATTTGTATAGTGATTTGGTGGCCTGATCTCTATAATTAGGTCCATTCTGATCCACCTGTGGTTCATTCCTTTATTAGAAATATCTTTCATTCTCTTGATTACGCATGATTTTAAATTTAAGGTTGCATGTGCTTCTGGCATGTCGATGCTTAATGTCGGGTTCTAGTTCGAGGATCGAATCAGGAGTAATTTCCCTACGATCTTGTCTTTGCATGCATACTAGTACTTTCACTGAAATCCTGAAATATGAAGTGAGACCAGAATCACAGCCTGGAGATGAAATAAAAATGATACCTGAAACAAAGAATAATAATAATAAAAATGATTAATAAGTAAAAGAACTAAATAAAATAAAATCGATCAAAGTACGATCTAGCCTTGTTGTCAATATCAACGCACTAAACTTCTCCGACAGCGACAAAAAACTTGTGATTTGAAAGTGAGTGTGTAAAAATTAGTAAATGCGGACTGTGCGCTTGTAGTATCTGCGTTGAGTTCACATAGTGTAGTGGCTAGTCAAGTGTCGTTCCCACGAAGAAAAGCTTGTTGAATACTGGCTTGATGATCTAGACAATATTTGGATCTAGTCTATGTAATTATGACTAAATTAAGCGAATTAGAGAAACTAATATTAAAAAGTCGATTTAAGGTAATTATGAAAACTAAGTTTAAGCCTTCGCTACCACACACGATGGATTTTAACCTGAATATTGCATTTATTTATTAATATTCCATATGATTTATGTTAAGCGGGTTTGTGACACCCCCCAGTCAGGGTCAGGTTGTGACAGTCGGCAGTGGAAAGATTCATGGATGTCGGGTAACGGGCACCACACCATTTAGTCCCCTTTTCCGACTCGGGATTTGGCAAAGTAGGCGAGTCTCCTTTGTACGGGGCTCTGAAATACAACATGTACTTTCGTAGCCTTTATCGATATTATCACAATGACCACATCAGATTCCCACATCGAAATAAAATATTTTATAGGACCCTTATCCATATAAATACAATCTATATCACCAAAGCCACGAGTTATTACATCACTCTTAATCTGAGAAGCATTATATTAAAACTAACATGTTCTAATATAATATACAAAACATGGATCAGGCGCGTCGGCGCTTCATGATATTGGCTCTAAGAACACTGGGTGCTTTGCATGTCACGTATGCGAAGGGGGTCCCACGACGGGGTGAGCTAACGCCTAGTAGAGATAAGTCATACAAGGGTTATTCCCCATCTAAATGCACATGAATGATCAAACAACCCCGAGAACACACCCCTGACCCTAGGACATGCGATCAAACAGAATCCTACTTGTCATGAATGGGGGCTTAGCCGCGACTCATCGCCCCATATATCAAGTCCTCACCAGAGCTCACCAGAACATGCATTTTCCATGGATGAAAACCATTTCCAAACAAAGGTATTTGTTTTTACTAGTGGACAACCCTCAAGTATATGCTCGATTGGGCACCTCGGCGTTGACATTCTTATGGACAACCTGCGATGCAAATTAGGCATACTCCGATAAATAATATTATTGGTCAACCCTCCAAAACAATTCTCTTAAGAAACCACCTCATGCACTCACTACTCTTTGTTCTAGGGTGCTGATGCATATACAAAATGCAATGGGCCATTTCTATTTCCTTAACGTGCGACACCGTACAAACCATGGATCTGCATTGGACTTCGATCTGACGTGCAGATCGCAACCCATTCACCAAGGATGGTGAATGACAACGACATGAACTCCACCCACACCATCACGATGTGCATTTTTTGATTGCAATGCAATTGTGCCATTGCACTTTCCCCAAGTCATGCCGATATAAGACCTACTGCATGAACCCTTGCTATACAAACATACATCCGCAGGTGTACCATGGACACTCATGTCTAATGCACATAATAGTCCATACATTATTAAATATTAATATACATGCGATCATACTAACATCTATCACATTCGTAATCGACATCAAACAAGCATGCATCAACATCATTCCAACTACTACTTAGACAAGTAATGTCATATTGTTCAAATCCTAAAAGCTACATCATGGCACATAATGCCAATCAGCTAGCCTACAACATGCCATGCAGTAGCCATGCAAGCCTGTCTGAGCCCGATATGTTAGAGCACACATATTGACATCAAACATGACACCTCTCTTATTAAAAATGCCATTTCAATCAATCCACACAAACACATGTTAACATTTCATCAAGTCCTTTACCTAGGAAAGTAATGACACACCTCAATTCTAAGGCTAATTCATGGCATATCATGCACCTAGATAGCTACAACCTGCCATAATAGCGCCCGACACCTGACTCCTCACATCCACACAACCCGATAATTGCACACTTGTTTATGCTGATAAATTTTTTAAACCAAATGTTGCTGACACCATTCCATTGAAAAGCATGGTCAGATTCTAGACTCTTAGATCTTTCCATAGAGTCCAAGAACACCCAAAACAGAGCTCGGACAAGAAGGTTATGGTCATCCGAAGTTGGAGGCCTCATATCTGAATAGTGGCGACGCCTGCGGAACCTTGACGAGGGGCCCTCTTGTTTTTCGTCATTTCGGACCAAAGCTGTGAGTTGAAATTTTATCATGGATAGATTCTAGACTCAAAGGGCTTTCCATAGAGTCTAAGAACACCCAACGAACGGAGGCGAGTACGACCGTATGAAGTTGGAGGCCTTGCCTGGCACTGTTGCATTTGGTATGCGTGAAACCCCGAAAGTGCGTTCAGGGCTCCATGCTGAAGCTCTGTACATGCTATTTTCCTACCCAAACTCATCCGAAACAACCCTTTTCACTGACAACAGACCGTCCCAATTGAGTCCACATTCAGCCATAAACATGGCCTGAAAACTGGAATCTAGAACTTCGACACAAATCAGCTTCAAAGCTACCCCAAAAAAAGCGGACATCCTGGCTCAAAACCATAAAAAATTCAGTTTTGTGTCGGGGAACACAACGAAACAGCCCCTAGGGCTCAACCAAGACAAAACGGCATTTAGATGAAATATTAACCCAGAGTAAGAAGGTTCCTACCTCTTGGAGCAAAGAGCGAAACTTTTAGAGTCAGAGGCTGAGACCACGGCCTTCCCAAACTTAGCTCGAATCTTCGACGAAATTTTTTGATTTTGAGTGTCCACGCATTGCCCATGGCCAGTACTCGCGGAGCTTTAAGTCTTGGCTCAGCAGAAGCGAAGCGTAGATCACGTAAATCTTAGAGATAAGGTAGAGCTTCTCATTAAATTTTCTTCTCAAGCTTCGAAATCTTCGATTGAAGCTTGCATGTTGTCGGTACCCACGTGTAGCCACAGTCAGTAGATGACTTTAAATCTTGGCTCGATGGATTAGGCCACAGATCTCGTGAGCGTAGAGAGAAAGTGGAGATTTTCTCCTCTATCTCACTTCTCCCCTCACTGCCCTTTTTTTTCCTCAAAAAAAAGAGCTTTCTTCCCTTTTTTTGTTGTCTCTTTAAGCATAAGTTGGATGTGGGGCCCACTTCCATTCCAATAAGCTGCAGCGTCCACTGCTTTCGTGCGGGTTCGTTTCTATCGCGAAACAATTTATTTTCGTCTCAGTTCAATTTATTTTAAATGAACTTAACAAATCATTCTAAACTCTACGTATTTTAAGAAAATCTACGTTCTGGGTTACTAGATACATAACTAAATTTATAAGAATTCCCACTACACAAGGAATTCGAGTGAAACTTTCTAAGTTACTTGTTTTGTGGGAGCCAGTTTCGATAAATAGATCGGTTTAGTCATCAGAGCTGCAGAATTTTCTAGGCTTCGCTCAAACCGTATCAGCAATTTATTATTTTATTTTATACTTTTAGACAATTTTAAATTTTCCAGGGTTCTACAGGGTTGATCGTGCCTACAAGCTATTCTCTCTCGAGATATAGCTACCTATCTCGCTAGTGGTGTGTATTCCATCTTTGCTTTGACCCCTTGACTATGAGATGCATGAATGTGCAAACCCTAGTACTACACTTGGAATGCGGGATATCTCTATTTCCCGATTGACCAAGCATTGCTTTACCCATGTCCACATGGAGTCATCTTCTCACGAATATAGGACTCTTAGCATTAGCATGCCACAATTAGCCAAATAATAACATGTGATTAAATTCGAGTAAAACAACCGCAAATTCATATCGATGATAAAATAAGCCACAATTAAAGTAATCCATAATGGTGCGGTTAAGGTTGACGACGCCTAGATGAAAAGTTAGTTCATAGTGATTTTCATTACACACTGAAGGATTTTCAACATCAAACTAATTAGGAAAATAAATATAGAACAAGCCGTCTTCGCGATCTCTCAGAATCCGTCTTCACCAATCTCTCTCTATCCGCCTCTCCTTGTGTTCAGTATGCCTCCCAATCCCTCACCTTGCCTCGAAATTGCTTCCCTTTTATATATCGGGATCCGGGCCCATCAATGTCCCAGAAAATCAGAGTTTCTAATGCTCCCGTTTTGGAAAAGGAGACTTCACTACGTCGCGGCGTGCAGGAGCTTTCGGAATCGGCATTTAGGTTGTGCCGGCGTAGGCCTCACGCTATTGCGAAGCACTCGCGCGCGTGGAGTGCCTCAGCTGCTGCGTGCAGAAACTCCTTTGCTGCACTTCTTTGTGCTTCTTTGCTTCAGTTCTTTTATTCTATTGTTGCTTCCTTTTATTCGATATACGACATGTCTATAAAACATTATAGTATGGGGGATTAGTGCAATAATAGTGAATATGAATGTCATGCAATTTGAGCTATAAAAACACATAAATTGTACTGGAATGCATGAATGATTCACTCAGATCCACGCGTGATGGCGCGTGGGATGTTTTCCGGTTCTCTTTGCTTGCAGGTGTGATTGTCTCGACAAGATCTACCTCTGAATGGTCTGTAACTTCAGTTTTAGGCTGGCGAAGGTAGGAAATAAAGAGCAAACGATGGTGTTCTTGGAAAAAAAATAGTTATACAGTCCCTAGACCGGAAGCGCCAGAGAAGAGAAATAAAAACAAATCAGAGAACCTGCTCTGATACCATGAAGAAAGACTTGAGTCTTTGTATATGTGAAAAAAGTATATTACATGTACAAGGCGAAAGCTTATATAAGCTAAGCTATACAAATCTTAAAAAGGAAAATATACAATTGCCATATACATATAATCTAGCAAATACAAATTCTTGGATTGGAAGTTTGAGCGTCTTTCAATCTGTTAGCTAAAGACTTCAAGATTATTGAGCCTTTTGGGTGCATTTGATTTCATAAACTACTAAAAAATTACTAAAAACTTATTTTCTCATAATTAGTCTTTTTAAATATTAAATATAATTAAAATAATTTAGAAATTTGTAGTGTAATTATTTAATCTTTATATAACTAGAATTCTTGAAAACTATACTCTGAAATAAAGACATGAAAAAGGATCTTTTGAGGAAGATTAAGTGTGAATGTTGGATACTCCAAAATTTGGCGGAAGCAAAAAGATGAGGACAGTGTTGGATGCCTGATAAGGGCTTTTCAACTAAATTTTATGAGTTAGAAGCTTATGTTGATGAGTTGTTGAGAAGCAATCCAGACTCTACAGTGAACGTGCAGATATGTAGAGATGATCTAAAAGAGGGGACAAGAATCATTAAGAGAATATTTGTTTGCGGATATGCGTGAAGGATGGAAGGTGGGTTGTAGGCATATTATAGGCTTGGATGGATTTTTGAGGAGTAAGTTCAAGGATGAACTTTTGGTTGCTTTAGGAAGAGATGGGAATGAACAAAATTTTCCTATAACACGGGCTTGTATGAAAAGTGAAACAAAATTGAACTGGGTTTGGTTTCTAACATTGATAAAAGGAGAGTTGGAATTAGGAGATGGGAGTCAATTTACTTTCATATCATATATGCAAAAAGTATGATACTACCCACTAATTTCATTTATTTATCTTTATTTATGAAGGATATGAGTTATTTATTTATTTTATTTTTTATTTTTTTTGCATTTTAATATAGGGTTTAGTTAATGTTGTCATTGATGTATGTCATGAGGCTGAGCGCAGATGGTGTGCACGCCATATATTTGCAAATTGGTTTAAGATACATAGGGGAGGAGAGATGAAGAGGCAATTTTGGAAGGCAACTTAGTCTACCTTTGGAGAAGAATTTGTTGACAACATGAGGCAACTTGGAGGCGTGAGTTTAAATCTTTTGCAAAGTTTGATGAGACTACCCACCACACATGGATAAGAGCCTACTTTAGTGGTAGATTATAGCCATGGGCGATGGATAATATCTGAGTGGAAAACTTCAATGCATGGATCCTAGAGGCTAGATATATGCCAATTAGGACAAAGTTTGAGTTTATAAGAAAACTATGAACAAGTTAGGTATGAAAGGTATATTATGTGAAAAGTGGATCAATTCTTTTAGTCATACATGTAATGAAAATTTTCAGATCAACAAAGGGATAGTAGTGGGTGGTCAAGTGCTATTTAATGGAGATACAGGCTATGAGATTCAAGAAGGTGATCACACACACACTATAGATTTGGATAAGTACCAAGGATAAAAATATCGGTTTTGATGGATATATCAAGGATATATCATAAATATATCGGTGGATATATCAAAGATATATTTGTGGATATTTTTACATATAAAATATAAATTATTTAAAATGTATGAAAAATGGTAAAAAAATTTTATATTTGATAAAAACAAGTAAGAATGCATATATTAAAGTTATTTTATAAATATAATGTAAATAAGTATAATCAAATATAAAAATATCAATAAAATGAAAATGTAATAATACTTAGATTTTAAATATATAAATATAATTTTTTGAAAAAAATAGGTCGAGAAATAATTGATTTCATTATATAAAAACAATTTATGCATATTATATAAAAATACTTTTAATATAAAATTAAAATATGAGGTTCCCTTATTTTTGCTAAATGTAGAGATTTATAAGCATAAACATATTATATATAAATCCTATATGCGATAAAAATATATGCAACTTGAAAATATATTTATTATATTTATTTTATTCAAATATATTTAATTATATCATTATATATATATATATATATATATATATATAAACTAAGTATATTTGATATTTCATTAGACCATTAGACCTTAGGATTTACATTTTCTTCATACATTTTTTTCTTTTTCCTTTTCTTCCTTTCTTTTTCCCTCTTAACTACTGCGATGCCGTGAGGATCTCCTTATCTTTCTTTCTTTCCTTCCCATCTTCACTTTTTATGGCCAACACACCCTTTCCCCTATCTCACTTCTCTTTCCTTTTCCTTCACATCTTGCACTTTCCACTCTGCTCCGTCGTTTGATCGTCGATCATTACCTACTGCTGAAGCGTTGATAGAAATTTCTTTCGATTTTGGTTTGTGGTTCTTAGAATTTCCGACCAAAGGTGAGAATTGTAGACCTCTTCTTCAACACATCTTCGTTTCTAGGGTTTTGTCAACAACTCGACTATAAATAGTCATAATATTATGTGTGCATTATTTCGATTTAAAACTAATATTTCGTCGATAAATTGTGATAATTCCGACATTTAAACAAATTTTCCATCGAACGAAATGTCGGAGTAACTTATCGTATCGGCCGTCGACACATGATATAACGTCAACACCTTGACAAGCCTGTCTCGATTTTTCATCCATGATAAGAACACATATACTTGTAGGGCATGCGATATATCAAGTATTTCGTGCCAATATTCTATATTTGCTTTTGTGCACACTAAACAAGAGCCAATGGACCAAATTTCTAGTTTCTATCACATTGATATGTATAGAGTTGCTTATCAGTTTAAGATAATGCCATTTAGAAGCAAAAGGTTCTACAAAATGGATTAGTATCTCCTAATTGTGGAAAGGCCAGAGGGCGAACAGAATAGAAGCGTAAGCAAGCCTCTACCTAAAAAACTAGCACCGCGACTTTCCAGAAAGGGATACATGTTACATATTCCATCTGCAAACAACAAGGACACAACAAAGCTAGTTACTTAAAGGTTTGTTAAGCTTATCTCTTATTTCCTTAAATTGATTTTTAATTCATAATCTTGATTGTTTGATGTCTTTTGATGTTTAAGAGGCAGAAACATCATAGTAGCAATATCTCACATCATCCAACTCAAACTTAATCAAGCCAAACCCTTACTAATTCCCCTCATGCACATTCCCCTGCTCATGTCCATGCCCTTGCTCAAGTCCCCACCCCTACCCATGCCCATTCCCCTGCTCATGCCCCTCTTATCGACCATGCCCCTCCTCGTGGCTATGCCCGCTTCTCCATTACCCACGCCTTTCGAATCCATGTCCCTTCTCATACCCTTTCCCCTACTCATGTCTCTACCCATACACATGCAAAATCAAATTCAAGAGGCTAATTAAGTCAATCTTTTAGTGGTTTTGGTATTTTATTTGATGAAAGTATTGATTCTATCAAATATTGTGTAAGAGATGGTGGTTTATAACACATGTTCATTTAGCTTTATATCATATACAAATTTATATTTATATTTTTTTAATGAAATATAGTGTAAAACCCGAGAAAATTTGTACCTACGAAAAATGGTAAAATGATTTGTGACTCCCCGAATCCGGGAATCCCAGTTGACTACGAATCAGCCGTGAAAACACTCGTGAATGTCGGGTGACCCGACATTCTCCGCGAAAATCGGGCGAGGGTCTCCTTTGTCTTGGAGCTCTACGGGATACATAACACACAGTACATAACTGTCCCGACATCAATCACATGAGTAAAAACGGCCTCTTGGGCCCATAAACCAATACTCATCATAATATTTTTATCCAACTATATCCAATAATTTCAAGAGTTAATAAATGACTCTTGTACAACATATATTAAAATTTTAGAATTCTAATACATGTATACATAATGATAACCCCGAAGCCACGGCCGGTTTCTTCTCAAGCCAGGCCTCGGGATGAGCGAATCTCATCGTGCGCTCCTGTGCACGAAAAATATGTTCCTAGGCAGGGGGTGAGCTAATGCTCAGTAGTGGAATCACCCTAAATGGGCTACTCTCCACCTAAGTGCATATGTAATGCTCCAATGAAAACAAACATTCAAGTAAATGTGTGATCCTCCTTGAATGTCTACATGCTCAACTCATATCCCGAGTCCTCACCGACTCCCTCACACTTGCCTAAACCACGTATGAGAAACATTATTTTTAACAAAGATATTTGTTTTCATTTGTGGACTACCCTCCGATATAAGTAGTGGACTGACTCTGATGTTATATTTAGTGGACTACCCTCCGAGATATATCAATTGGGTAGGCTCAGAAGCGATTGATATTTTATGTGGACTACCCTCCGTGTATATCAATTAGTAGACTCAGCGAATGATATTTATATGGACTACCACTCAGATAATTATTATTATTAGTCGACCCTCAAAACCGCTCTCTCGATAAACCACCTCGTGCACTCACTCTATCGTTCTAGGGTGCCCTAGTGCACTTATGGAATACATGATGCCAATTCCAATACAATTATATAACACATGTAAATATATAATCATGCATATTCACATAATTTAAATCACACAAACATGTCATATAATTTCACAATCCATTACATAAAATTAGCTCGTTTGAAATTTAATTATCAAACACGAGCAATTCAACGGGGTGCACTCGACCAAACACGATTTTCACATAAAGTGATTTTTATTGTCCTTCCATTCATATGAGCAATTAAAACCCTCCAGGTTCTATTGCATCCATTCATCCATCAGCCCGGTTCACTTTGATTGAATTTCATGACCATTTCAGCTCCCATCTCAATACAATTTAAAGCACACATTTCACCATGACTAACCCAAACAACCCGTGGACAGTCATGGGCTGTCCATTTAGGTTTCTAAAATTTTCAATAATTCGGTCCCAAGTTTGGGATGGTGGCAGCCCAGATTCAAGACCTCAAACAACTCAAGCATCATAAATACACTTAAACAAAGTGTAAAACTCAAGTAGGAAGAAACCCCTATCTCACGGAGTTTTTTGAAACTCCAAGAAACCTATACCTACGCGTTGTCCTCTTCGCGTTAGAGCAGCTTTGCTTCTTGCTCCAAAGAATTTGACGGTCGGATGGCGGAATGTTTTAGAGTGAGAAGAAAAGAAGGAAGAAAAAAGGAAAAGAACATTAAGAAGAAACTTCTCTCGCTCTAAAGAAATCAGCCTCTTGCCTATTTTTCCTCCCCCTTTTCCTGTTTTGTCTTTGGTTTAAAGGAAGAAGAAGATGCACCATTCAAACTTTTGTCTTTTCTTCATTTAATCAAATTTCAAAATGATCATTTTGTCCCTTAGCTTGGATTTTCAACATTTGGCACTATCTCGGCCGTCAATTTCTATCATCTCTCTATCCATGCACCTTATGTAACATGAGTACATGTTATATGTGACATTTTTCACATCAGATTTTGTTTTTCGGCACCCGAAACTCGATGCCTCGAGAAAAGCGATGCAAATTCAATTGTTTGAATTTCAACGTGAAATTTAATGTAGTAACTGAATTTGCGAGCGATTCCAACGGTGAAATCCGTTTCGTCATTCGAGATCTAGAGAATAAATTTTGGAATTTTTACCAAAATTACGATTTTGCCCTTTTTCCAGAAATTTGAATTTCTCGGGTCTTACATTCTCCCCTCCTTAAAAGGAATTTCGTCCAAAAATTTTGGGCAAATCCACAATCCCGACACATGCATATCTGGCGTGCACTCTACCGTACATGTACCTTGATGTACAATAAGCTTTTAAGCATTCGCCAGTGCTCGTCCCTAGCGGGAAGGGATATGTGAGCCGCGCTCGTGAATCTCGCGCTCCCGAGTTGACTCCTCTACTCAGTAGATGCGCCGCTAGCACCCTCGCTAGCCTCACGGTCTTGTGTTGCAAATCGATCACGGCTATCCAAAATGCCTTGCTTGGTCACTCCTCGAAGGTCCCATCTGTGTCCTTCAATCATCCCGATCTACCACATGGTACGGATCGGGTATACTTAGAAGCATGGAGGCGTGAAATAGCTCGTGGAAACGACTATCTTTGGCAGTAAGGTGGCCGGAATCTGGCAATGCTACCCTCTCGAGTACCTTGAAGGGGCGATGACCACGGCGATGGCTTCCGTAGCTTGTGTGGAGCTAAACCTCCTCTCTTAGGCATGACCTTCGAGAAAGGCGTGACCACGAACTCGAACTCTAAGAGGTCGGCGTAGCGCATCGGCGCATAACTCTTCCTCTGGCTCTGGTGTGAAGGCGTTGTAGTATTAAGTTCACCTTCTCGGAGGTGTCTCTAATCAGATCAGGACTAGTGATGGAGCTCTCTCCCACCTCGGTCCAACATAACGGTGATCTACATGGCCTTCCATACAATGCCTCATATGGTGTCATCTGTATACTGCTTTGTCTTGTTATTTAATAGGCGGAGTTACTTAAGGGCAAGTGCTCTTCCCGGCTGCCCTTATGATCTTGGACACATGTTCGCGGCATGTCCTCTAACACTGTATAGTGCTCTCGGGCCCGACCGTCCATGTGGGTGAAAGCTATACTCATAGTCGGCATTGTGCCCTTGGCCTTTGGAAATCTTCAGTTCGAAGTAAACCTCGGGTCCCTATCTGATACTATGGATACTGGTACTCCATGTGAGCTGGGACTATCTCTCGAATGTACAGCAAATGATCTCTCGATGTGGGGTCATCGCGCGGCTAGAAAATGTCGCGAGCGCCGTGGTAGGTCCTTTATCACCATCTGCGCGTCCTTGACTACGTAGTGTCAGATTGGCAAGTGGGTCACAAACCCTTCGTGACATGCTCCCACTTCCACTCAGCCACCTCTAATGGTTGAAGTAAGTACTGGTGGCTTAAGTCTTCCGGCCTTAACCTGCTGACACGTGAGACATCGTCGTACAAAGTCCCTACGTGTCTGCCGTCCCGTGCGATATCTTGGCGGCGAAGATCTGGTATCTTACGTGCCACTGGATGCATGGAAAATGTCGAGGCGTGAAACTCCTGAAGACCACTGCACATCCTCTATGCCTAAAGACTACCATCTGTGTGGATGGTCCGACCTAGTCCTTTCGTACTGTTGTGCGGTCCGCGATGGAAACTTATTGCGTCACGCGCAGGACTCAATCACTCACTCCACGAGACAATGTAGCTACTAAAATCCCAAGCGTACCACGAGTCTGCTTTCATTTGTGCAAGTAGCTGTTGTCCACGATCTTGAGCATATACCACTCCCGAGAAGCTATACTAGCCAACGTTCCTCGTGACTTCCAACTAAGTGCATCAGCCACCACATATGCCTTACCAGGATGGTAATGCAAAGTGAAGTCATAATCCTCTAGGAACTCCCTCCATCTGCGTTGCCTCATATTGAGGTCCCACTGCGTGAAAAGATACTTCAGACTTTTATGGTCTAAGTACACCTCGAACGCCTCGCCATATAAGTAGTGGCGCCAATTCTTGAGGCCGAAGATTCGGCGCGACTCAGTCGTGTGTGGGAATGATGCGCTCGTGATTCTTATTTAGCGGGAACCCGCTAACCCGCGCCTCTGGTATCAAAACACATCCCGATTCATTTTCGAGGCATCACAATACCTTTGTGTACCCACATCCCACATTCGGGACTATCAAGATAGGAGCTGAAGTAAGTCTCCTATTCAACTCCTGGAATGCCTCCTCGCATCGGTCATCCAAATCAAACTTGACCTCCTTAGGGTGACCTCGTCATGAGTCTTTATAGTCGGGAGAAATCACCGATGAATCTGTAATACCCAGCCAATCCCGAGAAACTACATATCTCGAAAGATTGACCCGGCCTCTCCCGACTCATCGACCTCGACCTTCTCTGGGTCAGCGGCCGCTGTCTGACACCGCGTGTCCCCGAAAATCTCGCCTCGATAGCTAAAACTTGCATTTGCGAACTTGGCATACGGTGATGATCTCTCAACAAGCTGCTGATACAATCTCAAATGATACTCATGCTCCGCTCTGGTGGGAGTAGATCAAGATGTCATCCGCAAAACTACGATGGCGATCCCAGATAGGAGTTGGGAACCACCACATGCATGAATCCGTGAATCTTCTGAGTGCATTAAAGTGATCAAAGGCATCATAGTAAGCTCAAAATGCCCATACCACGTCCTAAACGTTATCTTAGGGATATCGTCTCCCTAACCCTCGGTTGATGGTAACCCGGTCTGAGTCACATTTTGGAGTAGACTCGCACTCCTCTCAGCTGATCAAACAAATCGTCAATCTCGGTAATGGTGCGATTCTTGATCGTAACCACTGTTCAGCCGTCGTAGTAAATACGGTCGAAGGGTCTTGTCCTTCTTCTTAGCGAATAGTGTAGAGCGCCCGTGGTGAAGTGCTCGGTCCTAATGAACCCCTTATCCATTAGCTCCTGTGTTTGGACTGAGTTCACGCAGCTCAACTGGTGCCATCATGCGGAGTCATAGAGATGGGTGAAATACCAGGGGGTGGTCGATGCGAGAGTCTACAGCCCTCGCCAAGGTGATACGGGTGGCTCATGCGGAAAAACATCCACATACCTAAGCACACTACTCGGGAGTAGATCTAAGTGCGTTCTCTCCGAACTCTAGGAGGTAGGCTCTCACAGCCAACCAGCTAAGCGTCCTGACACTCGGACTGCATTATCTTTATGCAGGCACGAAATATCATCTTGTCCCCACGAAATACCACAGTGCGAAGATCCTGCGTGTAGGCGGTAACCCTGCGCTCATAATCGATAACAATCCTTTGTAAGTCGTTGCTTAATCCATCCCGGGATGACATCGAACTCGACATGTCCATAATCTCGGGTCCACTTTGTGAGTAGAGTCCACGAGATCTCAGCTTCGCAACCCGACATATCATCCTATTCTCGCCTAATCCACAGGGGAGAACTCACATCTGAGGCTCATCTAAGGTCTCTCCCGAGAGGTCACCCACATTTCCACTATATTTGGGCCTCACTCTCTAGTACAGGTGCAATGATAATCTGGTAGTGTCGAGAGGTAATCTCCGCGCCCTCTAACACGCTTCTCAATCTGTATGAACGATGATCTGCCTGTTGGCTCACTCCCCTGTGAATGTCGGAGGATGATGCACCCTAAACTTCTGGAGGTTACTAGGAACTCTCTAACTACACCTTTCACCTTCTTTTTGTGCGATAATAGCACCCACAATGCCCTCTGACCTCAACAAAGGCTTGCTTATCAAATCATGGTGGTGCTGACCGATTACCACATGGGCCTTCCTCGTCCTCGTCATGACTAGCCATCGCATTATTTCCAATGGCAACAAGAATCAAATTCTGTTTGTTTTTCAGTCTAACTACTTAATGCACATGCCAATTACTAATAGACTTAACAACCATGAGCAGGCAGTTCATTTCTAAAGTGGTGCTAAATTCCAACCACTCATTCATTTATTTCAATAAAATTCCAAGCTTTCTTGTTCATTTCATTATCAAATCCTAAAGTCATAGTTCCTAACATTAGCATTCACCCTTTTCCTATACATATTACACCGTACATATATAATTTCTTATATGATTACCTGATCACAGATTCCATGCCACATCATCTTGTGTATATGTCCTTCCATATGATTTGAAACATAAAATCACGAGATCAAAAACATGCAACCTTTTATATACTATGTCCTTGCATTTATAGGCAATGCAAGACAACTAATTTCCACATATTAAATCATTTTTTTAACATCAAAAATTTTATTTTTGAAAATTTCATTGTTCCAAAATTTTGTCTCATTTTTATTTGATTTTTCAAAAATTTTATTTAAAAAAAATTGAAAAATTTGGTGATGAGCGTTGTTCCTGAATCATGTCAAGCGGTGACTCGAAATAATCTTGAGTCGAAAAGCAGTTTGGAGTGCACCAAGTGCACAACTTTCTTTGGCCAGCGACGCGCCTGGCCGCGGCGCCGGTGCCGCGCATGCGGCGCCCTGGCCGAAACCCGGTAGCCTCGATCCGCGATACAATTTTGTATCATTGACCGACATACGCCCTTTCGACTGCAATACAATACTTGTATTACAATACAACCCTTTCCATTCAAGCCCCTCGATCCATGATACAACTTTGTGTATTCACGCGATACCTCGGCCAACTGACTGTTGCAATCGCTCTGCCATTGCAATACATTGGGTATCGCCTTCAATTTTCCCGTGTCTTTCTGATACAATCCAGCCACCTCTTGCAATACATTTGACCATCTTGCAATACAATTTCTCCTTGAACCAGCCACCTTCCAGCCCACCTAGGTTGCAATACAAACCTTGTCTTGCAATACCATGAAGCGATAGCCCGATCTTTCCCTTTACACAAATTTTTTTTTTTCGTTTTCATTATTGTTATTATTATTATTATTATTATTATTATTATTAT
This sequence comes from Tetrastigma voinierianum, assembly GCA_016808115.1. Lineage (NCBI taxonomy): Eukaryota > Viridiplantae > Streptophyta > Magnoliopsida > Vitales > Vitaceae > Tetrastigma > Tetrastigma voinierianum. Next base: position 449,394 of record JAEQBH010003664.1, on the reverse strand, counting down.
TATTATTTTCAATCATTTCCAGCTATTGGAAATACCCAAAAAAACACATATTCATAATAATTTTTTTTTTCATTTCCAGAACACTCAAATAAATTTATAAAAATTTATTTTATTCACTTTTCTTCAATTTTACAACTTGTAAGACCTTAGAAAATTATTTGCTTCACCTCTAAACCAAATAAATTTATAAAATTTAATTTTTTTTATTTTTCTTTTTATTCTGGACCATGTTGTCCAAAAAATTTCTCAAAACCTCATGATCCAACACTAAACCTAGTGTTCAACCTTAAATTTTTTATTAAAATTTCATTATCCTACAAACCAAATAAATTGAACATAATTTATTTCATTTAGTTTCCTTTTTCCAGTTTGCTCACGTAAACTCTCAAAATATTCTAACACCTTAAAATTTTATTAAAAAAATTCTATTTTGTCATCAAATAAACGAATATATTGATTACAATTTTTTCATTTCCAGGTTACCTACTTTACCAAACTCCTAAGATTTGTTTTTCCAACATAATAAGTTCTAACTACTAAGCACCCAAACATCATAGCATATCCACCGAGCCATGTTATAAACATTATTCACATAACATGTCTGACTCATGTTATACGCGATCACTCGTAGACAACATGCATGCGGTGTTCTATTCGTGATTTCCTAGGTAATCTCATGCCTAAACCGAACATCAAACCACCCAAGTGGTGATGGCTACCCAAACCCAGGAGCTCCTAGGTATTCGTATACCTAGCTTTGATGCAGCTATAGCGCCCAATCCGAAGTCCGTTGACTACGGAAATATTACGGAAACGCGTGAATGTCGGGTGACCCAGGCATTTCTCACGAAAATCGGGCAAAGTCTTCTTTGTATGGGGAGCTCCACAGGATACATAACTGTACATAGCTTTTGTCCCAAACTGTCGATCACGTGAGTAAAGCGGCCTCTTGGGCCCATAAACCAATACTCATCACAATATTTATATCTGACTATATCGATAGTTTCAGAGTTAATAAATGACTCTTGTACAACATATATTAAAACACTAGAATTCTAATACATGTATACATAATGATACTTAGACCACAACCGGCTTTCTTCTCGAGCCCGGCCTCTAGGGCCAGTCGTCTCCTAAATGCGCTCCACAGCCTGAAAAATATGTTCCTCGACGGGGTGAGCTAATGCTCATTAGTGGAATAACCCTAAATGGGCTGCTCTCCCACCTAGTGCATATGCAATCCTCGAAAACAAACATTCAAGTAAATCATTGATCCTACTTGAATGTCTACATCAACTCAACTCATATCCAGGAGTCCTCAGGCTCCCTCACACTTGCCTAAGCCACGTATGAGAAACATTATTTTTAACAAAGATATTTGTTTTCATTTGTGGACTACCCTCCAATATAAGTAGTGGACCGACTCCGATGTTATATGTAGTGGAATACCCTCCGAGATATATCAATTGGGCCGACTCCGACTATTGATATTTTATATGGACTACCCTCCGATGTATATCAATTGGGTCGACTCCGACGATTGATATTTTATATGGACTACCCTCCGATAATTATTATTATCAGTCAACCCTCCGAAACCACTCTCTCAATAAACCACCTCATGCACTAACTTCTATCGTTCTAGGGTGCCCCAGTGCATATGGAATGCATGATGCCAATTCCAATACAATTATATAACACATGTAAATATATAATCATGCATATATTCACAAAATTTAAATCACACAAACATGTCATGTAATTTCACAATCCATTACAACAAAAATTAGCTCGTGAGCTAATTATCAAACACGAGCTTAATTCCAACTTGAATTACTCGACAAATACGTTTTCACACAAGAATTGATTTTTGTGTCAGCTGTTCCATATGAGCGATAAAACCCTCGGAGTTTCTTGTCGCATCCATTCATCAATCATCGGTTCACTTTGGGAACGAATTTCAATAGTCATTCCAGGCCTCACACACATCACAATACAATTTAAAGCACATTTCACCATGATAGCCGAACAACCCGTGGGCCAGTCACGAAATTTGTCCATTAGGTTTCTAAAATTTTCAATAATTTGTGGCTGTCCATTTGGGTTTCTAAAATTTTCAATAATTCGGTCCCAAGTTTTGGGACCGATCAAACGGCCGTTCAAGGCCTCAAACAACTCAAGCTTCATAAATACACTTAAACAAAGTGTAAAACTCAAGTAGGAAGAAACCCCTATCTCACGGAGTTTTTTGAAACTCTAAGAAACCGATACCTACGCGTTGTCCTCTTCGCGTAGAGCAGCTTTGCTTCTTGCTCGAAGAATTTGGTCGGATGCTTGGAGTATTTTTAGAGAGAAGTGACTCTGCCACATACAAGAAATGAAATATTTGCTTGTTTTTCACTCCTTTTCCCGTTTTGTCTTTGGTTTAAAGGAAGAAGAAGATGCACTATTCAAACTTTTGTCTTTTGCTCATTTAATCAAATTCCAAAATGACCATTTTGTCCCTTAGCTTGGATTTTCGACATTTGGCACTATCTCAGCCGTCAATTTCTATCATCTCTCTACCCATGCACCTTATGTAACATGAGTACATGTTATATGTGACTTTTGTCACATCAAATTTTGTTTTCCCGCACCTGAAACTCGATGCCTAGAAAAACGTGCAAATTCCGACTGTCTTAGAATTCGACGCAATTTGACGTGGTAAACGCTAGATTCATGAGGTCGTTCCAACGGTGAAGTCGTTTCATCGTCGATATCTAGAGAATGAATTTTAGTTTTCTTTGAAATTTCGGATGGTGAAGCGGACTTTACCGTTGGAATCGTCGTGAATCTGGCTACAACGTCGATTTCGTCGAATTTGAACGATCGAAATTCCCACACTCAGGCAGCGTGGGCATAGTCTTGGGACATTTGGCATATTTTGAGTGGCTCACAGTGTGCCATGTGTCAGGTGCAGAATTAGTCAAACAAGGAGAGCTAAGTGGGGCCCACGTAGACATGTGGCATCTCCTAATTGAATAGAAATCCAAAGTAGGTGGATAAGAGGGTATGAAATCCAAGTCGACGATGGGAGGTTGTGAAGTGTCGAAGTGAGGCAAAAGGAATAAATGAAAAGAAAGAAGGCATCTCTTCTCTGTTTTAATTTTGGTCCAGGCGGTGGAGGAGAAAGCAGTTTTAGAGAATTCCAACTTCTCTCTAGATTTCTCGGCGTTCGGACAGTCGGTTTTCGTCGGGCAAGAGGAAAAGTTTCTGACTGCGAGGAGCTGCAGCGTGGACACGATTTTGTGGAGTTTCAACAACCGGGAGGTAGGGTCTTCTCTACTTGGTTTTATTTTCGGTTTAAGAGTCTTGTTAATGGTTTTGGATGGTGTGAGGCGTGATGGCCAGTTGTGATCCCAAAACTTGGGGTGAAATGTAGAAATTTTTAGGACCCGTTTTGAGCGATCCGAACTGATCTCAAACAAAAAAAAAATGGTCCTTATGTGCCTTTTATGTGTATTATGTTGTGTGTTATGACCTTTGCTCTTATAATGTATTTCTGAGGTGATGAATGTGCGATTTCAGTTTGAGTGACGGGTTGATGTTTATTGATCAGCCGTACTAGATGGATAAAAATATCTGTAATTTGCAGATGGGTGATTGTGTGGAAAATGATATGTTGATGCATGTAATTTAATGTGTTAACATGAGATTGTGTGTGAGCCAATGGAATTGGATATATGAATTGGCATAATGCATTTCATATGCACCGGGGCACCCTATAATAGTAGGTGTGAGTGCATGACAAATAAATCGGAGGGTTGTCCAAGCGATGAATTCTTTGAATAAAATTATTAAAAATAAATAATTTTTATCGGAAAGTTGTCACGAAGAATTGTGTTGGGAGAATTGTCGACAATTCCGTCGAGAGAGGGACCCGTAGATTGTTTCGGAGGATTGCCCAACAAATTCACCTCGGAAGATTGTCCAGTATTTATATGGAGGGTTGCCCACAATTAAAAACAAATATTTTTTGTTTAAAATGATTTTCATGCATGAAAGCAGGCATGTGTGAAGTGATGAACTCGAAAGGTACATGGGATTGGGCATGTATATATTCAAGTAGGATCATCGTTTAGCCCCCAGTGTGTGTTCTTTCCATTGCATGTGCACTTGGGTGAAATATCCATGAAATTCAGCTGCGGGCATTGCCCTACTGTCGAGCCTTTCATGTACGGGGAGTGTTTGGAAAACGGCTCATTAAGAGGCGCTTTTGAAAGAAAGTACATCTTCAGCTTTGATATATATTTTGATAAACATGTATTTAAATTCTTAATTTTGATATATGTTTTGATTAAAGGTGATGTAACAACTCTTGAAACTATTGTAATATAGTTTAATATATTTTGGTGAACATTTGTGCTTTAGACCCGATGTGACCCGTTTTACTCATGTATAGGCTCAATGATATGAGACACGGTTTTTTCAGCGAGTTGGCGGTGGTCATGGGAACCGGGATATGGGCGTCACATATAGAGTGGCCTTTGTACACCAGGCCCTACTAGCGGCGGGTGTCAGGCCACTACGAAAACTTGGCCAGATTTACTTCAGCGGCTAGAGAATCCTATGAAGTGGCCCAGTGTTGCTTGCGAAAAACCCGTATAAAATTTTCTTTCTAAACTTGTGATTTTATAAAATTTCGGCTGACATAATATTGCATCTGAGACATATCCCAAAACACAATATACAATTTACCTTTTAAAACTTGGCAACCAACAACACTTCTTCAAAAGAGCCTCAGGCTCATCACATTTTCGCAAAACAAAAATTTTGTACATACATATGTTCCACAATACAAATTCATTGTGTTTGCCACAAAAACTTGATATCTGACACTTAAGTTATAAGTCGGGAGAATCCCTAATATGTCTGACTTAGGCGTGCACATGCCGGAAAATAGTTTTAAAACGGGAAAATATTAGGCTAAACGAGCTCGGTGAGTGTATGCTTTATAAAATGTTTGCTTTTACGAAAATATCTCAAAAGCGTAAAACTATCTTTTACAAGACATTTTCCACTTGCTTTCTTTACAATAAAAGTTCTAAAACTTTTCATGATATGCTTGCTTGCTTTGTTTTAAAAGTTTTTATAACTTTTCATAATATGCTTGCTTGCTTTGCTTTAAAAGTTTCTAAAAATTTTCATAATATGCTTGCTTGCTTTGCTTTAAAAGTTTCTAAAAACTTTTCATAAAATGCTTGCTTGCTTTGCTTTAAAAGTTTCTAAAAACTTTTCATAAAATGCTTGCTTGCTTACCAGTGGTTGATTTTAAAACTGTATGAAAAGTGTTTATAAATCAAGATCAACCACTAGAGGCCTTTCTTTCTTACTGTACCCTAGTAAACATGGGAGCACAGGCTTCATCTTAGGTGGAAGGACCTGGTCACATCCACCTAGTGGAAGGGCCTTGGCCCACATCACCTTCAGGTAAATATGGTGGAAAGACCTTGAATTACAGAATCACCATATAATAGCTAGCGCGCTAACCTATATACTCCGATGCGTGCAGTCTCCTTTAAATGCCATGCTGCATGAACTAAGTTTGCCGACCAGGCAAATCTAAAATGCATGAAATGATGTCCTAACACCACCGTGCACGTACGAAATACCTCTAACTGGTATGCTTGCTTAAAATTAGGGATTTTCGTTAGGCCTGTTTTATAAAATATACTTTGTTTGCTTGCTTGAAACATGGTTTAACAATTCAAAACCATTGTTTGCTTGAAATATGGTTTGATAATTCAAAACCATTGCTTGCTTACTAAAACTCATTGCTTGATTGCTTTAAAATATGGTTTACAATCAAAACCATTAAATACCAGCGTAAAACAGTTTATAATAATACACTAGTATTTGAAAATTAGGTTTAGAACACTCACCTTTTGGTTTACCAAAACTTGAGCACGACTCCACAACTTTCCCGCCTTTGCTTTTAGCCTACACACTCAAACAAATCTGGCCGAAAACGTGTCGCCTACGTATAAGTAAGTAAAACTTAATGTACTTCACACACAAGTCACTTTAGGTCACACAACATTCATATAAAGCCAAATGAACAATTTACACTTGAGCAAAAAGCCTTTTTAAAAAGGATATCATTGTTTGGGCACAGTGCCAACTGGCGATCTCTAGACTTTGTGCCCAAAAATTATTCAAACGGTCTTCAAAAGTGCAAAACTCTCCAAATCAGTCCTTTATATATCTCATGACATCTCTTTAAATATTCAAATTTAAAATTCCTTCTCTAAAGCCCTCAGCCACATAAACACAAATTCTGTTTGATGCCAAATTGGTTCACTCTTTGAATCTCTACTGTTATCCTTGATTTATGGGGCCTTAACTCCATAAATTAGAAATGTTTTCTTCACTAATTTGAAGCTATGGTTATAATGTTTCTTCTCCAATTGGAATTACCCAATTTGGATCACCAAAACTCAAGTTATTGTATTTTACATCTAGATTACTCAAATTGGCAGAATAGAATCTGCACATAGCTCCATTTTGACAAATATCTGGGCACTTTGGGTTTACAATTTGCATGCACTTCCTTAATGTAAATTATTCCCCTAGAAGTTTATTTTACCCAGAATTTTGAATCACTCAATTTGGATGAGTGAAACTCAACTTATGGCCAAAACACTATAACAATACTCAAAACAGAGCATAACCATTGAGCTACACAAGCTCACCTTTAAGTCCGTATTTGGGAGCCTTAGAGCTACAATTTGATCTAGTCCCTTCTATAAATTTGTATCCCTATCTCTTATGGTTCTTGACCAATTGGAATCACTTCATTTGGATGATTATAACTTAATCTATAGACAAAACAAGAACAGAGTTTTTTACAAAAAATTTGACAGCATTTCCTTTAAAAACCCAACATTCTCCTTTTTATAATCATTCCTCAAAACCAACATGGGAATTTGCAAAAAACTCCACACTTTTATTGGTGGTTTAGAAGCTCTTTATAAAATAAAACCACCTAAGGTAAAAATCTCAAGAATTCATACCAAGGTCACTTGTCCATACCAAATCAAATACACAAGATTCCATGGAAAACATACAGAAATTCTTCTTATTCCCTCTGCTTCTTCTTTTCCTTCTCTTCTTCTCCCTTTTCTTCTCCCAACCATGGAGCCCTAAGTGTGAGACCAAAAAATGAGATTTGTTTGTCTCACCCCTCTTTTATATTCTCCTTTTTTCCTTAATTACAATTTGGTCCTCAATCACTCAAGTGACTGAAATCAACTTATGTTATTTTTATAATGGCCTCTCATCTTCTCATATTATTCCTTTCATATCCTTTTTGGCAAATTACAACTTCCCAAAAATATTACAATAACACTTGGTGCACATACGCGCCCCTACGGTTACACATGTCGTACACCCTCTTGGGACGGGGCGTTACAGGCAAACCTCAAAAATTGTTCATCAAGTGAGCCAAGTAGTACCAGATACAACCTTTGGATTTGAAATTCCTAATGAAGCTCAAAATAGATTAGAGAAAGCTCATACCAAGACAGCCGAGGTGCTAGTAGAAGAATGGCTGCTAGAGGTGATAGTGGACTGTTGACATGTCTAACATGCAGCACTACCACTAGTTTGCAGTGGAGGGGCAGAAGCTCTATAACTTCAAGGCAATTTCTTGCAAAAAGGGATGCTAGAGTTGCAAGCAAGGGAAGCCTGGAGTCACCTACAATTAGGGATCAATGGACGTTATGTATTGGGTTTTGTATATTGGTTTAGATCATTTTGTAAACATTTTGGAGTTCACAACTTATCTCCCATTTTAAAGATTATGGTTTGAACAACTTGTCCTTAATTTTATAAACATCTACTTCAAATGGTTTATAACAAAAAAGTTTGTAAACATTTTGAAGGTTGGAATGCTTATGAGATATTTGGTAAAATTCTTGCTTGAAGTGTTGTGATTTAATTCAATAGCTTAGATATATTTTCCAGGTGTTGATTTACTTCACTCATGCAATAGAATAGAACATAGCCAATTGAACTAAAATACATCAACCTTCATTGCGTTCATTTATCCACAATAATAAATTTCCAGCTTTTATTCCCTTAACTGTTTTACATCCACATTAAAATGAATATGACAAAGGATAAATAGACACAAAATAGTGCACTACACTTTAGAAACAACTTTCATTCATTCAATAAGTTGAAATTGTAAGACCCGAGAAAATTCTAATTTTTTGAAAAATGGTAATTTCGGTCAAAATCTGGAAATTTTCTAGATATCGGATGACAAAACGGACTTCACCGTTGGAATTGTCTCGCGAAATCTAGCTACCACATCGAATTTCGTCAAATTCCGAGATAGTCGGAATTTCACGTCTTTTGAGGCACCGGGTGTCGGGTGTCGTATGATAGCTTGTGATAAATACACATGATATGAGAGGCATGTGATGTGACAAGGGCTACCTAATACATGTATTCATGTGACACATGTCACATGAATAGTGAGAGGATAAGAGATAAATGACTTATATTAAGTCATGTGTCAAAGGGCCCTTAAAAAGTCAAACTAAGAGGACAAAAAGGGAATAAAATGAAAAGAAAAAAAAAAGATCATCTTCTCCTTTTTAGCCTGGTATTCGGCAGTGAGGGGAGAAAATAGAGTTTAGAGAGAGAAAGTATAACCTCTCTCTAGATTTTCCTGCATTCGGACCATCGGTTCTCTTCGGAGTAAAAGGAGAAGTCGGTCTACACTACAAGGGCTACACATGGACACCAATTTTGTGGAGTTTCGACAACTTCGGGAGGTAGGGGTTTTCTCCTACTTGATTTAATCCTTATTTAAGAACCTCGTTAATGGTTGGAGTGTTTGGGGGTCGAAATGGTACAGTGGTTCGATCCTCGGGAGTGGGGCGAAGGAGTGGAATTTTTGGACGAGTTTGAGACCTAGGGTTATCTTGTTCCACGTGATCTTGTGTGTGGTTTGTGTTGCTAGGGCGGTTCAAAATGAATTGCTTAAATTGTTTATTAGCCCATGTGAGCTAATTTTGGTGTTATTGCTATGAATGAATAACATGTTGTTGTGTGTTAATTTTTGTTAGTATATGCATGCTTAATATATTAACATGAATTGTTGTGAAATGGCATAATGCATTTCATATGCATTAGGGCAACCTAGAACAATAGGTGTGAGTGAATGACATGAAAGAAAAAAGAAAATGGTTGTGAAAGGAATTTCAAAAGAAGAATTTTCGAAGAATTGCCTTGGAGAGTGTCAGCCCGATTCATCTCGGAGGAAGACCCGTAGCCCATTTGAAGAGTTGCAGCCAATTCACCTCGGAGGGTTGTTCAATAAATTTTACCAAAACTCGGGATTATGTTTTCAAGAACAAAAACCTTTTGTTTTGAAGACAGTGTTTTCTCACACTTGGCTTAGGCATGCGTGAGGAAGTCGGTGAGGACTCGAGACATGGGATTGGGCATGTAGACATTCTAGTAGGAATCATGAATTCACTTGAATGTGTGTGTTTTTCCATTGCATGAGCACTTAGGTGGGGAGTAGCCATATAGAAATTGATTATCATTTCTTGGGCGATTCTTTCATTACAGTCGTAGGATCCCCTTCGGTACGAGGTATTCGGAAGACGGCGTTCATTAGAGGCCGCACTTTGCAGGAAGAAAGGCCCGACATGGCTTTGATTATGTTTTGTAAAACATGTATGAAATATTACAATTGAAACATGTTTGTATTAAGAGTGATGTAACAACTCTTGGAAACTAAGTGCAATATAGTTGGATATATTTTGGTGGTATGATATGTAGAGCTTGATGTATTGTTTACTCATGTATGGGTCTCATGATATGAGACACACAGGTTTTTCGCAGGTTGACGGTGGTCAACGAGACCCCCGGGAAATGGGGCGTCACAGAAATACATCAACCTTTATTGCATTGTTATACAATCAAAAAATTCCAGCTTTCATTCCCTCAATTGTTTTACATCCACATTAAAATGAATATGAAAAAGGATAAACATACACAAATAATGCACCGCAAACTTCAGAGCAAACTGTTCCCATTTGAATGATGTCTTCAAATCATTCAACTCTTGCTTCAATTTATTCATTTTAAATCATTCATCTCATCGGTTCCTAACCAATCTTGGGCCTTCAATGAATTATGTTGGTCAAAATCGTTCACCTCATCATCTTCCTCACAATTTCTATCATTTTTTTCCCTTGTTTTATGCATTTCCTTAATCTCCGTTTGAAGCAGCTTCTTTTCCCACCTCAATTGGCTGATAACAACCTTTGCCCTTGGTGTCATCTCCAGATCGTGCCACGAAAAAAAAAAAAAAAAACGACATGTGCTTTCTCACCGCTAAAAGAAGGGAAACCAACAAACACACAAATTAATCAATCTTCACAAAACAAAATAAACAACTTTTTGATAAACATCTACTTACACATAATATTTTGGGTATCAGTAGAATCTCTCCTCCTTGGATTTGTCTCCTTTCAAGTTGTCGTGTGAAGCTTTGAAACCCTGATCCTTTGAATACGATATAGTCGTTGCGTGTTAGCTACATTGTGTCATTTGTATGAAACTTGAAGAAAGGGTTCCTAGCCATAGATGGAAACAATGGAAAGGAGGGTCAGCAAAACCAAGGAGGAAAGGAAGATTAAGTTGAAGCAAAACCAAGAAATTTAAGAATCGAAGCAAAACCTAAGGTTGTCTTTGGCTCAAAGGTTGTATTTCGGAAGAAATTGGTAGAGATGAAATTAGGGCTTTTGATTTCCCCTAATTAGAAGCCTATCGAGTTTTAAATGTAATTAGGGCAAAATATATAGTCATTTTGAAAGGATTTCTACCGTTTAGATACCGTTAATGTTGTAGTTTTGGGTTTATAAGATGTGTACTCAGTAAGATAAATAAGAGTAAATGAGAAACCTTGACTTTCATACAAAATCGTAGATAGGAGACCAAGCAACGATAGGACTGTCACATCCCAACCCCCGTCTTGTTAATTTAAATTTTTTCTCATATCTATTCCATTTAAAACATTGAACGAGGTGAGGCATCTCATACTCGCCATGTTAGCTAATATTTTTATTTATTATTATTATTTTATTTTATTTATTTATTTATTAGAAGTATTTTAATATTTATTTTTTGTTATATTAAAATTAATATATATTATAAATAAATAAGATATTATATATTATATATTTTTATTTTTATTAAAAATTCTATTATTATTATTATTATTCTTAAATAAAATATTTTTTAATATATAACCAAGGCAGGATGAGGTAGGACTAAGTAATGCTCAAGCCCTCCGCCAGAAATGAAAACCTTGATTACATAAATCTTAAATTTATATATATATATAACCCGACTATAAAAATCTCATACCCATCAAATTAGGGATGAGGTAAGGGCGTAGGGGGAAAACAAAAAAATTCCGTCCCATTGCCATCCTTATCCTCCACTGTGAAGCCCTAATTCCCAGGGTGTCCCATGGACCACCGTCAACCTGCGGAAAGCTGTGTGTCTCATATCATGAGACCCATACATAAGTAAAAATGACCGCCTTGGCCTATACATCATACACACCAAAATATCATCAACTATATTACCATAGTTTTAAAGAGTTATTACATCACTCTTAATACAAACATATATTAAAATTAAGATTCTAATCGTGTTTTACAAATGTAATCTACCAAAGCCAGCATGTAGAACTTCTTCTCAAGCGGCTTCTAATGGCGTCGTCTTCGAACACTCCTGTACACAGGAAAATGATTTTCCCTCGGCTTGAGTGTGCAATGCCAGATAGTAGAATTATCACCACATGGGTTACTCCCCACCTAAATGCACATGAAATGGCAACTAAGCACATTCAAGCAAATGCACGCAGTCTACTTGAATACCTACATGCCCAATCCCATGTCTCGAGTCCTCCTGAGCTCCTCACATGCACAAGCCATGTATGAAATTAATTTTCCAAACAAAAATATTTGTTTTAATTAAGGACAACCCTCCGATATAAATATGTTGGGCAATCCTTCAAGGTGAATTTGTTGAGTAACTCTCCGAAACAATTCATGGGCCCCTCCGACGTGGATTGTTGGACAATTTTCCCAACACAATTCTTGGACATTTCAAGTCAATTAATATTTTAATAATTTTACAAAAATTCATCATTTGGTTAACCTCAGATTTTATTTGCATCATACACTCCACCCTTCATTCTAGTTTGCTAGTTTTCTATGAGGATACACATTATGCCATACAACAATTCATGTTAATATATATTAAACATACATATACTAGCAAATTAACTCACAACATCATGTTATTCAATTCACTAGTAATAACACCAAAAATTAAACTGCATGGGCTAATAAACAATTCAGCGATTCATTTTGAATCTGACAACCTGAGCCACACACGATCAACGTGAGCAGTGAACTACACAGGTCTCGACCTTTGTTTCACGACCACACTAAGGGATTTCTTCACTCGATCCAAATGTTTTGGGCAAGAAGCGCGGCCATCTAGCCTTAACAAATCTCGTCCATTAAAATGGCTCTTAGCCAAAGAATAAATCAAGTAAGGGAGAAGACCTTACCTCTCCAAGCGTTGTCGGAAACTCCTGAAAATGATGTCCCAGCGTAGAGCAACTTTGCCTCTGGCTCGTGAGAACCCGGCGGATCGAGCAGTAGGGAAATCTAGAGAAGAGGATTGGACTCTCTCTCTAAAGCATTTATCACTCCTTTGCGTACCAGGCAAAAATTGGAGAAGAAGATGTCTTTTCTTCTTTTTCTTTTATTTAATTTCCTTTTTGTCGTTTACTTTTACTTTAAGGGCTTTTTGACACATGACTTAATCTAAGTCATTTATCTCTTATCCTCTCACTAATCATGCAACATGTGGCACATGGGTACATGTAGTAGGTGACCCTTGTCACATCACATGCCTCTCACAAGCTGTAATATGGCACCCGACACCTGGTGCCTTGAAAGAAGTGAAATTCTGATTGTCTCGGAATTCGACAAAATTCGATGTGGTAGCTAGATTTCGCGAGATGATTCCAACGGTGAAGTCCGTTTCGTCATCCGAGATCTAGAAAATTTCGATTTGTGAAATTACCATTTACTCTTTTTCAAAATTACAAAATTTTCTCGGGTTTATATTCTCCCCACCTCACGTGGCCTGAACTTTCGGGGTCCGTTGACAACCCGTCAACCCACGAAAAACTTCGTGAATGTCGGGTAACCGGCGCAGCTCAATGACAGAGTCTATATGCGAGAGACTCTGCAAGAATACTGTCCCATCCACATCATCAGAAATAACATGAAATAATATAATATAATTCCCTCGACAAGGTGAGCTAATGCTTAGTAGTGGAATCACCCTAAATGGGTTACTCTCCACCTAAGTGCATATGCAATCCTCTAATGAAAACACACATTCAAGTAAATCGTGATCCTACTTGAATGTCTACACCAACCAACTCATACCTGAGTCCTCTGAGCTCCCTCACACTTGCTAAGCCACGTATAGAAACATTATTTTCAAAACAAAGATGTTTGTTTTTTAATTGTGAACAACCCTCAGATATAAGTAATCTGGACCGACTCCAGATGATCATTTAGTGGACAGCCTCAAGTGTATATCAATTGGGCCGACTCAGACGATTGTTATGTTATATGAACTACCTCGATGTTGTATTGGACACGCTCAGATGTCAACCTAAAACCACTCTCTCAATAAACCACCTCATTAAAGCTCCATCCCTGTCGTTCTAGGGTCTTGAGTGCGTATGGAATGCGTGATGTTTGCAGAGTGTCTGTTATATAACACCTGAATATATAATCATGTATCTTCACATAATTTAAATCATGACATGTCATGTAATTTCACAATCCATTACATCAAAAATTAGCTCATGTGGGCTAATTATCAAATACGAGAAATTCAACTTGAATTACTCGACCAAACACATTTTCACACAAAAATTTATTTTCGTTTCACTATTTATGTGAACAGTGAAACCCTCGGGTTACTGTTCACGGCGAATCTGATATGGTTTAACGTGGCAGATTGTATAATACATTTCTGGCCTCATACACATCACAACACAAATTGTTTCACAATTTATACAATTTACAACACAAACAGCCCGTGCACAGTCACAGACGGCACAAATGGGTTTCAAAATTTTCTAACAATTAGAGTTTGGCTTTGAGATGAGTCTTTCAACCACTCACGGCCTCGATCAGCTCAAAACATATAAATACACTTAAGCAAATTAGCAAAAACTCAAGTAGGATAAAACCCTACCTCCACGGAGTTTGTCGAAACTCACTCAAAATCGAGTCCACAGTGAAGCCTCGCGTAGAACAACTCATGCTTGCTCCCGAAGAATTTCGGCCCGGTCGGATCTAGCGAGAGCCTAGAGAGAAGTCACACTCTCTCTCTACAAAACACAAAAACACCACCCTTGCATCTCGCCATCACCATTCACGTTTTTGCCTCTATTTGTTTGAAGGTAAAGTGACGCATGCCTGCAATTTTGTCTTATTATTATCATTTTAAACCATTCTATAGTATTACCATCGATATCCCAAGCTTGGATTTTGACGTGGCACTATCTCGGCCTTCGCGCCATAATTTCTACTCATACTGACATAAGTAACGCGATGCGTGTTATAGGTGACTTTCGTCACGTCACATGTTGTTTTACGACACTTGAAACACGATGCCTCCAAAAAAAATGCAATTTCCGATTGTCTCGGAATTCGACGAAATTCGACGTGTTAGATAGATTTGGCGAAGAACGATTCCAACGGTGAAATCGTTTTCAACATGCGAGATCTAAAGATTTTCAGATTTTGACCGAAAATTACGATTTTTACCTTTTCCATAAATTGGAATTTCTCGGGTCTCCACACCCCACTAAAAAGAATTTCATCCGAAATTCCGTCTGATCACAAAAAATCACATCACGTATACGGCGTGCTCTATATGCATGTAAACTAGTCATTTAAGCATTAAGCGACTAAACCCGTATAACCGTCCACCATGAAGGGATGGTGGCCGCCTCCCGTGTCTCCACGCTCCCACGTTGACTCCTCCACTCCGCGATCTTTGCCGCGGCAACCTCCTTCTTACCTGCGGTATTGCGTCGTAAAACGATCCGTATCCATAATGCACATTGGTCCTCGCCGAAGTGCAAATCGTGTCCAACCTCGATCTCTCCCCGATCCACTACATGGAGTTGGATGCGGAGTGTACCTCGAGAACCTGGAATTACGAAATACCTCGTGGACTTTGACCTCTTTAGGAAGTGATACTTGCTAACTTTATGCTGTCACGATTGCCTACCCTCTCGAAGTATCTGAAGGGTCGATGAACCTCGTGACCAGCTTCGCACTTAGAACCGCAGCCACTCTCTGTGAAACATCACCTTTAAGAAGACGTGATCTCGACCTGAAACTCTAAGGATCGACGTCGATACGTCCACACATAAGCTCTTACGCGGCTCCGAGCCATGAGAAGATGTTGTCGTATTATGATCACCTTCTCGAAGGTGTCTCTAATCAGATTAGGACCGGTGGAGCTCTCCCTTGGTCCCGACATATCGAATCTGCGTGGCCTCCATCGATACCTCATACGATTGTCATCGTATACTCGCGATAAGCGTTGTTGTAGGCGAATTCTACTAGGTAAAATGTTCTTCTGACTACCCTTATGATCGAGCGCGTAACGTAGCATGTCCTCTAACACCTGTATGGTCCTCTCAGACTGACCATCTGTATGTGGGTGGAAGGAAGTACTCATAGTCCTCTGTGTGCCCATAGCCTTTTGGAAGCTTTTCCAAAAGTGCGCCGTAAACCTCGGGTCTCTATCCGACACTATGGATATTGGTACTCCATGTAGCCGGACGATCTCTTGAATATACAACCGAAAAATTCCTCCAATGTGAAGGTCATCCGCACGGCTAGGAAATATGCCGACTTCGTGAGTTGATGCACTGTATCTTACATCATGCACGTCGCGGTGTCCATGATAAGTGGGTCACAAAATCCGTCGTGACGTGCTCCTTCACTCGGCCACCTCGGCTCAACGAGTAGCCCTTTGGCCACGATGCTCGGTACTTAACCTGGCGACATGAGACATCGTCAAACAAAGTCCCTACGTGTCTCTTCATCCCTCTCGATGAATGCGTGACGAAGATCCTAGTACATCTTCATGCCACTGGATGCACAAAATCGAGGCGGTGAAACTCCACACGAGAATCTCACTCTCCAGATAGGTGTTGGGAACCCTTGCGAGTCCTCTATCTGAAGACTACCATCTGCATGGATGGTCCAACCCTCGTCACTTGTACCTGACTATACCTTATCCTTGATGGACACTATCTCCTCGTCACCTTTGGGACTCAATCACTCTTCCGATAGAGCGATTAATAGCCCTTAAACTCCCAGCGTACCACCAGGCACGCTCCAAACATGTTGTAGCCCAGCTTGTCCCATAGTCTCAAGCATCTGCCATTCCCGGGAAGCTATACTAGCCAATGCTCCCCATGACTTCCTACTGAGTGCATCAGCACCCACATTTGCCTTACCAAGATGGTAATGCAAAGTGAAGTCATAATCCTATAGGAACTCCATCCATCTGCGTTGCCTCATATTGAGGGTTCCCTTTAGTGAAAATATACTTAGGGCTTAAACAGTGCAGTACATTTGCTTGCTGTAACCATATAAGTAGTGGTGTCAAATCTTCAAGCGAAGACTACGGCCTTGACTCCATATCGTGTGTGGGAGTAGTGCTCATGATTCTTCAACTGGCGGGGAACCATAAGCTACCACTCTCCCGGACTGCATCAAAACACATCCCAGTCCGGCCTTCAAGGCATCACAATACACTATGTACCCTTATCCTCTCTCTGGGACTATCAGGATAGGAGCTGAAGTAAGCCTCCTCTTCAACTCCTGGAATGCCTCCTCGCATCGGTCATCCCAATCAAACTTGACCTCCTTAAAGATTGATCACAAATGCGTAGGTGCGGCTAATCGGGAGAAATCCTCGATGAGATCTCTGTAGTACCCGGCCAATCCCAGAAACTACGTATCTCGGCCACGACCGGTGTCTCCCCAGCTCATCACGGACTGACCTTCTCTGGGTCAGCAGCCCGGGCTGATCTTGACACCCGCGTGTCCCAATCTCGCAGTAAGCGAAACTAGCACTTGCGGAGCTTGGCGGCGTATTGGCGATGGTCTCTCGGCAAGCGTAAAACAATTCTCAAGTGATCCTCATGCCTCTCGGCGGGAGTAGATCAAAATGTCATCCACGAAGACCACGACAAACTAATCTAAATAGGGTTAGAATACCCTATGCATGAGGTTCATGAATGCTACTAGCGCATTCTGTTGGGTTACAGGCAGAATATCCAATCTGTTGGGTTACGTCAACTTTCAAATAAGTTAGAGCCCAAGTCTGATAAATGTCTTTTTGTGGGGTATCCTAAAGAGACTAAGGGATACTACTTTTACAATCCCATAAAGAACAAAGTGTTTGTTGCTCTGAATGGTGTCTTTCTAGAAAGGGAATTTATTTCCTAAAGGAACGATGGGAATTAGGTACAACTCGAAGAACCGAGAACCTGAATAACATTAGGCTTGCTGTGGATACTTTCGAGTCAGCAAACTATTGTTGACACACCTCCTATAGCACAAATTTACGTAGTCGATGGGATCGTCATGAGCTCGAGAGATATGGTTCTTGTATTTTGATAACCATGATGTATTTGTTAGTGGATCAAAATGAACCATTACTGTCGAGAATATGTTGGATCGAACTCGAGAAATGGTTAGAGGCGCGAAATGCGAGAATTCAATCCATGTATGATGTCGAGGTATGGACCTTGATTGACCCCTTGAAGAGTACAAAGACCATTAGATTGCGAAATGGGTTTTTTTTAAAGAAAGCGACATGGATGGAAAAGTGCATGCTTGCAAGCAAGGTTAGTTGCAAAGGTTTGAAAACGAGCTTCATGGTATAAGGTATGATGAAACTTTTCACTGTAGTTATGCTTAGTCTATCGAGAATTCTTATTGCCATTCTTTGCATATCATGATTATGAATTTGGCAAATTGATGTTAAAATTCACTGTTCTTAATGGAAACTTTACTTAAAGGATAATGGCACATGACACAACTGCGAGGGGTTTTGTCTGACCTAAGATTACGGTAAAGTATCTGGCTTCAAAAGATCATTTATGGTTTGCAGGCAGGCCTCTGGAGTTGGAGATGCCGTTTTTTGATGAATCGGTCAAAGGGTTTGGATTTGTCAAAAAGAAGATGAGCCTTGTGTTTATAAGAAAATTAGTGGGAGCGCAATTGTATTTTGGTCTTATATGTTGATGACATTTTACTCATTAGGAGGAATGATATCCCTACCTTGCCGAGGAATGTCGAGTCTTGGTTAGGAAGTGTTTCTCGATGAAAGACTTGGGCGAAGGCGCACATATCCTAGGATAAAGATCTATGAGATAGATCTAAGAGGCTTATTGGTCTAAGTCAAAGTGCTTACATAGACAAATCTTTTGAAAGCGGTTCGGTATGCAAGATTCAGAGGATACTTGCCGGTATCTCGTAATTGTTACTCTTAGCGAATCTCGGTGTCTAACACTTTAAAGATGACGAAGCCGAATGAGTAAGATTCCTTATGCCTCGTGATAGGATCTATCATATATGCCATGTTGTGCACTAGACCGGATGTATCTTATGCTTTAAACATAACAAGTAGATACGGTCGAGATCTAGTGAGAGTCCTTTTGGACGGAAATTTGTAAAGAACATTCTTAAGTATGCGAGAAGGTCACAAAGATATGTTCTTGGTGTATGGCGATTGGAAGATGATGCGGTTGTAAATGGTTACCTGAATGCAAGCTTCGATCGGCCAGATGATTTCCAATCGCGATCGGGATAGCCAATGTTTTGTTTAAATGGTGGTGCGGGTTAAATGGAAAAGTTGAACAAGCATTGTTGCGGTCCTGGCGAAGTTGAATACGCTAGTAACATCGATCACGTAAAAGGAAGCCCGATTTGGATCAAGTTCATTACTGACCTTGAATGGTTCCCCAGCATTACAAATCACGGTGATGTTTATTGTGACAATAATGGTGCTGTGCATAAGCAAGGAACTGGAATCACATTAGCGATCAAACACATTCTTAAGGCGTTATCATCTCATTCGAAATCATTGAGAGAATTGGCGTTAAGATATCTGAGTTCAACGGATGATAATGTTGATCCATTGACTAAGCCTACACCACAAGCGAAAGCATGATCGTCATCTCTGGGTTCATAGGTATTAGATACATTTGATGAATGGGCCTAGCGAGTGGGAGATTGGTAGTAATAATGCTACAGGCTATTGTATGGACATGGTATTTTGACTATTTATGAGAATTTATTATTATGATGATTTGCATGTTTATTATATATAATGTCATGTGAATAATATTAATTATTCTAAATGTCCACTGTCGGTTTTTGTTATGGGAATAACGATGAATTAATATTAGTATAAAGTTTGATTGATATTCATGGGATGAATATGAGTATGAGATACAAATCAAATTTATATCTATTTGTTGAGAACAAATATTAGACAGACCCGTCTTGAGATTAATACATGGATCAAAGTCATAAGGTAATCTCTAATAGTCAAAATACCATGTCCATCTGATAGGCTAAAACCTTTATTACTAACACATTCGTCCGATCGAAAGGCGTCATAGTAGCTTCGAAGTGCCCGTAACCACGTCCTGAACATTGTCTTAGGGATATACGTCTCCGCAACCCCACCGGTGATGGTAACGGTCACGAAGGTTTATCTTGGAGTAGACTCGTGCTCCTCTCAATTTACAGTCGAAAACGAGTCATCAATTCTCGGCGGTGAGTGCAGGTCTTGATCGTAACCTGTTGTGTCGATAATCAATGCACGGTCGAAGGGTCTTGTCCTTAACTGTATGAAAGCAAAGGCCTGGAGCGCCCAGCGGGTGAAGTGCTCGATCCTAATGAACCCCCTTGTCCATTAGCTCCTGCCCAGCTTGACCTTGAGCTCTCACGTAACTCAACTAGTGCCATCATGTGGTCGTAGAGATGGCGATATCGAGGGTGTAACTTTCGATATAGAAATTAAAACCCTGCGGAGGCAATCCGTGCTTCGTCAGGAAAAACATCCATCACGCTACTTCTACTCGAGGTAGATCCAAGTCTGGTCTCACCTCATCCTCTAGGGTAAGGCTTGCTAGCCAACACGTCAGCCCCATCCATGACACTGGACTCGTCTTGAAACGAAATATCATGCTTGTCCCCTAAGCGTGGCACTGCAGTACCGTCACGTGTGTAAGTGGTAACTCTCCTACGCTCACGATCATTGACTTCTCTTGTTTGCCGTCAACGGTCCATCCCGAATGGCGTGGGCACGACATGGCATCGCGACCCTCGGGTCGCGTGGCGAATCCTTGACATCAGCTCCGACCCGCGATATATCATCTATCGCCGCCACAATGCCTAGGAGAACTCACGTCTGAGAATTTCCTCCTAGGCCCTCGGCCTCTAAGCTCAACTCTATCACAACTTATGCAGCAATGAATGAATGCGAAGCATCTTAATCAAATAATACTCTTACCCATAGGCGAGATAGCAAGAACGTACCCTATATAACTACCTGATCCGCTGACTCAGCTGGTGGTGTAATGGTGTAGACACGCCCCTGTACCCCTGACGTCCCAGCCTATGGGCCCTGTCCTCTGCCTCGGCCCATAATATGGCCTCTCTCGCCTGCCTGTGTAACGGGAGGCGTTGTGCAGCTCCTTGGGACTGATACTGGATTCTCTGACCCATACTAGGGTGTGGAGGAATAAACTATGGTCGCTCTGATCCCAGGGTGGTAGGCTATGACATCCTGAGAACCACAGGATCCACGTATCGATGATCCCTCCTCGTATGCAGGGCTATTGGCAATGGTAGCACATTATGCGCGACTGGTAGCAACCACGATCATCCACGCTTTGGATAGGCTGCCGGCTACGAACCCCATGAACTAGAAGCCCTTTGCCTCTTTCCCGAACTGGAAGAAGAGCCAAATCTCGCCCATCTTGCCCTTTTCGCATCGAGTGCTCCATTGCATCCTGCATCTCCTATTGTCATGGTGGTCCCCGACCATAGAGTCCATATCTTGTAGGTGAAGTCCTACAATCCGCCTGTTGGACAATGCCGGTCCATTCTCGAACCTCACGACCTTGGCAGTGCAGCCATATTCGTAATGGCGAGTTAACTCCGTGAACGGCCGTATACTTTCGATCACGGTCATGGCCCCTGGCGACTTTAGGAACTCTTGAGCCTTCGCATGTCTCGCAGTGGCTGGAAAATACTTGCCCATGAATAGCTCATGGAACTCTGCCCATGTCATTGCCTCTCGGTCCCTGGAGGTCTTTGCCCAATTCCACCACACTTGGGCCTCGCCCTCTGCATTTGGAATGCATTGGTACGATCTGGTGGTGCTCGGAGGTAATCTCCATCGCCTCTAATATCTTCTCAACCTGCATAAACAATTGGTCCTCCACCATCGGATCTCCTCCCCCTATTAACGTAGAAGGATGATGGGACCTGAATCTATGGAGGTGACTCGGACCTCTTTGTCCTATCGTGCTGACGAGGCCACGGCCTCTGACCCTACCGGCCTCGACAAAGGTCTGGCGGGTCGAAAGTCGGTGCATGACTAATTGCCTCGTGGACGACCTCTACGTCCTCTCCTGCAACTAGCCATCTACACATGTCAAATGGCAAGTTAGGTTTTAATGAAGTATCTCTAAGGTGTAAATACAGCCCCGAGACACTATCACGCACCAAAAAAATTTCATACACAAGCGTCGATGCGTTCATGATGTCACCGAGACAATGAATTCCGTAATGACCGTCATACGCGACAAATATTTTATTTTGTTTTTGTTTTTATTTTTTAAAACCGAGTGACGGTGTTGGCGGCGGTTATCGGCGGTGGCTGTGGCATTACTGCTTGAATCATGGCGGGTTAGGTCATAGTCGCGCACGCGAGCCGGCTTCTTGTCGTGCTGCTTGGCGCAAATGTCGCTGACCCCCTTCTACATCATATCGTAGTCGTGTTCTGTGGCGCCTTGCCGTGTCATGACGCCTGCCAGCGTGTGTGAAGTGTCATCGTATCGCCGTGTCGTAACCACTTGCAGCGACCTGTGAAAATTGTATCGCGATACGAGAGGCTGATGCCTAGCGTGCTGCCCGCGCCATATTCGGCGCGGCTACGGTAGCGTGTTCTGCGGTGCTCTGGCAGCCATATTGCGGTATTTAGGCACCGACGCCGCGGCGTGTCGCGACCACGAGGTCGCCCTCGTGTCACGATACAAAATTTTGTATGCATGACGACATATGGATAGGTCAACGCGTGAGCTGCTGCTGTAGCCTGTGGCGGTGTAGTGTCGCCCGGCGCCTTGCTAGTTATGTCCGCGACCACTGTGTGGCAGCGCGACACTCACCCGTTCGGCCATATCGAGGCCTTGGCGCCACGCCATTATCTTGTGTCCGCGATACAATCTCTATATCGTGACGAAGCGCAAATGAAGCGTGATTAAACTCAACGTAACTTCCTTTTTTTCATTCATTTTTCGAACATTCTACTCACTGCAAGATCACAAAAAATAAAATAATAATAATAATTTCTAGTAGAACCAAAATTATTTATTGTAAATTTTTCCCTGCTTTACACATCAGAAACCCCTTAAAAAATTTTCAAAAAAGTGTAAATTTTTTTTCCTTCAAGAGCCTCCTCAAGTGCCCTAAAATGCAAGAGCTCAAACAATCAGCTTTATACAACTCAAAATTTTAAGAGTTTAATTATAACCCTTTTCAGTAAAACTGAATAATTCTAGAATTCTCACAAACCAATCTGTTCATGTTCAAAAACTAGAGCAACTGTCCATAAATTTTTTTTTTTTCGTTTATTTCTAGACCATTATGTCCAAAATTCCTCAAACAAACCCCCTTTTTTTTCAAACTAAACCCCTAAGGTTATATTTTCCTCAACCCTAGTATTCAACATCTTTCCTATATACTATTCACCAAGCATACAAGAATAATAATTTAATCACACATCACAATTAATCATCAAATGCACAATGGATTTGGGCTGGATCGAACCCGCTTTCCCATCGAGCCCTGTGTATTCGCTACCTAAGCCTCGATACTCAAGTCGTGACGCCCCAATTCCTCGGGTGTCCAAGACCACTCGCTAACCCGCTAAAACTGTGTAATCTCATATCATTAGACCCATTACATGAGTAAAATGGCCACCTCGGGCCTTCATACATCATACTCACCAAAAATATCTCAGAAACCCGAGAAAATTCTAATTTTCTGAAAAGGTAAAACGGTAATTTCGACCAAAACTTGAAATTTTTCTAGATCTCGGATGACGAAACGGACTTCACTGTTGGAATTGTCTCGCGAAATCTAGCTACTACGCCGAATTTCGAGACACGAATTTGCACGCTTCGGTAAGTAATCAGGGGCATATACTTGGCACATTTTGTTACTACAGCCAAGGCTACGCAATAGGTAGAACGAGCCAATTGGAGCCAAGTGTAATTCATGTGGACATGTGGAATCTCCTAATTGAGAAAACCAAAGGTAGGGCGGGTAAATGATAAGAAATCCAACAAGCCAATGATGGTTTGGTTGCTGGCAACCGAGGGACAAAAGAAGAGCTTTCTTCTCCATTTTTGCTACAATCCAGCAGTGGGAGAGGGGAGAGCAGATTTTGAAAAATGGATGTTTTTAGGCAGGTAGTTCAAACTTCTCTCTACTTCCTACTGAGCTTCCTGCCTCGTCCCAGGCCAAGAAGCAAAGTTATTCATGTCAGAAAGGCTACACATGGACACCAGTTTTGTGGAGTTTCGACAACTCCGAGAGGTAGTCTTCCTACTCAAGCTATTTTCGGTTTTAAGAGCCTTGTGTAAATGGTTTTGATGCTTGAGGCATGAATTGTTGTTTATTTACTCCAAAATTGACTGAATTTGCTTGAATTTTGGGACTCCATTTACGTCTTGCTGGAAATGGTCCCTTGTGTTATAATTGTCTGTTAAATTATGGTTTGGGTGCGTTTGGCCTAAATGGCTATTATGGATTGCTCCACAAAGTGGAACCGATGCTAGGTTGTAGGCTGCCCACGACAGCCCACTACTCGGCCAGACTCGTTAAAAACAACTCGATTTGCATGATTTGGATTCAAAATGTCCATGTGTTATTTAAATGAAATTGCTTGAAATGAATGGCTTGAATTGTGTGGAAATAAATTGTTAATGCAAGAAAATTTAATGTGTTAACATGAGTGTTTGAATTATATAAAAATATAATCAGGTGGGAGAGCCATTAGAATTAAATTGGGATTGTTGATTAGCCCATGTGAGCTAATTTTTGATGTTATTATAGAATTGAATAAATATGATGTTGTGAGTTAATTTGCTAATATATGCATGTAAAATATATTAATATGAATTGTATGGAAATGGCATAATGCATTTCATATGCAACGGTAACCTAGATTAGGTATGAGTGCAATTTATACGAAAGAAAAAATGAAAAACAAAAATGGTTGTGAAAGGAATTTCAAGGAAGATTTTTCGAAGAATTGCTTTGGAGAGTTGTCCAACAGTTCATCTCAGAGGTGGACCCATGACTGTTTCGGAGGATTACCCAGCAATTCACCTAGGAGGGTTGTCTAATAGATTCCACGAAACTCTAAGAGTATTGCCAAGAACAAAACCTTTGTTTTGAAAACAATATTTTTCTCACATTTGGCTTAGGCATGCGTGAAGGAGTCAGTGAGGGCTCGAGAAGTGGGAAAGAGTGAGTCACATTCTCATCCATATATGTAGAATATCCAAGTAGGGATAAGCTTAAGCCAATGTGTTTTAGCTGAATTATTGCATGTACACTTAGTGGGGAGTATTCCAGGATATTATCCATTTCCGCACAGCCACCTTTGTCGAGGGATCATTATTTCAGGTACAGGGAGTGTTCGAGAAGACGGTGCCCATTAGAGGCCGCTTTTAAGAAGAAAGCCGACATGTGGTTTTGGTATTTATTTTGTAAAACATGTATTAAAATTCTTAATTTTAATATATGTCAGAGTAAGAGCGATACCAACTCTGAACTATTGTAAGATAGTTGGTTAGATTTTTGGTGAGTATTGATGTATGGGTCCAAGTGGTCATTTTTAATCATGTATGGGTCCCATGATTTGAGACACAGGTATTCCGCGGGTTGACGGGTTGTCAATGGACCCCTAAGTTTTTGGGTGTCACAATATCATCAATTATATTATCATAGTTTTAAAGAGTTATTACATCACTCTTAATACAAACATATATTAAAATTAAAAGTTCTAATACATGTTTTACAAAATGTATCTACGAAGCCACACGTTCGCCTTCTCTCAAAGCGGCCTTTTAATGAGCCGCCGCCTTCCGAACACCCTCGTGACTCGAAATATTTTCCCTCGATAGGGTGAGCATGCCCGTAGTGGAATTATCTTACATGGGTTACTCTCTACCTAAGTGCACATGAAATGGCAACTAAACACATTCAAGAAAATGCATGATCCTACTTGAATACCTACATGCCCAATCCCATGTCTCGAGTACTCACGGACTCCTCACATGCCTAAGTCATGTATGAAAATCATTTTCCAAACAAAAATATTTGTTTTAATTGAGGACAACCCTCCGATATAAATACGTTGGACAATCCTCCGAGGTGAATTTGTTGGGTAACTCTCCGAAACAATTCATGGGTCCCTCCGACGTAAATTGTTGGACAATTTTCCCAACACAATTCTTCGGACAACTTTCCGATAAAATTATTATTTTTAATAATTTTACAAAAGACTTCATTGTTTGGACAACCCTCCGATTTTATTTGTCATGCACTCACACCTACTATTCTAGGGTGCCCCGGTGCATATGAAATGCATTATGCCATTTCCAACAATTCATGTTAATATATATTAAACATGCATATACTAACAAGAATTAACTCACAACATCATGTTACTCAATTCATAAGACACCCAAATTAGCTCACAGGGGCTAATAAACAATTCAAGCAATTCATTTTGAATCACCCAAGCAACACAAACCACACACAATCACGTGAACAGTAAAACCCTAGGTCTCAAACACTGTTCACAACCACACTAGGGATTTCTTCACTCGGTCAAAATATTTTGGAACCGAAAACGCAGCCATCCAAGCCTTAACAAATCCCTATCCATTAAAATGGCTCTAAATTAAAGAATAAACTACAGGGAAGACTCCCACTTTCCTGAGTCGGCTGAAACTCCACAAATCGATGTCCTCACAGCCCTCGTCGTAAAGCAACTTTGCTCTTCTGCCTGTCAGAACCGACGGCCCGAACGCTATGAAATCTAGAGTAGAGTGACTTTCTCTCTCTAAAACCTATTTTTCTCCTCCACTGCACGTACTAGGCAAAAATTGGAGAAGAAGATGTCTTTACTTCTTTTTCTTTTCTTTAATTTCCTTTTGTCCTTAGTTTGACTTCTGGGTGGCTTTTTGACACTACTAATCTGTGCCCATTTATCTCTTATCCTCTTACTTCAATCATGCAACATGTGTCACATAAGACACGCAAGAGCGACCCTCACACATCAAATGCCTCTCATGCTTGTAACACCGCACCCGACACCCGGTGCCTCGAAGATGCGGAAATTCGACTATCTCGACCGACGAATTCGACATGGTAGCTATATTTCGCAAAGATCTAATCCAAGTCCGTTTCGCCATCCGAGATCTAGAAAATTTTCGATTTCAAATCGAAATTATCATTTACCCTTTTTCTCGTAAAATTAGAATTTTCTGTTTACATCCACAAACTACGGTTGTTGCTCAATTACCACCGCGGCAAGGAATGCATAACCAAATCTTACTCTAAGTCGATGCATGGTTTTAAATGAGGAATGGCAGAAACAAACTGCCTTAAATAGTGGTTTTGATATGCAAAAGTGATCACACAAAGTTTTTTTTTAATATTTTATTTTTCATTTATTTTATATGCATTTTGATATTTTTCAAATAACTCTTTAAAAGATATAAAACAATTAAAATATCTTTTTAGAGTTATTTTCAATCCAAATTATTTGAAAATAATTTTCAATTTTTTTTTTTTTTTTTTAAAGAAGCATCTAAACCACTCAAACAATCCTCTTCACGCTCCCACTAGAATTTTTAAACTTGGAACTAGACCTGATTCAGATCGAACTATAAGGTAGAATCTCATGGATATATAGTATTAAATATACCTTTCTTAATTTTCTATTGCAGATTTTAAATTAAACAAAATACTATATCTATATTCTTTTTATTCACCTAATAATTTTCAAATCCAAGGTCGTTTTTGTTTATTTTAGTCGCTCATTTTAGTTAAAAAATCAAAAAATAATTAAAATATATTTATTATTAATAAATTTATTTTAATTATATTAATTTATTATTAAGACGTTATTTAATTGAATAAGAAAATTAAATATTTTATTTCAAGCTAATTCACCATCATATTTACTATATTAAATGGTTTAAATACATTTGCAACTTTAGAAAGTCATGCATGTAACAAAATATTTTGATTTATATACATATCCAAAAATATTGGATTGCACTCATTTTTATAATTTATTTTTGAATAGAGTGATGTTATCAACCATTCGTATTTTCTAAAATATTATTTTTATTTAGTAAAATGCTTTACTAAAATTTGTCATTATTAATAACTTTTTATTTATTAAATTAATTTGAATTTTTGTAAATCTTAAAATATTTTTAAAAATTTTTGTTATCTATTTATTAAATAATTTGATTTAAATTCCAATTTTAAGAGGTTGAGGGAAATTTTTATGATTTTTTTCAACAAAAATAAGAGAAAGGTAGAGTAAGTAATGGCTTATTAGGTAGGGGCCCAAGGGTAGTACTTTTGGCAAAAATCACCTTGTGGTAGAAACTGTTTTTGAAAGGGTAATGATATAATAGGAAAAGAAAAATGAAGATATTACTTTGTTTAATATTTGTTGCTTAGAAACATAACTTCAAATTAAAAAAAAATCATTAATGAATGAAGATGAAAATGGTAAGTTTTGCTTTTGCTTTCTTTCACCAACATTTCCTAATAATTATAACCCTTGATAAAAAAATCAAATATAGAATAGAAAAGAAGTCAAGAGGCTAGTATTGTCTTTTCATATATGCAATGTCTCTTTCTTTTCTTAATAATTAATAATAATGGTGTAAACAACTTACGCACCATACAATAATTATCACTAATCCCACTGGATTTCAAGGGATTATGTAATAATATCAACGCTGCTCTAAATTTCACTACAAAAATCCCCCATTTCCATCCTCCATCACTAACTCACCCTCTTCTCTGCATTTCATAAAATTTCTCTCAGTTTCTAGCAGTAGTCATGAACTCCGATAAAGGTTCATCATCGTCGGCCACTCATACTGAAAGCTGTTACAGAGACATTTGTATTTTGATTGTCGATTTTGATCCGATTGTTTGTGGGTGGCTTGACAAGAGGTGTTAACTTATGAAGGTGTTTAGTTAGTTTGTTTATGTTTGTTTTCCATTTTCTGGGTCTTATAATTATATGTTTCGATTTCATATTAGTTGTGGGATTTTTCATTGCTTTGCTTTTAATGATCATTTGACTCGCCATCGAGCTACGGAGGCTTTGTAGATGATTCGGTCAAAGATCTCAGACTATATGGTTTTAATTGAGCTGCATATGCCTGATATGTCTGGGTTCGATCTCCTCAACGAGATTAAAAGAATATCGGATATGCCTGTTCTTGGTGGGTGGCATCCTTAGGGCTTATTTCCTTACAGTTTTCTAACTCATAGTACCTGCTTCTGTTCGATTTTCTAAAAAAATTTTTTTACAAAAAGTCAAGAAGAACAAGGAAAAAGTGATTGTTTGCCTATAATGCGGTTTTAAAATCGATGTTGAAAATAGTTTTGAAAAACACTAAAAAACACCGCTTTAGTGTTTTTTGAAAATTGGTCTATTCTCTAAATTTCAAGGTGTTTATTGTGTTTTTAAAACCGTATCGAAAACCAAACCACCCTTTGTTTTCTTTATTCATTTTGTTTTTGAGAACAAAAATTAGTTTTTAAAAACTATAAACAAACAAAGACATTTGGTTTTTTTTTTTTTTTTTGTGACAAAAAACACTAACAAGAACAGTTCTTAGAAAACACCGAAACGATGTTTCATATTTTTTCAAGAAAATTTTAAAAAAATGGAATCAAAACGTGGGCATAATTATTTATTCCTCTCTAATCACCAGGTTTTCTTTTTTGGCGGTGATGTCTTTTGATCGAAGTGAGAATGTGATGTTAATTAGTCTTGAGAAAGGGGCATATTTTTATTTCACAAAGCCACTTTATATGGAGGACATGTCTGACATTTGGCAGTATGTCCATACTAGAAGACATCAGCAGCAAAGGCAAAGGCGCGGAAGCAAAGGAGGTCACGCCGAATAATCATTCAATGAAGAAAAGGAAATGTATGATGATGAAGGTAGTTTTGTGAGTGATTGGAACAATAGTTATGGAGATGATCAGTCGACGGAAGAGACTGCCAAAGATCCAGTGGAGGAAGATACCATCACTTCACCCTTGCGTAAGAAGGCGAGGCTGGACGACGTCAGAAGCCCTGGCTCCGACACTGTCGACGACGGGTCGGGTCTCTTCCCCGTTCCCATCGAAGAAGAACAGATTATTTAGCCATTATCACCATAACCATCAGCGACACTACCACCACTGCCGCCGCCGCCACCCCCACAAGGGTAATGAATGCTTGAGAGTGATTCTGAGGCTGATCATGAGGCCGTCGCCGCCGCCGCTGCTACCCGAAAGATGATAACGAGGCTGGGTCTAATGTGACGGCGAAAGGTGGCGACACCAACTAGGGTTCCAATCATTATTTCTTTGAGAGTCCTTGTTTAAGGTTTATGAATAAATTCGCTAAATAATGGATTTAAATAAAGTTGAAGTCTCCATTTTTTATATATGATTTTAGGAAGTATCTTTCATTTAGAATTTTTTTAAATATAAATGCTTCATAAAATCTAAAAACATTTTTAATGTTAAAATTATTTACTATCTCAACAATATTTTTAAGAAATTAACATAAATCATCCACTAAAATGCTTAAAAAAAAACATAAAGTAATCCAAATGATTAAATTCAAATAATTTCGGTAGTTTGGGATTAATAAAAAAAAGTTCATGTATTCCTCCAGGATGTTAGTTTTTGTTACATACTAATCGCTGAAAATCTTTGGCAACTAAAACACTAGATAAAAATTCAAGTTTCTAGCGGTTTTTTAACGGGCTTTTGCAAGATTGTCCCCGTCGTCAAAAACATAAAATTGATCTTACTATGGCCGGGCTCAGAATTTCGACGGCCGGGTCCAAACGAACATGGGAAATAGTTGCATGCCCAAGATATCAACCAAAAAATAAAAAAAACGAACTAATTAACGGTTGAATATAATCAATACATTGATGGATATTTACAGTGATATACGAATATACTTACGGTTTGATCTAACGCTCTAACGAAACTAACGACCAACGAATTAACGCTATGTGGATCATGCATTAGTGTCTACTTAAGGTTTGAAAATCCTAATTATATTCCCTTAAACTGGTACAACTAAAAGTAATCTTAAAAACAGCTTATTTTTAATGTATTCGCATCGTTTTAAAACTATCAATGGTGTAATTTAGAAACCTCTGCCTTTAGTACAAATACTTGATTGAAGTTCAAGCGCCTTTTAAAAATCATAGCTAAGGAACTTCTACCGTTATTCAAACCTTTGGGTGCATTTGATTTCATAAGCTACTTAAAAAATGCTAAAACTATTTTCTCGTAATTGGCCTTTAAAAATATTAAATATAATTAAAATAATTTAGAAATTTATGTAGTGTGAAATTATTAATCTTTATAAAACCAATTCTTGAAAATCATGCCCAGAAAATTAAAGACATGAAAATGATCGAGGAAGAATTATGTGAATGTTGGATAATCATAGTGCGAGCAAGGAGCTTAGGATGGTGTCAGATGCCTATTCTGTATTTTTGCAACCAAATCTATGAGTCAGCCATGTCGACGAAGTTGTCGAGAAGCACCCAGCTCTATGAATGTGGAGATATGTAGAGATGATCTAAAAGAGGGGAGAAGTATCTTTAAGAGAATACTTGTTTGTTTGAATGTCCAGAAAAATGATGGAAGGCTGGGCAGGCATATTATAGCTCGATGGATGTTGGAGTTCAAGGATGAATTTTGCTGCTTAGAAGAGATGGTAATGAACAAAATTTTTCGATAACACAAGCTTGTATGAAAAGTGTAACAAAATTGAACTGGGTTTGGTTTCTAATATTGCTAAGGGAGAGCTAGAATTAGAAGATGGGAGCCAATTTACTTTCATATCAGATATGCAAAAGGTATGATACTATTAAGACCAAATGATATATACAAATTTATGACATTATTACCAAAGACTACCTAATCCCCGACAAAGGTGCCAAAAACTTGTTAAGACCATACTGTATGGTGTGATTAGTGGATGCCAATCTTCTTGTACTGCCACACAAGAACTTTTCAGTCCATGGCAACAATGCCAAAAACTTGTTGAGACCATTTTTCATATGTATGAAAAATGGAATTGTTCTTCTTGTAAGATGACTCATTTGCAAATTCTTGTGTGTGGTCTCAATCATTACTAAGTGCACAGTCGCATAAGTAATAAAGTGATATTTAAAGTCCGCATATCGCTCCTAATGTAGGGAAGATGATAAATCAAAGACTAACTACCCCAACTACTCAAGATCACTATTCAACTCCACTAATATGATGATAAGAGGACTAAAATGTAGTCCTAGACTGAAATCTTAAATATACAAAAGTAAATTTTAATAAAATTGGGGTTGAGGATTCACTGAGTGAGACAAACTAGAAATGGATCAATGAGTAACAATCACTTTCTGCATCTTTTCGATTCATAGCTCGCCATCAATTGGAAAACCGAAGCCACAAGATTTAAAGCGTGTATGGTTTGGATTCCTCCTCAACCATACTTTTCACTGATTAATGGTTCATATTCATTTCCGAGACATGATTCTAACCAGTTACTTGTAATATATAACCCCTTTTCTAAGATTTAAGGCTTTTCTTTCGCATTTCATACTCGTGATCAAATAATTCTACCCCATAGACGTGATATCGTGAAGCTCTTCTTCAATTTGATCGTATTAATTCATCCTACACTTCTGATGAAAATTTCCATCTCCTTGATTAGATCTCAGCTAACACGGGATCATAATCAGTTCAGTAGAAAGAGGAGAGACCTCTGAGTGATTAAACAGATACTTCATTCAACCTATCTCAACTTATAAGTAAGTTGGTGATCTATCTGAGTAATCCTTCAAAGTTCATTAGTTCCATAGTATTAGTCTACCATACCCATTGCTGACACTCTCGGATTCTCAATCTCTATGTTACTTAGAGGGCCTTCTGGAAATCGAGTGAGATAAAGCAATCTTGCATTGGGTACACTAGACTAGCATCGAGAACAAGTAAATTTATAAACAATACCAATCAAATAAATTCAAGAATTCTAATTAAAGCTTTCTTCCACCTTATAAAGAAATGACTATCATCAATGACCCATTTCTAATGAGCTTAACTTTCAAAATCAGGGTTTACTCATATCGCTGACTAACTAATCAAAGAAAAATTCACCGAAATCATAAACGAATCCACACAAATGAACTCCATAAGATCCATTTAAATCAAACAAGAAATGAATAGAATACCTCATAAAGAAATACCACT
The DNA here is from genome assembly GCA_016808115.1 of Tetrastigma voinierianum. Taxonomy (NCBI): domain Eukaryota; kingdom Viridiplantae; phylum Streptophyta; class Magnoliopsida; order Vitales; family Vitaceae; genus Tetrastigma; species Tetrastigma voinierianum. The sequence goes on along the minus strand of JAEQBH010003664.1, from coordinate 416,350 downwards.
AAGTCGCACTTCGCACAATACCAAAATCCAAAAAATTAAAGGAAAACTAACAAAATAAAACTATAATGAACTAAATCTACTAAAATGAAAAATAAAAATAAAAATCTACAAGAGTCTTCAATCACCTAGAAATCATAGAGTCGTCGAAAAGTTGAGCACATTGCCCTATAAGCATGTATTTATAGGCTTTCCAATGTTGGGCCTCAATTCATTAATTACGTTATGGACTCCCAAAATTCTAGCCCAAATTGGTCTCTTGGCGACATAGAAAGGTCCGTTTGAGCAGAGATGTCGTACTTTTGTGTCCTACCGTCGTAGCATCTTGTATTTTGTCGCGACCGTTTCCTTTCAGCTCTCTTCGGATTGTGTCACGACATACTTTGATAATGTCGCGACATAAATTGTATTCAACAGTCTTGTTCTTGTCGCAATAAGAATGCCTTATGTCGAAACACCAAACCTATTTGCACCCAGCTTCTCATGTCCTTGATATTCTGGAGTTTCTCACGATAAACATTTGTTTTCACCTCAACTTGTCATACAGGATTTCTTTAAGTCCTTAGTTACCTGGCTGACAAGAAACTCTTGCCGTTTAAAGACTTTTTCTTCTCTAATTTTATCGCTTAGCCGAGTCGCTTGTCCTTACATAGAATTATATGTTATGTACACAATTCTGCCATGGTCATTCTCAATTCTTCTTCAATTTCGTCACACTCCATTTCTTTTATCTATCGCGATTGTAATTTCATCATTCCACAAATTTTTATTAAAGGAGAGAGTTTTGTCACGACATGGGTTTTGCCTTCAACTCTTGATTATGTCGCAACAATAATTTCTTTATCGCCATTCTTCTTGTGTTGCTCTTCAGCTTCTTGTCACAATAGGGAATTCACCTCCTTCATGTTTTGCTTGTCGCAACATAAATAATCTTTGTCGCGATAGAAATTTTGTTGCTCTTGGTAGTGAATTATGGATGTTATGTCGCGACATGATTTTCTTTGTTGCGATAGCAGTTCTTCCTTGAGTTGGCTTGGTGCTAAAAACTTTATCGCAACATAAAAACACTTGTCTCAGTTGACTTATGTTGCAATCTTAGGTCACTTCTACAACGTAATTGTCTTCGTCATGGCAGAGTTCATCTTTTAGCCTTCAACTTTTTATGTTGCGACATAAATTATATTGTCGCGACACAGCTTCTTTGCTCTCTGTTTTAATCATTGTCGCGACAGAGCAACGGATTGTCACGACAATTTTCTTCACACTTTTCTTCAATAATGTCGCAACAGAAAAACTCTTTGTCATGACATAAATTTCTCTTTTTCCATTGAGCTCTGTCTGAACTTTGTTGCGACATTTAGTCAGCCGGGCGCAACATAGTTCCTTTGGCTCATTTCACCCAGGTTATGACATACAAAAATTTATGTCGATTACGATCGTTGCATTTCCACATTTTGCTTCTTTCGCTCTTTCTCTACTTTTTCAAATAACACTTCAAAACATAGTCGGGTGAACATTCACAATTTGGCATAAATAGATCAAATTGTTAAAAACATGCCAGAAAAATGGATTAAAAATAGTGAGAGTTTAAGACTCATCATATACTACCCAATTAATTTCATTTATTTATCTTTATTTATGAAGGATAATGAAGCTATTTATATGTTTTTTTTTTTTTTTTTTTGCATTTTAATATAGGGTTTAGTTAATGTTATCATTGATGTATGTCATGAGGCTGAGCGTAGATCGTGTGCACACCATATATTTGAAAATTGGTATTTTGAGACTGACGGGCTTGGTATAGTGTGTAATTAAGATGGTCAAGACGCGCAAGCATACGCTGCTAAGTTTACTTAATATACGGGCTAGTCAGGCGTCACCGACTCAAGAGAAGTGTGCTGAATACCGAATCGACTCTAAAGTATTATTTGGATCTCAAACTCGGAGGAATTACTACTAATGTAATGACACTTTTTACCTAAATGAGTTGTTAGTCTGATTAATCGAAGACTAGGGTCTTTCCTCACATATTCAATGGATTATCATACGTGTAAAATCATATCTCAAGATATTAACTGATGTACTCAAGGGTCAGATCATGCCCGAGATATCCTCTCGAGGTATATTCGCCTATCTTGCCAAGAAGGTTGATCAGACCGCTTCCCAAGACGCTTAAATGGATAAACCCACCACCACATTCTAACCGTAAGATTCTACTCGCCGATCGACCGAAAGTGTCAATTCACTCCGCATCCCCCTGAATCTTTATCTCTCAATCTGGGATTCCCCTACAAAGCAAGTCAGGTCGCCAAGTAGGTAATTAACAGGAAATAGAGCAAGTCGATATCAGATCTATAGATATACTGAATAAACTGAATTAAAAACTAATCCATATGAATATAACAAGAATACAGCAAAACCCTAGAAATAAAGATAGAACATCATTTTGCTTATTACAATCATTTGGTTTCAATCAATTGGAGTTTGAGAAACGAAATACAAATACAAGGATTACATGATCTATCGAATATTCCATTGTCATCTTCTCCGTCTCGTACTCCATTCCCCCTCAATTTTCTTTTTTTTTTTCATTCTTTCGTTATATCTAAAAAATTCTCATTGGGAGAGTCCCGACGACGTCATGACGTCGCAACGTCACAACGTTGTTGATGTGGGATGCACGTCATTCGACTTCAACGTCGCGACATGAGAACATCGCAACGTTGGAATGTCGTGACGTTGAGGCTAAGCTCTCCTCCAATATCTCTTCAAATCTCCATACAGCCTCTAAATGCCGCCTTTTTCACTTGAAATGCACAAAAAGCCGAGATTAAGATATACGACGATAACTGCTCTTATTACTAGATGAAATGAACCGAAAACGTGTTCACATGTGGGTATATGATGAGTGTTTTGGGCACTTATCACACCCCTAAACTTAGCTTCTTGCTTGTCCTCAAGCAAGAAAATGCACTCCATAACACCATTATGCATGAAAACTGACACACCAAAACGCTTATGACATGAGTGATATACCACCACAACACCTGAGTCAAAATAACCCAAATCTCGCAATCCCAGCTTTATCTCTAAAACCCGGATCCTTAGAGTTGTGCAACTTTCTAAAGAACATAGCTAAGCAAGGCCTGCCGACTAAGCAACTCAACCCCCATACCCCTAAATGCACTTTCCCATGTCAATCGCTTCATGATCTCCAACATATGTTCCCTGCCCACACTCCCAAACTTGAAGTCCACTCACCCATTTGAAATATTCTGAACCCATCAAGGATAAGAACGCATCCCTTTATTTACATGCTACCTGTTGAAAGAACTCTAGTGCCTATAAGTTTTAGCCGAGCCAAGTCCCCGTAATGGATTCAGTGACTACTGGGTTAAGGGCACCGGGCATTTAGTTCCCCTTGAACTTCACCCCGAACACTCAACTAAACCTAAAGGCCCTAGACTATGGGAATGGTCCATCCTCTATCCTATATAGCGAGCAGTGAAGTCAATGGCTCCCAGCCAGTTGGCTTAGGGCATTAGGCTTTGAAAGGCTCCTCGGACTGTGCCTGAGATTCCGATTGGACGATCTCACGTATTCTATTCACACTTGTCTTTTTATTTATTTATTTATTTGGGGCTCGATGGCAATCCACTTTTCAAAGGTGTCCCATCACTTAGGTGTTTAGAAACCCTCAAGGCTCAATGGGAATTTTGCGGAGCCAGTCCGCATCCTCGCATACCCTGCAGATCACATGCGTGTGTGCGTGAAAGACTACTGGGAAATGGATTTTGAAACCCAATGTGGGGTGACTAAACTAAGTCACCCCAACCTTTCAAGCATACCATTCCAGATTATAACAACCTATGGTCCCTTTCATTCTTGCTCGATCTTTTGAAATTTTTTAATTAAATTCGATATCCCATTCAATGCAGCATGACATCCACTCCGCATAATAATACCTAAACACACCTAAAACATGCAAATGTCGAAACAACCTAAAACACGTCAACAAGTAAAAGCCGAATATAAGAACAAAAATACCTACACCTTGAACACATAATACCTAAAACACCTAAACACCGAGACAAACTAAAAATAGGAAAGCAGAAATAAACAGGAAACACATCAAAGACAAAAATGTGACAAACCAAAATAGGAAACACATAAATAAACACAAAAAAAACCCAATCACCCACACCCCTAAACAAGAGTGGACAGTGTCCTCAATGTCAATAGAATAGAAAGAGAGGGTGGAGTGAACCCCCGTGATCGCCGGTCACCGTGGTGGTGGTGGAGCGTATGTGAAAGGCGAGGAGTCGGGGCAAGTGGCCTCGGATGGATTGTCGGTCACGAGGATGTCAAGTTGTGCATGACTATGTGCATCAGCCTTGAGCATGTCCCGGGTTGATTATGACTGGGTGCCCTGACCATCCCAAGACGCATCAAATCAAAGCAAGAGGTCCGTGACCGATCCCTCTAAAGGTAGTGGAACGATCGACTAGGTCCTCTCCAGATACCATGTGGTGGGGTCAGTGGACTACCCAGCCTCTCCCTGGGCACCTACTAGGATGCCAAACCTAGACTGGTATGCTCTAAGGTCATCCTCATCAGAGGGCTCATTGCCAAAATCGTATACCTTTTCTAGCCTTGGTACACCCGGTTTGTCTTTCTTAACCATGATCGCCTTGATCGACTGTATCCACGCCTCATTATCCTCTAAAGGCACCCCGACTTGCTTGCATAGGCCGTAGATAAGGAAGGGGTGCTCGAGATTCATCTTCGCATCTTTGTTATAGAGGATGGGTGGTCCTATAAACCGCCCGACATCAAATGGAATGTCTCTAAACCACACACATTGTCGCCGAGATAAGACGACAGATGAAGTGATGCACCTTAGAATATAATTGTTGGCCTCAGCGTACTCGCAGGTCTCTTCATCGCTAAGTTTTTACCTTCAATTTCTCTGGCTGGGTCAATAACCTAAGGGACCTCAGATAGTCGATGTCTACGGAGCCTATCATAAGCCTCGCATAACCTGCTCTAGGTTATAGGATCAATTGATAGACTTCACACTGAAATCTACCAACACCCCGAGCACCCGGACCCTTTTTATTATGTGGGATACTTAGATTACTGTGAGAACTCTCATACCACCCTATAGCCGGTCCGATAGGGTCAGCAAGTTCCTCCATCCGTCTCTAGTCGGTTTGCATAAAGAAATCATGGGGCGGAAACCCTTCTCCGATGAAGGACCTATTGAGATGAGGCCGAATTTCTGGGCCGCTACCATTGAAAAATTTCACTGACTTAATCAGTGAGTTGGCTCTTCACTTGCCCGGTTTCTTTCTAAGCTCAATTTTTGCTTTTCAATGACATTCGGCACTTGATAGTGGGATAGGATCGGATGATCTTCAGCTTGAATCACTTAAATGGGCTTCCTAACACCTATTGTGATGCCACTCTACTAATTTACCCAATAGAGTCACCAAAAACTCACTTATGCTAAAGGACATACACCTAATATGAACTAAGAGACGTGGGCTCAGGGCTCCCATCCTGGCTTCCGTGATGCCCTCGAATCTCGGGGTCCCACACAACTCGGCCAACCCATCGGAACTCCGTGTGTCTCATATCATGAGACCTATACATGAGGTAAATGGCAATTTCGAGGCCAGCAACATCAATACTTATCAAACATAACCAACTGTGTTAGCTTATAGTTTCAAGAGTTATTACATCACTCTAATTCAATACATATATTAAACTAGTTTATTCTAATATATACACAAAACATGAGTCATACATAATCCCGCCCCGCTCATAACCCCACGCAAGGAGCGCCCGCCATCAATGCCTGTACTAAAATAATTCTTCGAGAGGCGAGCAATGCCTATTGAATTTTTCCCGCTGTATTACTCCCAATCTTAAAATGCACATGCAATGAACACAGATCCACATTCCATATAATTACTGGGATGATTACCTTGAATGATTTATATCATCCATGAAAATGATTTTCATGCCCATACCCCGAGTCACCCCCCGACTCCCTCACACATGCCTATGCCAAGTGTGAAAATCGTAATTGGTAATGCCAATGACACCCAACTACCGGCTCACGGCCACCACATCTAAGGTACACACATCGGTAACCATCCCGAGTCAATCCCGACTCCTATCACTCAACTCAAGGTCTAAGTGATGAACATGACCGTGTGTTTTCTCTTAGGCAATAGAACTTTTTGGATTACACCGTGGGTCTCTAAGACCCATACAGAAATTTTCGGATAGTACCGTGGGTCTCTCACACCCGATCGGGTCTCTCACACCCATGCTCTTGGATAATACCACGGGTCTCCTACACCCGAGTTCTCAAGGACGCCCAACACACACTAATTATCTCTCATTTTATAATTTGAACTATGAGTCTTTATTGGACATAGTCCCAAAGACAAACTTCGACCCATTCACAGAATGATGAATAACCATCACAGTGCACCCACACGGAGCTCGGCCTTGATATCGCTGTGCGCATAGATGCAAATGATGCCAATTCATATATCCGATTTTCAATGGCTCTGCGCAATTATATTTCATATAATTCAAACACATTCATGTTAACATAATTAGCATGCATTAACATATCATTTCCTATACACATTTAGGCCATTCAGATTCAAGCGATAACATGCGAAGCGAAACACATGGAAAATTTTTCGGTCAACCATCAATCCAAACTTTTAACGATCCCGCTAGCGGTCACGTGGGGCTGTCCGTGACCTTACCTCATCAACATCGATCCCACTTCTTTGGGGCAAGAAACCATAGTGGGTTTCAGTCTCCACAACACCTAAAGCCATTTACATGGCTTTTTTAAGCAGAATATCCGTAGGAGAAAAGCACCTTGGGAGTTTGTCAAAAGTCCGCAAGCTTGACTACCCATCGCGCTCTTCCATGGGGGCTTGGCTGCCCCTCTTAACCATGGATTGACCAGACCGTCCTTGCAGAGTGAGAGAAGGTAAAGCCTGCTCTGCAAATCCTCTTTTTCTGCTCTTTTATACGTTTTCCTATCTCCCCCAGCCCAGGTTGGTCAAGCATAGGTCGAAGGAATTGTCTTTTCTCTTTGCCACATGTCAACCCTCTTATTAGCTCATTAGGATTTGCATCATATCCTCTTGGGTTTTCATCAAATAACATCATCTTAGTATGTCGCCCTTGGCGCGCCAAACTCATGTTGTGGTCTGCGTGGCCAGCGTGCCTCTTGATCATTTCGAACGTCTTGAGTGTCATATTCTCTTTACTACTCGAAAAACATGAAATTCAAGCGTCTCGAGGTCGACGAGGTCGACGGTAGTATTAGATTCGTGAGCGATTCTAATGGTGATACGTTTAGTCATCCAGATCTAGAAAAATTCCGGATTTTGACCGAAATTACCATTTTACCCTTTTTTTTTTAAATTAGAATTTCCTCGGGTCTTACAGCTTCTATGATTACCAACCACTCCTAAGGTCCCTTCTCTAGCATAAACAACTAGCAATGATACAAATTGATTCGATTGAGAGCATGTGAATCTAGTTGATATATAGTATTAAGATAGCCTTTCTTAATTTTCTATTTCAAACTTTAAATTAAACAAAATACCATGTATCTTATATTCTTTTTATTCACACAATAATTTTCAAAACTCACAATGGTTTTGGTTTATTTTAGTCGTTCAATTAGCTAACAAAAAAGATTATTGTGTATTAATCAAAATAATTAAAATATATTTATTATTAATAAATTTATTTTACTTATATATTAATTGATATTAAGGCGTTATTTTTAATTCGATAAAGAAAAATTAAATATTTTTATTTCAAGAAAGCAATTCAATTAATATCATATTTTATTATATTAAATGGTTTAAAATACGTTTGCAACTTTTATAAGTCATGTACATGTAATAAAATATTTTGATTTATGCTCTGTATTCAAAAAATATTGGATTACACTCATTTTTATAATTTATATTTGAATAAGTGATATTTATCAACCCTTGTTATTTTCTAAAATATTATTTTTATTTAGTAAAATGCTTTATTAAAATTTCTCATTAGTAATAACTTTTTATTTATTAAATTAATTCGAATTTGTGTAAATCTTAAAATATTTGTTATTTATTTTTATTAAATAATTGTAACACCCCAAAATATACCCTAGCAGTTTTCGACATGTTTAGGGTATTGTGTAACTTTATAATTTAAATGTTTAAGAGTAGGTCATCACGAAACATGGAAATGAATACTAGGAAATTTACAAGACTTAAGGATAAAATACGTAATTTGTCGAAAAGGGACTTAAAAGTCATAAGTTGACTGACAGATTTGAGGCCAAAGTGGAAATAACATAATTTGAAGTTGCAAAAATAAGAGAAGTGGAGGACTAAAAGGCAAATAAAGAAACTTAACCCAAAAATGGGTTTTTTAAGTGCCAAACATGGCCTTAACTCAAAAGTTTGATTTAAGATCAAAAATTGGTCTCATTTGTAGGAAGAACAAACTGTGAAGGGGGAAAAGAAGAAGAGAAGAGGAAGAGGAAGAAGAAGAGAAAGAAGAAGAAGAAGAAGAAGAGAGGAGAAGGAGATCAAGCAAGATTGGAATCTAATAACATGGGTATGGATTTACATTGTCGAATTCTAAAGTTTGTATGAATTTCCATGCTATTTGATGGTTGTAAAGTTTGTCACAAACCTAAGGTTTGTTGGGTTCATCCTAACTAAAGAGGTATTGAAGTAGAGTTGGTAAAACTCATAATAACCTGAAGATGGTTATAGAATCCTCCTTTGAGAGGTTGGATTCATGGTTAAGTGTGTAATGGGTTAGGGGTTTAGAATAAACCCTAACAAATCTCTATGTTGGGTCATGTATGGGTTGAGACCCATATTAGAATTGTTTTGGAAGGATTTCATGATATGTTTTTGAAATAAGATAAGTATTGAAGAGGAATTGAGTGAAAGAAGGTTCTGAGAAATATGGAGATGGTTTTGATGTGTGTAGGAAGTATAGAGTTGGTTTAGGATGGAAAATATGGAAAAAAGGGAGAAAATACACATTAGGCATTTTGGTGACTATGCAGGGCCCACCTTGAACTGTCACCGTGCAGTTTGGGTTCACGGTTGTTTTTAGCTGACTTGTCTTGAGTACAGTCGGAGTTTTCTGCGATCTGAGTAGTGCCTTGTTTTTCTATTTAAACCCGGTTTCGTATTTTAGCCATAACTTGCTCATTTCTTATCGATTTGAGTGATTCAAGTTCTTGGATTAAAATGGAAACTTAAGCATTCAACATCCCAAGAATTTCTTCAAATTCTGAATATAAGTGGCCCATAAATTCGCACCAGTGGGGCTATGTGCAAGCTAAGTGCACTTGATTTGATCATAGAGGAAGTAATCAGGGTTGTTTCGTCGTATCTTGAGTTTCGGTGCTCCGATTTGGGTGATTCCAGTTGGATGAGAACCCTTAGCACCTTAAATTTAAAGAGTACAAAAGAACCAGTGTCAAATATGGAATCAAAGCACTGGAAAATGAGTATTTCAAACTGTCCTGAGGAAAAAGTGTGCTTGACTAGTTTAGCAGAAAATGCCATAACTTTAGTTGAATGATCAATTGGAATGATTCCAATTTCTAAGTAAAATAGATTCATAGAGGGACTAGAATACATGAATGATGTGTGAATACATGGGCATTATACTGTGCAAGTATGTGAAATGCCATATGTAATAGTAACATGAAAAATATAGGAAATGCAAATTGTATAGCTGTGTTCATGAAACATAAATATGATATGAAATATGAAAGCAATTGAAAAATGATATGAACATGAAATACAATATGTCATGAACACATAATGTATTTAGAATACTCCCTATGATAGATAGTAAGTTCTTGAACTCATATAATTATAAAGCGCACAAGACCCGGTTATTAAATGACCACAGCACTCGAGTCTGATTAGTACTCGTTACTCTGATTAGTGCTCGACATCTGATGAAGTACGCCCGGTACTCACGTTTAGTGCTCCCCACTCACGATTAGTACTTGATTACTCGATTGTGCTCACGACACTCCTGTCTGATTAGTGCTCTGGCGCTCCGATTATGCCGGTACTCACGATTAGTCTTATGGCACTCCTATCGCTATTAGTGCCACGACCTCCCCAATTACGATTAATTACTCCGGTAGTCACATTTTGTGCCGCAACACTTGATGTGTATAGTATCTTGAATACTTATTGTGTATGTCTTACTCGATTATTGAAATCTTTGGTCTAGGTATTCCTATAGTTATATGATAATAACCTGAATAAGAATAAGCTCTGTAACTCCTACGGGAGTCCCGAATGAATATACGTCTATTATAAGTATAAGTTCTGCATAAGAATAAGCTTTGTAACTCCTACGGGAGTCCAGAATGAACATACGTCTGTTATAAGTATAAGTTCTGCATAAGAAGAAACTCTGTAACTCCTACGGGAGATCCGAATAAGAATAAGTCAAGTAGTACCTACGGGTACTCCCGTATCGATAAAATAAGTATAAGTCTACGGGTACCTTCGAACAAGTGTAACTCTGAATATGACTATGATATAAACCAATAAATCCATTTGTTTTTGGATATGTTCTGAATCTGTATGAATCTGGTATATGTACTTGTTGTGATCTTATTACTGTATGGACTAATGCCCATGCTCGATATGTATCTCATAAGTCGATCTTTGGTGACTTATTGTACTGGACATTTGAACCAGTAGTACTACGAACACTCCGTATAAGAATAGGATTAGCGATACCGTTCTCACGTTAAAGTAATCTGCAGCCGATACCTACGGGTACCTCCCAGAACGAGTGTAAGCTCAGAGTAGGACTAAGTATAAGTTCTTTTAAAGCTCCTACGGGGAGATGCGAGATAGATATAAATGCCAATCGTGTTTAAGTACCTCTGTGATCAGCATGGTTTTGTAACTCCTACGAGATACGGATAAGTATCGGTCGCGAGTTCGATAGATGTCCTTTGGGAGATATGAATAATTATAAGTCAGGAGACAGAGTACTTGGTATAAGTCATGATATATGTCCTTTGGGAGATCTGAATAAGTATACGTCTGATACAAGCATAAGTATGTGTTCTACGGGAGATCTGCATAAGAATAAGTCTGCCATAAGTAGAAGATCTGAATGTTATAAGTATAAGATCCAAATAAGAATAAGCCTGCTATAAGTATAAGATCCGAATAAGAATAAGTCTGCTATAAGTATAAGATCCGAATAAGAATAAGCCTGCTATGAGTATAAGATCCGAATAAGAATAAGTCTGCTATAAGTGTAAGACACAAGTAAGTATAAATTTGTTATAAGTATAAGTAAAAGTTCGATCCAGCATCTGAGAGATGTGAACAGCATAAGTTTGTTATAAAATAAGTATGTCTGAAATTGTTTTATGAATTCCTGAAGATTAGATATACGTTGTTGTGATTCGAGTATAAGTAAATGTGTGTTTACGTATAAGATATGTTTCCCACTTAGCGTAAAAAAAGCAGCAGTTTGTCAGGTGGAGTACGAGGAGAAAGGCGGCTGTCCATCTGTTTGGGCTTGGCACACTAGTAAGGGGTTCATCACGAGTATTTCCACTGCGGTTGTAAAGTAAAGTATAGTTTTGTATGTAAATGGGACTCATAGCATATGTATATGACACTTTATTAAACCACTACGATTGGTAGTTTTATTTTATATTTGTATATGATATTTTGAATTGTTATAAATTGATTCGTACCATGAGTCTGATTCGACTTTAAAAAAAAAAAAAAACCAATTAAAGTCCGGTATATGTTCTGCACTGGCCAGTTCGGATCATGTCGGGTCGGGCCAGGGTCGAGGCGTGTGATAATATGATTTAAATGCTAATTTTAAGAGGTTGAGAGAAATTCTTATGATTTTTTTTTTCAACAAAAAGAAGAAAAAGGTAGAGTAAGTAATGGCTTATTAGGAAGGGGATAGTACTTTTGGCAAAACTCACCTTGTGGTAGCCCCATTTTTAAAAGGGTATTAGTATGAGAAAGAAAAATGAAGATGTTACTTTGTTTAATGTTGTTAAGAGGCTTAAAAACATAACTACTCGAATAAAAAAATGAGACAACATTTAAGAAAAATGTGATTTGTTAAGAAAAAATGAAGATATTGCTTTGTTTAACGTTGGGATACAACGTCGCGACGTTCCCGAGAGTAGCTCAAATCTTAGTTACCAACATTTAAATAATTTTTCCATCAAACAATAATCGAAGTAGCTTATTGTATCGAAGTCGATCGACACACGATATAACATCAACATATCGACAATATATCCTAACTTTTTCATCCATGATAAGAACACATAAACTTGTAGGGCATGCGATATTTCAAGTATTTCATGTCAATATGCTATATGTGCTTTAGTTCACAATAAACAGGAGCCAATGGACAAAATTTCAAGTTTCTAACGCATTGATATGTATAGAGCTTTTAAGATAATGCCATTGAGAAGCAAAAGGTTCTACAAAATGGATTAGTATCTCCCAATTGAGCCACCTCATGTGGAAAAGAATAGAGGAAGACCAAAGACAAAGAGCATGAGCAAACACCTAAAAAAGATGGCACAAAACTTTAAAGAAAAGGGATACATGTTACATACACCATCACATAAACAAGCCGAGTTGTAAGGTTTGTTAAGCAAATCCTCTTATTTCCTTAAGTGATTTTAATTCCATAATCTTGATTGTTAATGTCTTTTGATGTTTAAGAAACTTAAAAAACGTCTGTAGTAATATCTCCTTGAGTCCAACTCAAACTCAATTCTCTTAAGCCCCTAAATTCCTCATGCTCAAGAACACCCTGCTCTGTACACATTCCTACTCATGTCCCTTTGCCCTTGCTCATGTCCTGCCCCCATGCCCATTCCCTGCTCATGCCCCTCTATCGGCCATGCCCTCCTTATGGATCTACCCCTTCTCCTTACCCTGCCTTCTCATATATATGTCCTTCTCCTTTACCTTCCCTACTTTCATTGTCTCTGCCCATTACATACGAATCAAGTTGAAGCTAGTGAGTCATCTTTTTGGTGGTTTGGTATTTTATTTTGATAAGTATTGATTCTATCAAATATTATGTAAGATATGGTGATTTATAACACATGTTCATTTAGTTTTATATCACATACACATTTATATTTATATATTTTTTTAATGAAATATAGAGTGGCATAACCTTAAAAATTGTTAAATCGAGTAGGCAGTAATTTTGGTCTGGCCATTTTGGTTTGAAATACTGTGACTCAAAATATATTAGAAAGCTCATGAAGAACAACTTCAGGTTCCAGCGAAGAATAAGCGCTGAGGTGATAGTGGACACATTGACATGTCTAACATTTTCTACCACAGTTTGCGGTGGAGGGTAAGCTCTGTAACTTTAAAGGCAATTTCTTGCGAAAATGGATGCAAGGATTACTTGACGAAGAAGCATGGAGTCACCTACAATCAGGGATCAATGAACATTATGTATCAGGTTTTGTCTATTGGTTTAGGCTTTATTTTGTAAACATTTTGGAGCTCACAACTTATCTCTACATTTAAAGATTATGGTTTGAACAACCTCCTTAATTTTATAAAACTTATCTGCTTCATACGGTTTATAACAAAAAAGTTTGTAAACATTGAAGGTTGAAATGCTTATGAGATATTTGGTAAAATGCTTGCTTGAAGTGTTGTACTTTAATTCAATAGCTTAGATATACTTTCAGTGTTGATTTAGTTGGCATTGATTTACTTCATTCATGCAACATAATAGAACATAGCCAATTGAACTAAAATACATCAACCTTCATTGCATTATTATACAATAACAGAATTTCCATCTTTTATTCCCTCAACTGTTTTACATCCGCATTAAAATGAATATGACAAAGGATAAGTAGACACAAAATAGTACACTACACTTTAGAAACAACTTTCATTCATTCAATAAGTTGAAATACATGACTATTTGCATTTGTTGCTCTGATCACAAAATTCCAGCTTTCATTCCCTCAACTGTTTTACATCCACATTAAAATGAATATGACAAAGGATACACATACACAAAATAGTGCACAGAACTTTAGAGCAAACTTGTTCCATTTGAATGATGTCTTCAAATCATTCAACTCTTTCTTCAATTTATTAATCTTCAAATCATTCATCTCATCGGTTCCTAACTTGATCTTGGGCATGATAGTTATGTTGAATTAATTGTTTCACCTTATCATCTTCTCACAATTTCTATCATTTTGTCCCTTATTTTATGCATTTCCTTAATCTCGGTTAGGCGGCTTCTTTCCCTCGATTGGTTGGTAACAGTACTTTGCCCTCGATGTTATCTAGGATCATGCGCAAAATAAAAAGAAAAAAAACGACATGTGCCTTCCCACAGCTAAAAGAAGGACAACCAACAAACACACAAATTAATCAATCTTCATCAAAACAAAACAAACAAATTTTTTGATAAACATCTACTTACATAATTTTTTGGGCATGAGTAGAATCTCCTCCATGGATTTGTCTCCTTCCAAGTCGTCAGTAATGAAGCTTTGAAACCACAATCACACAATACAGCATGGTCGTTGCATTTGGCAGCCCTGTTGCGTCGTTTTCTTGAGGAACTTGAAGAAAGGTTCTTCATAGATGAAGGAAACAAGAAGAAGGGTCGAGTAAAACTAAGGAGGAAAGGAAGAAGGTTAGTTTGAAGCAAAACCAAAAGAAGGCCTAAAGAGGTAAACAAAAGCCAGGTTGTCTCTTGCTTTCAGAAGGCTATATTTTGGAAGAAATTGAGTAGAATGAAATTAGGGCTTCGATTTCCCCTAATTAGAAGCCTATGGAAGTTTTAAATAATTAGAGAAAAATTGTCATAAGCTAGGCATGGAGAGCTAGCTTATAGAAAAATAAATAATAAGCTTTGTTTTGTTTTGGTTTGGAAAATTGTTTGGTGAAATAAGGAAAAAATGCCCATTTATGTTCTAGCCCAACGCTTCTTCATCCAGGCAAAGGAGTGCTTACTTACAAGCGAAGGTGTCCTTTAGCGAAGATTTGTTAGCCTAAGCAGACAGAAAGCCCCAGGAAATTCTAAGTCTCTTGCCTCGCCTTGCTAGCAAAGGTTGCTTAATGTGGCAAGCGCTTCGCCTTAGCGAAGCTCTTCGCCCTACTTTCGCACAAGCTAGAACTGTAGTCTGTTTTGTTCCTTTCTTATTAGTTTTAGAAAACCATCAATTGGATCAATGTAGGACCTAACAAGTGAATGGAAATGGTTTATTACCTGCATACATGTTATATAAATATAGAATGTGATTAGAACACCTAACAAGCTTAGTAATACAAATAATTGTATGCCTGCCTAAGACCGAATAGTTAATGAATAGACATCTCTTATCAGTGCTACAACACTGATGAATACACATTTGAGCAATAATTATAGTAGAATTTAGCACATCTAAATCACAATTTACCCACATTTGGCATAAGGATAGGTACTTTTAATTTCTTACATGTTTTAGACATGCGGGTCTTTCGGGTTTAAAGCGTCGTGCAGGATGGCAATAATAAGGAAGCCAATATGAAGCACTACGATGCGGGCGAACAATTGGCGAAGTCTAGGGATTTCACAGCGATACAAGGAAAGCACCCGAGGCCAAGTATGCCGTACATCATTCATGTGTCACCAGGTACACCGCCTGCATAAAAAGTGGCGTGGAGCACGTTGTACGATACAACCTGAGTAATGTCTTAGGGTACACATATCACGAGAAAATTGGCGGTGGTGAAATTGTCTTGGTACATCACTAGTAATGTCTGGGGTACATACGCATGAAGTGCGAGATTTGTCCGAGGAACTTCGATGCATGCGAGCACTCTTGTCAGCGAACGAAAATGGGAAATCACATTGGAGGGTATAAAAGCGAGAGGACACAAATGACAGGCGGGTTTTGACTTCTAGGGTTTAGGTTTTGAAAGGAAAGAGTTTTTCTCCATTTTTGAGTTAGTATGTAGATCCCAGTTTAAGAGTTCTTCTCTATTGGAAGCTTTAGATTCAAGCGTTTGTAATCTTTAAGCAGAAATAATTATCTTGTTTTAAATCCTAATATCTCACATTCGTCATTCTCGATTTTACAAGTAATTCCTAATTTCAAAGATGCTTGTTTTATGATTAATCGCTCTTTAATTATAATTGTTCTTGTAAGTTTTATGGGTTCCTAAGCTCCCCTCTTTGCTTTGGGAATCACGGGAAACTCACCTGATTAGGTATAGTCCTCGATTCCTCTTTTGATCTTGATGGATTGTATAATATTAATCACTTGTGCGAAAAGTTGTAAATCCTTAGTTGGGCATATTCTTGACAACGTGTTAACGAGATATCCTCGGTACGTTGTGTGATCATGAATGCGAAGCTAAGGGTTATTAATTGAACAAGTGTTTAGTATTGCGCGATCATCTACATTTCCCGAAAGAGCATTTAAAGATAAATCCTCCATCAAATACCATTTATCAATGGTTCCTAGATGAGTTTATAAAATAAGGGTGGGACTTACATGATCGAGGAGTGAGTGGAACCTAAAAATCCCGAGCAATTGTCTTTTCTATTTTAAAGCAGGTCAAACCAATCGACCATCCGGTCAGCTTGACACAACCTTACAATTCTCTTTTAAATCGCACCGCCCAGTGGAGAATAGCTGTTTGATGCGATGAATTAGACCACTCCTGTGAGGACCTGTGGATTCGCGGTATTACAATGCTAGACATTATCAATTCTATGCTTGGGAATAGAATTCGACTGCGAATAGGGCGAAGCATTTTTGGCGCGTTCTTAGGGGGTGGCGAACCGCCTGATTGACTTGGCCCAGTGGTTGCAATTGCATTACCGTCTGATCGATTCTCCAATTTTTTTATTTTTATTTATTTTTATTTTTTTTAAACTACTTGTCTTAGTGAGAAATCTAAGTGGGTATTTCTTGGACGGAGAGAGTGTAGTGCATGTCAGTTTAATTTTCATAACGGCAGTAGCCGTCTAGTAGAATAGTGCCTCCTGAGTGCGAGGAAATCATAATAGGTCGGTGTCTCAGATAACATTATACCTCGAATGGATCACCACAGTAATGAGCAACCTACGTTTCTTGAACATACTCAAAGGATTCATGGTAACCTGAGGACTGATAAGCCTCCACAACATGGAGTAAATTACACTCGGTAGCAGGTGGTAGGAGGGAGAATGTTAACTCGACAAAATCAATATAAGTCTCCACATCCTTGCAATGTGGAAGAACCCTTGAAATCCTACAACCTCAAAGGACTACGACCAATTCTTGCATTAGATGTCTTCTGAAGAGGCCACTCAATTTCTAATGAAGTCGAGAAATGATCAGATCTCTTACACAGCCATATCAAGGTTGAATCGAGCCATATTCATTCATGAGAGATTTGCAAGACTGCGGTGCATTTCTTTCTCTTGGCTCACCCCTCCATAATCTGTTTAGTTTTATTTCCTTTTGCTTTAAGGAGAAAGTATGGTTTTCATTCCTTGGCGCCCCTAATTCAATCTTTACATAGGAAAATATGCGAAATGAGTTCCTCGACAAATTTTCTCGCCCATACGTACTAATGCTCTCATGCGAGCAATTCGGAACTTTTAAGAAAAGCACAGTGAAGCGGATTTCTGGCTGCGGTATGGGAAAGATATAAGGATCTCCTCCATGCTATCCCTCACCATGGATTGGATGTAGGACAAATATGTGCATACTTTCATCAAGGATTATCCCTGAATAATAAACAGTACATCCAGATGATGTGTGTAGGCGAATTCTATGAAAAGAGTGCTAGGGAAGCAATCCAACTCTTTGACACTATAGCGAGAAGAATGCTCGAACTTGGGAAGCTAACACATCCAGAACAACTGCTAAAGTGCATAGCACATCAGTGAGGCGGAATCCATCACTTAAGAAAATGATGAGATTCTGTGAAATTGCTAATTTAACAAGGAAACTGGAGGCCATAGAGATGAAAAAGGTGCATGAGGTAACTAGCGTACCTCAAATACCCTTGACACCCACTAGACCCAGAGTGGAGGAGCCATGCATTATATGCGATGATCCTACACACTCAACCATCAAGTGCCGACCTTTCAGTAAAGCGCAATTCAAATAGAAAGCGAGGCGTACCATAGTACGAAACCTTTCAACTCTCCATATTAAAACATATAATCTACGGATGGGGTAAGCACCCCCGATTTTAGTTGGAGAATGAAGGAGGGCCAAATAGCGCAGAGCAGCCGGTCTCATTGCGAAGCCATGGCTACCGTCGTTCACCATTTCATAATCGAGAATATCGAGGATTCCTGTGAACCTTTAATCAAGGTTTCCGACCATCGAGTCAAGGGACTCCATCACCTAACCATATCGACCCCGCGCAGAGAAGTGCGGAGGATATAGTTACGATTCGTCTGAACCGGCAATCCGCAAACACGAATTAGAATTGCTCACGAATGATGAGATCCCAGGCTCATGATTAACATAAATACATAGGTAACCTTCAACAAGAAAAGGGAAACTCCATCTATTATTCAAAATCCTGAATTCCAGCTTAGTGTGGGAAGTTTGGGTTAGTGAGGTACCTTTGAACAACATGAGTACATTAAGCTACCCTTCGAAGTGGTAAGGTGGTTATGAAAACCATTCCAACCAAGGAACATCTAAGAGTCTCAAAGTGAATCGGTTAGAGAAGATGAAATATCAGACAAGCCTCATGTCCTAATACGGGTGGAATTTGATGATCTTGAGGAGGAAGAACCAGGTCCACCCACATCACTCCAGAGCTCAGTACCCATGCGTAGATTGAGGCTTGAAAGTGAATAACCTTCTTTGAAATTTATGAGTTGTTCAAGCAAGTGGCCCAGACATTCCCTTGTTAGATGCCATTAAGCCAAAATCCATCATATGCTAAATTTCAAGGATTTATTACTTGCGGTAAAAGGAAATTAGGTCATCAATAAGAGGCCTTCGTATTTGACGATCTACCTCATGGTGAAACATAACTTGCCTCAGAAAATCTGAGCCAGGAAGCTACTATTTCTATAGTAGTAGGAATTCAAAGTTAGGACACGCTTTAGTGGACTTAGGGGCAAGTGTTAATTGTTGCCTTATTCGGTATATGTGGACCTAGGGTTAGGAGAATTAGAGGCAAACCCGATACTCGCTCTCGATTAGGCGTGAAGTAGTGTCAAAATTCCTAGAGGATAGTAAAGGATGTATTGGTACAGAGTGGATAGTTCACATTTCCCCGGGTGGTTTTTGTTGATAACCCGACACTCAGCACATGGTAAACCAAAGGAACTTCGGTTTCGGTAATTCTTGAAAATTAGGCCATTCTTGGCAGCTACTTCGGCCATTATATTTGTAGGCTAGGCCTAATGACACTTTATCATTTAGCGGCAGTATTAATTTGAACATCTTAGGTGTTATAAAGGGAATGGGGGATGAAGAAGATGTGTGTGAAGTCGACATGGTTGATTATGGTGCGAGAAGCATGGATGTGTCACATGATGATCCTTAAGGCATGTTTAGTCGGCCAGGGTTGGGATGAAGAGGTGACCTAGATCGAGGAGTTTTTACACTCTGTAATTGAGCATGATGAGTATTGGAGAGTTAATGGTGGGCACCCCTAAATTTGAAACATTGCCACTGAATGAGGAGAAGGCATTGCCCTACGAGGAAAAGCCACCTAAGCGAGCCCTAAAACCTTTACCACACACCTCAGGCATCACGCTTCTGGGGATGAAGGGCTTTTTCGATATTATATACGCCTCCTTTGGAATTGAATCAGAAAATCAACTTTTGGAGATATTAGGGTCTCCTGTGAAGCCTTATACAGAATTTGGACAATTTGCGGATATTAGGGAATCGGTCCTTTGATCACACTTTTATAGAATTCACTTAGAAGAGGATGTTAAGCCTTCTAGGCGACCACGGGAGGCAGTGAACCCGATAATGAAGAAGTGGTAAGAGAGTTTTAAAACTCTTGGATGTAGGGGTCATTTATCCTATTGCAGACAGCAAGTGGGTTAGCACAACCTGAGTAGTTCTAAGAAATGCGGAGTTACTATTGTCTTGATGAAAATAATGAGCTCTCACTGCTCGTGTCACTTGAGGTTGGAGGGTGTGCATAGATTACGGGGAAGGCGAATGCGATGCAGGAAAGACCACTTTCCCCTTAGGTTTGTTGATCAAATGTTAGAGGATTACGGGCATAGATTCTATTGTTTTCTTGATGGGTACTTAAGTCTGATCAAATTGAGATAGCTTTGGAGATCGAAAAAGCTGCATTCACTTGCCCTTTTGGTACCTTCGCCTTTAGGAAAATGCCTTTTGGATTGTGCGATGCACCGGAACTTTCAACGATGCATGATGGGGTACCAGGTGACATGATAGAAATCATATTGGGCTCCTTCATGGATGATTTCTCGGTTTTGGTGACTCGTTCGGAAGTTGTTTAGAGAACTTGCGTAAGGTTTTTTGGAGAGGTGTCGAGAAAAATCTTGTGTTAAATTAGGAAAAATGTCATTTCATGGTAACCTGAGGTGTCTTAGGCCACATAGTATCAAAGATGGAATCGAAGTGATAAGGCCAAAGTTGAGTGATTTCCAACCTACCTACTCTAGGGTGTGTTAGAGACATAAGGTCGTTTCTTGGGTCATCTTTGGTTTCTATAGAAGGTTTATAAAGATTTTAGTGCTATAGCCCAGCCCTTATGTACTACGCACATTCCAAAGATGTCCCTTTCACATGGTCACAAACTTGTGACTAACTGCTTTACTAAACTCAAACATGCTAGTGTCACCACCAATCATGCGGTCCCACAATTGGGACCTCCCATTTTGAGATCATGTGCGTGGCCCAGTGATTATGCCATAGGGGTTGTGTTAGGGCGGAGGAAGACAAAGGTTTTTGTCACTTACTATGCGATGGAACACTAGACTACGCCGAGGTGACTACGACCACGGAAAAGAGTTTCTAATTTGTTGTCTTTGCTCTGAAAAATTTAGGTCATATATTGTTGGCTCCCCTGTAACGTTTTACGGATCATGCGGCTTGAAGTACTCCTAAGCGGATCCTTGAGTAAGGTTAACTGAGTGGATTTTTACTATGTCAGAAATTCAGCTTGGCCATTAAAGATAAAAAAGGGGGTTGAGAATGTGGTTGCGACCCTTATCTCGATTAGTTCGAATCTAACTCCCATGGCATGCCACCACGTAGGTGATAGCTTTCTTTGATGAGCAACTCTTTGTTACGGTTCATTACCCATGGCTTATCTTGACATTGTTAACTACACAATGGCGGCGATTCAGTCGATGGACTTCTCAACGAGAAAAGAAATTTTGACCAGATATTAAAAATCTTATTTTGATGATCAGTATCTATTTAAATCTTGTCGGATCAAATAATGAAGATGTACTGATGATGACGGTGAGGATTTTAACTTTTGCCGTGCGAAACTTTTGTGGAGGACCTTTCTCTGCCAGAAAAGCGTGGAATAGTTACACATAATTTGGGTTTATTGGCCCACTTTATTTAAAGATTGTTTTGATTTCTGTAAAACTTGTGCTCAATGCAGCGACTAGGAGGGTCCGCAAGCGAAACATGATGCCTCTTACTGATTCTAATTATTGAAATTTTTCTTGTTGGGGTATCGGCTTCATGGGGCTTTTTCCCCTTCTTGTGGCTATCTTTACCATCTCTTATTATCTGTTATTCACGCGTGTCTAAGTGGGTTGAGGCAATTCAACGAGAACCAATGACCTTAAGGTTGTTTGAGATTTATATAAAGGAACATATTTTTCTCGTTTGGAACTCCTCGTGCAATTATTAGTGATGGTGGACTCCCACTTTTACTGTCGATCTTTTGAAAATGCATTAAAAAAATATGGAGTCACCGCATAAAGTATCAGCGGCTTACCACCTGGACCAATGGTCAAATTTGAGCTAGCTAATAGGGAGATAAAACATATTTTAGAAAGGCGGTTTTGCCAGAATCGAAAGATTGAGTCGCTCCGTCTTACTAGATATCTTTAGACTCTTGATCTTGCCTTTAAAGCTGTTCTTGGTATGTCTCACTGTAAATTTAGTTTATGGCAGAGAGCTTGCCATTTGCCCGATAGAGATGGAACAGGGCTTCTTTGGGCTATTGAACTTTTAATTACGATCTAACTTTCGAAGCGGGTAAGCGGCGGCATTAATTAAATGAACCGGAAAAGAGCTGGAGAGAGTACATGAAAGCTCTCGAATTCTGAGCTGACTCGAGATTATTCCATGACAAATCTGTGCGGAAAACTTTTGATTTGTCGGAAGGTCTTCTTATACGTCCGTTGCATCTATTCAGGGAAGCTCAGCTCTGTTGGGTAGCCGATTTCATACGTTAAGGTAGTTTATCCTATGAATAGTGGAAGTCGAAATCGGACAGCTGGAAAATCATGAGAAGTGAATGGCGACACCTCAAACCATTCCTTGAGCATTTCAATCTCGAAACCTGATGAAAGATTTGGTAGATCGCTCTACCAAGCCTCTCCTTCAAGTAACCTCATTACTCAGCATTTGTATATAGTTTTGATTTTATTTTTGTTCTTGCTTTACATTTTTATTGTTTTTATTCATTTTCTTTTCAATAAAATAGAAAATAAAAATCATTAGAACTCTTTGTTTCTCTACTACCTCCAGAATTACGTTGTGGGGGTACCCTTGTAGTTTCTATGCGTGAGAATGATGCTTGTTTCTCTTGTGGGGAATGGGGTGTGCAGTTGAGCGTAACTATGCGCTCGTTATATGTTCGATTAGGTCAGAGATTTTCACCCTACAAATATACACACGCATGATTTCGTCGCTCTCTATCATCTTATTGCACGTACATCTTAACAAGCATACACAGTAAGCTTTGTGGTCTTAATGAATTGTCCTTGTCTAGAACTCTGCCTTCTGCCCACCTGAGCCACGACTTATGGTCGAGTTTTCTTCGATCCTAACCTATTATTACTTCAATTGTGCATCACTTTAGCGGTCATGTTAACTTCATGCATCCTAGTCTTTATGGAACATCTTGCATAATTGGAAAATGATTACAGAGCCATTATTTCCTTGCATACCTATATGGATTCGTAGTGTCTCATCCTCTTGCACCCATTTTGAGCTTGAGATTGTCAAGTTTGTCAGACCTTAGGAATCCGGATTTGTGGAACAGCAGTGGATCTTATGGAGAGATTGAAGGTATCGCAAGAATGAATTACAGTGACTAAGTCTACGAATGCAGTCAGTTGTGGAATTTGAACAAGAGAAAAAGTGAACATGCGTGGCTTGGGATGAAGAAGCGGAGTTGGAAGGTCAAAATGTAGTCTTTGCTTGTTCCAAAGTGAAAAATATATATATATATATATATATATATATTTATATATTCAAAAAAAAAAAAATCAGTTGGGAACAAGTGTACTGTACAAGCTTAAGCGTGTGCCGTCTGACTTGCTTTCAACAATGATGAGCCGAATGTGTGCGGTACAACTTAAGCATGTCTGCAGGTACAGCTCCTATTAAGTGGGCGTGGTGAAATTATGCGGGGTACATCACTAATGTGTGCCGTACCGGTACGTGGTTTGAGCGAAGGTCTTTAATTAAAAAAGAAAAAAATTTGGCGCCTCTTGCATTTCAAATGTTTTTTGACACTCCTGACTAAGCCACAGCGTTTGCTCTCTCACCTGGCGTCAGAGCTCGATTGGTTGCGGGTTTCCATTGTCGATTCGGGATTGTTTGTGCGATCGGTGCGAAGTAGTAAGCCTACTGACTCCTTATTAGCATTGTTGGTTTTCTCTTGGTTACACATGGAGTTGTTTTGTTGGATTTGGTTGGTAGTATTTTGTGCTTGGTGGTTGGGAGTTTCTGCTGTCAGTATGGGCAGGAGAATGTTATCGTGTGCGGGGCGGCCCGGTGATGTTCGAGGCAGGTTTGGGATCGTGATATATATCCCGGGCCGTCTAGGTCGTTATTGTATTGCCATTTTACATGGCGCTATTACAGAATATATCGGGAAAGGAAGGGCATCAGTTCCTCTGGGACAAAGCGGTGAAGAATCGTGCCTCGGCAGGTGAAAAAGAGGGGAAGGGAAAAGCGAATTACATCCTCTTGAAGTGAGGTATCGGCAGTGACAATGATGAAGAGATAGAAGCGTGTTTGAGACTGCGTGAGGCCAAAGAAAAATAGATTAAAATTCGATTGCAATAGGGTTTCCCTTTGTGAGGGTGTTAAATTGAAGTGCATATTCTCATCCCATCGAAGTTATCCGAGAAACGAGAATATGCATTTGGTACTGCTGAGTTCGCGGATACCTTGATAGTTCGGGGTTCTACACCAGCACGAGAAGGAAAATCGTGAGTTGGCTTAGTATTGGGGCCGGTGATGGGAAGCGGCCGTGTCACTCTACGACTCGATAGCGCATACCCATTATATTCGCCTGATGCTTGGGCCAGGCCATATCCATGGGAACATTGCCGACTTGATGCCGGTTGTTCAGCTGAGCTATGCGCTAGCCAGTACCCATGGTGGTTTTGAAAAAAGGAGTCGTTCTGGAAAGCTCAGGCAGGAATACGCTGCGATGAACAAGATCATTCACAATCAAATTAGTGAAAGGGTAATGAAAAGTCCCCAAACCGAAGCAGTTCGAGTTTTGTATGCGAGGTTATATTTGGGAAGGTGATTGACTATGCATTAGTCATATGGTGCGCGATGAGGATTTTCTTATATTCGGCGTGCAAGCACTGCGCCAATTAGTTCCTTCACTTGTGACTATTGTTGTAGAAGAAGCGGGATGAGAACCGGTTAAAGAAAGTGGTTGTTACACAAGTTTGGGCCGTCACAAATAAGGCGAGGCGGGAGGCGGGCGGCGTCAACCCAGACCCGGCCCTCGGTGCAGCCGGTACCTTCTCCGGGATCACATCATCCTGACCCCGGCACCATTGGTATCATCATTGAAAGTGGAGCGGCGGATAAAGGTATGGTTCAAGTGCATTCTGGGGAAGCAAAAGCAGCTGGATCGACGTCTTTCGAGGCTTGAGAGTCACATTTTTCGGGAGGCGCGATGGCGAGATCTTACTTCTCGATTTAGAGGAGGTCGAAAATTAGATATTTGTGTGACGGATCCATTCTCTTGAAGGATAAAGATGATGTTCGTAGCTATATTTAGGCTGAACTAGGGTGGTGTTGGCAGTAGGGTAGTAGACCCAGACATGTCATGCTGACACCCATTTTGATCTTTTACCTTTTTCTTTTCATCGGCCTCTGATCGTTCAAACTAATAAGACCTCTTTGATTCCCGATTATGTTTGTTGTTTCTTGACATTATGCATAGTGGTTATGTGTTCCATGTTATATGATTGCTTACCATATATCGATTCCTACGATTCCTTGCATGACTACCTTACATTCTTAAAAGCCATAATCCTTATTTGAATAACCAATTTTGTGTTAACTTTGTTATAATGTTCATTGTGTAAGAATGTGGTTGGTTTAAATAGTCATGATGGTGCATACTAAAAATTAGGTGAAATATTTTATTCCGTGATTCTTTATTTTGAGATTCTTATAGCTCGTATGGCGCCTTGTGGAGATCGTACCTAGTGAGACCAAGTGATCTAAATCTTCTTAGGGACTAGCGAATGCGGAGATGAGGAGTGTGATGAATACACATTTGAGCAATAATTATAGTAGAATTTAGCAAGTCTAAATCTGGTACCCACATTTGGCATAAGGATAGGTACTTTTAATTTCTTCTATGTTTTAGACTTGTCATAGTCTTTGAGGTTTAAAACGTAAGTATCTGAGATGTAATAGGAAGCCAATATATGAAGCATACGGATGCAGGCGAACAATTGTGAGAATCTCGGGAACTCCGTGATACAAGGAGAGAAGCACCAGAGGGACGAGTGTCTGCAGCATCATTCATGTCTGCGTACACCTTGCATAAAAGTGGCGGTGGGCACATTGTGCGTGCAACCTGGTGTGTCTTAGAGTACACATGTCTGAAAAATTGGCTTGATGGTGAAATTGGTGTGTGCCGTGCATGCATGGAAGTGCGAGATTTATGCAAGACTTGATCTGTCTGTGGTACTCTTGTCAACACCAAAATGGGAAAATCACACATTGGAGGGGTATAAAAGCAAGAGGACACAAGTAATGGAGTTTTTTGACTTCTAGGGTTTAGGTTTTGAAAGGAAGAGTTTTTCTCCATTTTGAGTTGAAGTGTGTAGATCGGTTAAGGAGTTCTTCTCTGTTGAGCTTTTAGATTCAGCGTTTGTAATCTTCGTGAGAATTATTATCTTGTTTTAAATCTAATATCTCACATTCGTCATTCCTCGGTTTACAAATTACGATTCCAAGTCTTGTTTTTATGATTAATCGCTCTTTAATTATAATTGTTCTTGCTAAGTTTTATGGAGTTCTAAACTCCCTCTTGTTTGGGAGATCCACGGAAACTCACCACGATTAAGGTATAGTCCTCGATTCCTCTTTTGATCTTGATGGATTGTGTAATATGTCACTTGTGCGAGAAAAGTTGTAAATCCTTAGTTGGGCATATTCTTGACAGCGTGTTAGCGAGATATCCTCGGTACACGTTGTGTAATCATGAATGCAAGCTAAGGGTTTGTATTAGTGAACAAGTGTTTGGTATTGCAGCGATCGTCTCTTATTTTCAAAAGAGCATTTTAAAGATAAATCCTCCATCAGACCATTTATCAATGGTTCCTAGATGAGATTTATAAGAGCCAGGGTGGGACTTATGATCGAGAGTGAGTGGAACACAAAATCGGCAATTGTCTTTCTATTTTAAAGCAGTCCGACCGATCAACCATCAGGTCAGCGACACAACCTTACAGTTCTCTTTTAAATCATACCCTTGAGTGGAGAATAGCTCTCTTGAGGTCGATAAAATTAGACCACTCCTTATTGATGGCTGTGGATTCCCACAGTAATACGATAACTGAACCATTTGTAATTCCTACGCTTGGGAATAGAATTCGGCTACCTGAATAGGGCAAGCCAACAATCTGCTAGTGCTCGAAACACTTCTAATACGTGGTAAACTACGTCTCTATTTAGTGCTTCACACTCTTTGTTCAGTGCTTTGGCACTCCTACATAGTCTTCTGACAACATTGCATTAGGCGGTAAATCTATTTGTGTGACACCTCTGTTCGATGCCATCTTGAGTACGCCGGGTACCTATTGTGTTAATGTCCTTTCTCATTCGTATTAGATGCGTGGCACCAAATACTTATATGTTGTGTACATGAATAATATGATATATGAGATGAAATTGAAGTAATAAGTTATATTTATGTAGTGTACCTGAGTACCTTTATCTTAAAACTTACATTAAGTACTTACGGAGATGTTAAAACTTCGATATATGAATTAAGTTATAACCTCTGCTTGTGATTGAGGACCTGCTGTGGTCATTTTATGTTATCTGTTTTCCCACTAGGTATAAACAGCACGGATGTTTCATCCATGTAGATCTTGAAGAGGTCGTGAGACATCTCGCATTCGCCGGGAACGATACAGCCGTTAGGAGTCCACTTTATGAGTTTTTACTTTGTTTTGAAATGTAAATGTAAAATTTGTAATAATTAAGAACTTGTATGAGAATGCAATCGGACTCAGAAATTTATGTACATGAACATTTAAACACCACTACGGTAGTATTACAAGTTCATGTTAATTATGATATCATGTTTTTGAAATGGGCCCACTAATGTCCAAAAATCATCTTCAAGTCTGACCCCATGTAATTGTCCTCTCTCGTACACCTCGGTTAAGGGGAAGGGTGTTACAGAAGAGATTTTAGTGAAGGGAGAACAAGTAAAGAAAACCAAAAAAAGGAAGAGAGCAGACACCCACTTTGCCCTTATCAAAGAGGTGATGAGATGTTACGAGTTCTCGTTAATGAATGCCTACATGGTGATCGGACAGTTGAGTGGGTGGTTGATATTAGTGTGTGTATCATCTTTATGCCAAGCGAATTGTTCACCATATACAAATGAGAGACTTTGGGTGTGTGGAGATGGAAGCCACCGGCTCTAATATTGTAAGTGGAACATTTGCATATAGGCAGTAGGTTATTGATTAAAGGCTGCAGATGTGAGGCATGTTCGGTTATGCACCGAGTTGATGTCGGAATTGCCTTGGATAAAGAAGGCACCTAGATTTATTTCGTGATGGTAGATGGAAACTCACCAAAGGAACGATGTGGTCATTGCAAGAGGAGAAGTTTGTTATACGTTGTATAAGACTCAAGGGAAGGTTTGTAAAAATGGGTTGAATGTAGCAACAGACTCCTCGCTAAGTTTGTGGCATAGGAGACTTGGTCACATGAGTGAGAAAGGGCTACAAATTTTGGCAAAGAAGAACTCCATTCCCTTTTCCAAAGGTACACTACTTGATCCTTGTGATTATTGCTTACTTGGAAAGCAACATAGAGTTTCACTTAGTAGCAAATCTACCAAGAATTTAGAAATACTAGAACTTGTATATTATGATGTTTGTGGTCCCATAGAGGTTGAAAGTTTAGGAGGATACAAATATTTTGTAACCTTCATCGATGATGCTTTAAGCAAAACATGGGTGTATTTGTTGAAATCAAAAGACCAGGTATTCTAGAACTTTCAAAAGTTTCATGGCATGGTGGAAAAAGAAATCGGGAAGCCCTTGAAGTTTCTTCATACAGATAACAAAAGTGAATACATTTCTTCATTCAAAATATTGCTCCCAAACGCGATCAGAATGGTCTAACACCTAACCTATGGTGTACTGTAATAAGTACACCACTCCTTGAAAGAGTGGTACATCACTACTTGACTGCAAAGCTTCTAAGTCATTATGGGGAAGCGGTTGTGCTTCTTGCTTGTTACCTAGTCAGCGAAGTCATGCGGTTCCACTGAGGTTCGATATCGAGAAGGTGTGGACG
The DNA here is from genome assembly GCA_016808115.1 of Tetrastigma voinierianum. Taxonomy (NCBI): domain Eukaryota; kingdom Viridiplantae; phylum Streptophyta; class Magnoliopsida; order Vitales; family Vitaceae; genus Tetrastigma; species Tetrastigma voinierianum. The sequence continues at coordinate 387,267 of JAEQBH010003664.1, read as the reverse complement.
AGTAAAGAATTTTCTTATAACCATCTGAAGGTGTTTGGGTGCAAAGCATTCATACATGTACCAAAGGAGCAAAGGACGAAGGTAGATGTTAAAGCCATACCATGCATCTTCATTGGCTATGGATATGAGGAGTTCGACTACAAATTTTGGGACTCGGAGATGAGGAAAGTTATTAGAAGCAAAGATGTTGTCTTTCATGAAGATCAAACAATGAAATATGCTAACAAAAGCAGCGATCACGAAAAGTTACTATGGATATGTGATCCTCCGCACACAATTCACTTTGTGGTGAAGAAGAATGAAATATGCCTAACAAGAAAAATGATGATGCAGAAAAAGTTACTATGGATGTAACTATTGATCCTCCCTCTGATTCACGAGGTGAAGAAGATCTTTCGAGAATGAGGTGATACTCCGAGCGATACCTTATAGCCGGTGATGAAGAGGCATACCATCATGGGCATGATGATCTCGAGGAGGCGGGTTCCAAAGCAGCGGGAAGATGAATAGCAGCAGCCTGAGCTCATAGCATTTTCGTGGCGTGGTGGGGAGCCAGAAAGCTTCCAAGAAGCACAAACTCATAAAGATAAGAGTAGCTGGATGAAAGCCATGCAGGATGAGATGGATTCCCTCTAGAAAAACAATACTAATGAGCTCGTGAAATTATCTAAAGGGAAGAAAACCTTTAAGAACAAATGGAGTGTCTGATTGAAGAAAGAAATAAAAACTTGGTGAAATGGCTTAGACTAGTAGTGAAAGGCTTTGTTCAGAAGAAAGATATTAATTTCGATGAAATTTTCTCTACTGTTGTAAAATTCTCATCAATCAGAACAATATTGGGGTTAGAAGCTAGTCAAGACTTCGAGATAGAGCAGTTATGTAACGTCCCAAAAATAGCCTTCTTGTTTTATTATTTTACTTTATAGTATTTTATGCTATTATTTTTTTTCTCTTTGTATTATTCTATTTGTTATGTTATTGGTTTTAGGTGATAGAAATATTAATAAGTGAATTGTAATTAGAGAATAGTGAAGGACTAAAATACAAAAATGAAAAGAAAGCCAAAGATAGCCAAACAAGGCCTTATAATGGATGAGAGGATAAGGCCAAAAATTGGTCTTAGAATGGGTATTTTCACGTTTTGGAAAAGGGAGAGAGAGCTAGGGTTATGGGTTCTTGAGAAGAGCCATTGTTGGTGATTGTTCTCCATTGTTCAAAGTTTTTCAAGAAAAGAGAAGAAAATGAAGCTTGATTGGAAGGTTTTAAGAAGAAAGCAATGTATGGATTCTCAATTTTGATTGTAAGGAAATTCCTAACTCCTTTTCGTTTTTGTGTTTAGGGAGAACCTAACTCTTCCACCTTTGGGTAATTTGTTCTTGAATTGGGGTTGTGTTGCTTTGGATTTTTTTTGTTTGGCTTGTCAGGTCTTAAAGACCAAGAAGTGTAAGAAGAGATGTGTAGATTTTGAAGGGAATTGCTATCAAAGTTTTTTTTTTTAAAACCCATGTTTTTGTTTTGGCCATAACTTGGCCTCTTGAACTCCCAATTGGATGATTCCAATTTGAGATGGTGAATAAGAATCATGGCTAAAAATTTATTAAAGAAATAGAGACCTAAATCAATCCAGAAAGAGTAGCTATGTTGGTGTTTCCTAGATGGACCCGAAATAGAGTGCAAAACAGGAAATTTAGTTGTGTTATGTTTTTGTTTGGCCATAACTGGCCATTAGTCATCAAATTAATTCGGTTGGGAAAGAACCTAAGAGGTAGCCTACAAAATTATAGTAGTACCAAAGAAGAAAAAACCTGACCCCTAAAGTCCCATTTGTTTTTGAAATGAAGTGAAAATATGGGTAAGCTGTTAGGTTATCCTCTGTTTTGGTACAGTTTTGGTGTTTTGGCCATAAGTTAAGTTGTAATTATCTAAATGAGATGATTCCAATTTCTACTAAAAAATAGACTCATAGAGATATTATTTTCTTGAAGGAAATTTGGGTAAAATATGGCTCATTTGTTCTCAGAAAATTTTTCAAGTGAAGGTGTAATGGTGAAAATCAGCCTAACTTGAAAACCTAGCATACTGGCGATTTTTCTTTGTTTGTTCTCTGATTGTGATGTATTTGTGATGGATTAGGGGCTGGTGATAAAACCTGAGCAAAAATCGGGATTCAAAGAATAGGAGACAAGAATTGACAACTCTTTTGGTTTGTTCTTCACATTTCTCTTGTTGTTTCGGTGTTGTGTTTATTTTGTCATCAAACATGAAGTGTTGATATAAAATCTACAAGTGTGCTTCTGGTTTGAACCATAAATAAATTGGTTTGGGTGTTGGTTAATTTATCTCAAGTGGATTAACATGAAAAAGGAAGGCAATGTATGTTAATGCATGAATCATGTGTAGTCGAATGTGTATTTGTAAAACCCAAGAAAATTCTAATTTTCTGAAAAATGGTAAAATGGTAATTTCGGTCAAAATCCGGAATTTTTCTAGATCTCAGATGACGAAACGGACTTCAGTTTGGAATTGTCTCATGAAATATAGGTACCATCGAATTCGTCGGTCGAGAACCGGTGGGGAATTTCACATATTTCGAGGCATCGGGTGTCGGGTATAGTATGATAACTTGTGAGAGGTAAAACATGATGTGAGAGGCATGTGGTGTGACAAGGGCCACCTACTACATGTATCCATGTGACACATGTCACATGAATAGTGAGAGGATAAGAGATGAATGACTTATATTAAGCCATGTGTCGAGGGGTCATTAAAGTCAGCTAAGGGGAAAAGGGAACAGTAGAAAGAAAAGCGTCTTACCTGTGCCCCAGGCACGTGTCAGGCGTGAAGGGGAGAAACATATTTTAGAGATAGATAGTCCAACCTCTGGAATTTCCGCGTTCGGACCAGATGCGGTTAAGTCGGAAGCAGATGAGAAGTTGCTACATGTTGCGAGAGCTCTGGCGTGGACACGATTTTGTGAAGTTTGATAAGCTCGAAAGTAAGTTTTCTTCCTACTTGATTTATTCAGCACAGGCTAAGAGTCATTTTAATGGATGGGGATGTCTTGAGGCGTGGATGGCCTTGTTTTCGGTTCCAAAAATTGGGACTGAGTGAGGAAATCCCTAGAATGGTCATGAACAGTTTTGAGACCTAGAGTTGTACTGTTCACGTGATCTTGTGTGTGGTTTGTGTTGCTTAGACTTTTCAAAATGAATTGCTTAAATTGTTTATTAGCCCATGTGAGCTAATTTTGATGTTATTGCTATGAATAAATAACATGTGGTTAGTATGTGAATTTTGTTAATATATACATGATTGATATATATTAGCATGTGTTGTATGAAAATGGCATAATCATTCATATGCCTTTGGGGCAACTAGAACAATAGGTGTGAGTGCATAACATGAAGAAAAGGAAAATGGATTTGTGAAAGATTTCAAAGGAAGATTTTCAGAAGAATTGCCTTGGAGGATTGTCCAGCAGTTCATCTCGGAGGAGAAGACCCTTGGTACATTTGGAGAATTGCAGGCAATTCGCCTCGGAGGGTTGTCGATAGATTTCTGAAACTGGTGTTATGTTTCAGAACAAAACCTTTTGTTTTGAAAACTGTGTTTTTCTCACACTTGGCTTAGAAATACGTGAGGGAGTCAGTGAGGGCTCAAGAAGTGGGAAAGGGTGAGTCACATTCTCATCCATTTCATGTAGACATTTGAGTAGGAACATATATGTTTTTCTTGAATGTTGGTTTGCATGCATGAGCATAGGTGGGAAGTAACCCATGTAGGATGAATTCCTCTTGGGCGTTGCTCACCCTGTCGAGGGAAAATTATTTCAGGTACTGAAGGTTCACTTGGGGATGGGATGCATCCGAGGCCTTAGAGACGAAGAAATGGCCATATGTGGCATTGTTATGTATTTTTGTACAAATCTAGGTAAAAGACCCGGTTTTGGATAATTTGTAATCAAAACAAATTGTAAATTAACTTATTTTTGTATAAAATACACATTTTGGTGAGTATGGATGTGTGGGCCAATGTGGCCATTTTTACTCATGTATGGGTCTCATGATATGGAACCGCATGGAGTTTTAAATGGATTGACGATTGGTAGCGAGACCCCGGGCGTCATAGTATTGGTGTGTATGGTTCGGTTTTGGTGCAAAATTACTGCATGTATGTGTTTAAATTATGTTTCAAATATGTTAAAGGTTTAGTGTAATTGAAATAGTGCATAAAACTCATGTGTTAAGTGCCAATTGAAATTGAGATGATCAAGTATTTCGTGCCAATATTCTATATTTGCTTTTGTGCACAATCAACAATAGCCAATGGACTAAATTTCTAGTTTCTATCACATTGATATGTATAGAGTTGCTTATCAGTTTAAGATAATGCCATTTAGAAGAAAAAGGTTCTACAAAATGGATTAGTATCTCCCCATTAATTACCTCATGTGGAAAGAATAGAGGGAAGACGAATAGAAAGAGATAAGAAGAGCATGAGCAAACACCTAAAAAACTAGCACAAAACTTTTAAGAAAAGGGATACATGTTACATATTCCGTCTGCAAACAACAAGGACACAACAAAGCCAGTTGCTTAAAGGTTTGTTAAGCTTATCTCTTATTTCCTTAAATTTATTTTTAATTCATAATCTTGATTGTTTTATGTCTTTTGATGTCTAAGAGGCAGAAACATCATAGTAGCAATATCTCACATCATCCAGCTCAAACTCAATCTAAGCTGCTTCCCCATTAATTCCTCATAACATTCCCTTCCTCATGTCCATGCCCTTGCTCAAGTCCTCACCCCTACCCATGCCCATTCCCCTACTCATGCCCTCCCATCTGGCCACATGGGCTCTCCTCATGGCTCTGCCCTTTCATACTCCTTGCCCTTCCTTGTCCATGTTCTTTCATACCCCTTTCCCTACTCATGTCTCTACCCATACACATGCAAAATCAAGTTCAAGAGGCTAATTAAGTCAATCTTTTGGTGGTTTTGGTATTTTATTTGATGAAAGTATTGATTCTATCAAATATTGTGTAAGAGATGTGTTTATAACACATGTTCATTTAGCTTTTATATCACATACACATTTATATTTATATTTTTTTGAATGAATATAGAGAAAGATCGAATCGGGCACGCGGATCTAGTGATAAGTATCCATCAACCCAAAAAGCTTCAAATACACAAGTAAGGAGAGTATGCCTAAGAGATTAACTAAGGTGAGAAGTAAGAACACAAATACCCATAAATGCATACATGAAAAGCATGAGAACATGTAGCTTGGCTCAAAATCTAACACTCCGTGGTTTTCCCCTTCAAGGATGATGGGGTTTTAGTCAAGATCCCCTTTTGATTTATTACTCATCAAGGGGGGTGTTCGCTACCAAGAAAATGCAAGAGAAATGAAGGAGAAAAGAGGAAAATTCACTAAACTGGGGCCGAGGGAGAGGTGCTTCGGCTAAATTTTATTGATCGATTGATGGAGAAAGCTGATTGATGTTACAAGTCAATTAGGATTATATAGGTGCTCGTTGTCAAGGATATTAAGCAAAATGTGCAAATGAAACCAAAATTTGGCACTGCGCAACTTATAAAAACCACAAAAAGGCGGTCAAAAGTAGTCACTGCGGAGCAAGACAGGACTTTCACAGCTGCGACCACACCTACACTCAGGTTGTGTGATCCTCAAGAATCTCGTTAAATTTGCAAAGCCATAATTTAGCAACTCATAAATTCTATGGTGTTATAACTTTCACAACTCCAAAACCTTCACCCACCTTCCGCTTTTCAGCATTGTTGTCTAAATTTCCTCCGTTCGATCATAATTTCGAATTCCTTACGGTCTTTCATCGTGTTTGAATCGTATTAGATAATGAGGTATTTCATTCCCAAGTAGTAAATTACAATAATAGAGCTACAAATGTGATCATTAGCAGTTTCTGACCCCAATGTATCAATTGAGTTATTGTGTCGATTAGTACACAAAAGTGCTTAAAACCCGCTACAAACAGGCTCAAAATTACCACTATTCGTAAGTACCAATCGACGCTTATGAGATATCGCAAAATGCTTGCTCAAGTAAGTCAGACTTAATTCAATAGCTTAGATATATTTTTCAGGTGTTGATTTAAATTTAAGTGTTGATTTACTTCATTCATGCAATAGAATAGAACATAGCCAATTGAACTAAAATACATCAACCTTCATTGCATTGTTATATAATAACACTTCTGGGCTTTTATTCCTCAACTTATTTACATCCGCATTAAAAACAACACAGACAAGATGGGCAGACACAAAACAAGAGTACTTAAGCACTTTAGAAACAATTTCACCTTATTCAATAAGTTGAAATACATCAACCTTCATTGTAATGTTATATTAACAAATTCCCGCCATTCCCCTCAATCGCTTTTTACATTCACATTAAAATGAATATGACAAAGGATAAACATACACAAAATAATGCACAGAACTTTAGAGAAAACTTGTTCCATTTGAATGATGTCTTCAAATCATTAAACTCTTTCTTCAATTTATTCATCTTTAAATCATTCATCTCATCGGTTCCTAACCAATCTTGGGCCTTCAATGAATTATGTTGGTCAAAATTGTTCACTTCATCATCTTTCCTCACAATTCTATCATTTCTGTCCCTTTATTTTACTTACTTTAATTCCCGCTTTGAAGAAACTTCTTTTCCTACCTCAATTGGCATAAATAACCTTTGCTCCTGTCATCCCCAGATCGCCACAAAAAAGAAAAAACTTGAAGCTCCTACCGCTTAAAAGAAAGACAACCAACAAACACACAAATTAATCAATCTTCATCAAAACAAAACAAGCAACTTTTTTTATAAACATCTACTTACATAATATTTTGAGCATGAGTAGAATCTCCTCCCTGGATTTGTCTCCTTCCAAGTCGTCAGTAATGAAGCTTTGAAACCACAATCACTGAATATGACATGGTCATTGCATTCCTAGCCTTTATCGTCATTTGCTCGAGGAACTGGCGGTCCAAATGATATGAGCGGAAACAAAGGAAAGAGGTCAAAGCAAAACCAAGGAGGAAAGAATGCCAAGAAAACCAAAGAGGCTAAAGAATCGAAGCAAAACTTCAGTAGTCGCTTTACCAAAGGTTGTATTTTGAAGAAATTAAGGTAGATGAAATAGGCTTTGATTTCTAATAGAAGCCTACTGAGTTTAAATGTAAGATCAGGTACTCTATCATATTAGCCGCTATATGGCTGGTTTACTAGCTAATGTAACGTCGTTTTTGACATTTAATGCCCAAAGTTGCATAATGGGCTAATTTGAAAGCATGGGTGAAAATGTAAATTCTATTTAGACTGGAAAAAAAGTTTCAGTTGTGCTTTAGATATTTCGGGAAAACCTTAGGGTTTGCTTTTGCTTCATTTCAGTTAATTTGATAGCAAAAATCAAAGAAAGACCAACCCGCCACCTAGTGTCGAGCTGTGGCTTCGACAGCCCTCCAAATTTTGCCTTTGTCAGACAAGGGTGAAGCAGGAGGGCACTTTCCTCCACCGGATCTTTTTGCGCCTTTTTCCGCCGACCGATCATCTCCATAACTTTATTGTTCCAATCACTCACAGAAAAACTACTCTTCATCTTTCTATGCATTTCCTCTTCTTCATTGAATGATGATTCTTGAAGAGCAACGGCCTCCTTCTTCTCAGCTTCGAGCCTTTGCCTTTGTTGCTAATGTCTTCTAGTATGGACATACTACCAAATGTTAAACATATCCTCCATATAAAGTGGCTTCGTGAAATAAAAATATGCCACTTTCTCAAGACTACTTAACATCGCATTCTCACTCTGATCAAAAGACATCACTCCACTACCAAAAAAAAAAAAGAAGGTGATTAGAGAGGAATAAATAATTATGCCCATGTTTTGGTTCCTGTTTTTTCAAACTTTTCTTGAAAACTGTTTTCAAAAACTATTTTCAACATCGCTTAGAAAAACATTATGAACCAAACAATCACTTTTTCTGTTTTGCTTTTTGTAAAAAAAAATTTCAAACAAACCAAACAAGCATCACTATTATGAGTTAGAAATCAGGCGAAACAAGCCCTAAGGATACCACCCACCATGAACAAAGAGATTCATCGTGAAACTAGAAAATTGAAATTTTCTCAAAAAAGTAAATGGTCATTTTGGCCAAAATCCCAATTTTCAGATATTGATAACGAAACTATCACCTGAATCGTCTCACAAATCCAAATACCACTTAATTTCATCAATTCGGTGACAATCGTAATTTTCACGCTTTTCGAGGCAACTGTGGTAATGCAAAGAGACACTTTAAGACATTTTGAATGCGCCAAGAGACGCCACGGTCATGTGCAGAATTGGTCAAACATGTACTCAAGGTAGCCATGGGTGGGACACATGGCATCATGCCAATGGGTGAAAATCAAAGATTTGGATAAGGGATGTGGTGTAATCCCATGAGCCACTTGAACAACATGTGGCATTGAGATGACAAGTCTCGTCTCCACCTCGACCAAAACTGCCGAGAGGAAAGGGGGAGAGCAAACCGTAGCAGTATAGTGAGGATTTAGAGAGAAAAGCTCTACCTTCTCTCTGACCTCAATGACCCGACCATTTGGCTTCCCAAGAAAGAGATATTAGAAAGCTGCTTCCCACTATGAAGCACACGCGCCAGACACGGCTTCATGAGTTTGTTAACCCGGACAGAGTGCTTCACTTGATTTAATCCCTCGCTTAAGAGCTGTTAAATGATTCGAGCGCTGAGGTCGTGAATGGCCGCTTTATCTGGCCCCAAACTCGACTAAATGAAATCGGGGGACCCATTTCGGGACAGTCCACGGCCGTGGCCTCAGGCGCTATAATCAGGCGTTAAATTATGGTTTCAAATGCGGTTTCCGGAATATCACTGGAATTCGTCCAAGGAAGTAGAACCACGTCTATGAGGGTTATCCATGGACAAACATTACACTTGTTGGACTCGTTAAAACAATTCCGACTCGTGTCTTAATCGAAAATTGTCCATGTGTTATTTGTGATAAAAATTTCGTTTAAATGAATGTATTTGAATTGTGTGGAAAATACTAGTGTTAATGCATGGAATTAATGTGTTAACATGATGTTTGAATTATATGAAATATAATTGTGAGCATTGAATTAAATTGTTAATTAGTCATGAGTCAATTTTAATATTATTGCCATGAATAAATAAATACGTGGTATGTAAAATGTAATTTGCTGGATATATGCATGATGATATATTAAGTATGTATTGTATGAAATGGTATAATACATTTCCCCATATGCATCTGTGGCAACTCTGCATCCATGTGTGAGTGCATGACATGAAAGAAAAATGAAAATGGTTGTGAAAGAATTTACAAAGATTTTCCAAGAATCTCTCAAGAGTTGTCCAACAACTTCATCTCTTGAGGAGGACCCAAGATCGTTTCGAGAATTGCCCAAAGAATTCACGCCTGAGGGTCATCTAACAGAGGATTTAAATCTCCCAGAGTATGTTTCAGAACAAAACCTTTTGTTCTTGAAAATGTTGTTTTCTCACTCTTGGCTTAGGCACGAGGAGCCATGAGGGCCTCAGAGAAGTAGGAAAGGGTGAGTCATTTCATCCAGTGGTCATGCAGATATTCAAGTAGATCATGTATTTGCTCGAATGTGTTTCAGGTTAAAACCATTGCATGTGCACTTAGGGGGTGGGGAGTAACCCATGCAGGATAATTCCACTATTTATGCATTTCTCAACCTCATGAGAAACATTATTTCATATTGGTATCTGCTCGGGGAAGAGTGCTTTACGCTATTAGAGGCCGCTGGTAAAGCAGTTTGATATGTGGCTTTGATTGATTATTTTGTAAAACATGTATGAATTCAAATTTAATATATGTTTGAATTAAGAGTGATGTAATTAACTCTGGAACTATTGTAATATAGTCAAGTTAGATTTTGGGTGAGTATTGATGTAGCAATGGGCTGCCATTTTAATTACGTATTTCGCCTCTACGAGATACATGTGCTTTTCCCATGGCGATTTCGTTGTCAACTGGACCTTGAGTTTTCTGGGGGGTGCTCACATCCGATATTCTTTTTTAATCTCATCATAGAGGAGCCACTATACATATCAGGCATATGCAGTTCCATTAAAACCATATCAATCCCAAGATCTTGTCCCGAATCATTCTAAAGCCTCCTATAGTCTGATGATTAATGCAAAATTGATCATTAAAAAACCAATGAAAAATCCCATAAATTAATATGAAATCATAAACATATAATTATATGACCAAAAAAATGGAGAAAAAAAAACATAAACAAACAACTAAAACACCCAAGGTTAACGCCCTCAACATCCCTAAAGCCACCCTCGACAACCTGATCAAAATCAATAATCAAATACAAATGTCTCCAATGCCTTTCAAAGAATGAGGGCCAACGATGATGAAGCCACCTGAGTTCATGGCTACTGCTTAGAAACCGAGAGAAATTTTATGAAATGCAAAGAAGAGAGATATGCAGGGAGTGAGATATGACGATGGAAATGGGGGATTTATAGTGAAAACGGATCAACATTGATATTATTATGTAACTTAAATCCAGCCGATTAGGCGATAATGGATCATTTTGTGAGAAGGTAGTTTTTTTCCTTCATATTTGCCCTGCTTTGCAATTACTGATTGCTATTATATAAAAAGAAAGAAAAAGATAATGAATATATGAAAAGACAATACTACCCTCTTGACTTCTTTTCCACTGTATATTTGAATTTTTTTTTTTATCAAGGGTTATAATTATTAGGAAATATTTGAATTTGTGTTGAGCAAAAAGTTTTGAAAATCTTACCATTTTCATCTTCATTAATGATTTTTAATTTGGAGAAGTTGTCTGGGGTTTCCTCTTAACAAATATTAAACAGTTGATTTATTTTTCTTTTTCCTATTATACTTAATATCTTTCAAAAAGTTTCTACCACAAGGTGAGTTTTAATACAAGCATTTACTTCTTCTAATAAGCCATTACTTACTCTACCTTTTTTCTTCTTTTTGTTGAAAAAAATCATGATTCTAACTTCTTAAAATTAGCATTTAAATCATATTATTTAATAAAAATAGATAAACAAAATTTTAAAGATATGTTAAGATTTTCACACAAATTCGAATTAATTTAATATATAAAAAGGTATTACTAATGAGAAAATTTTAATGAAAGATTTTATTTCAACAAAAATAATATATTAGAAATAACAATGGTTGATAACATCATCATCTAAATATAAATTATAAAAAATGAGTAAAAATCTAATGTATGTTTTTGGATATGTATAACCAAAATATTTTATTACATGTATATGACTTAAAAGTTGCAATGTATTTTAAACCATTTAATATAGTAAAATATGATATTAATTTAATTGCTTGAAATAAAATATTTAATTTTTCTTATCCAATTCAAAATAACGTCTTATGAATGATGCTCATATAATTAAATAAAATTATTATTTCAATAAATATATTTTAATTTATTTTTGATTAATAATAAATCTTTTGTTAGCTAATTGAACAACTAAAAATAAACAAAACCACCTCCAGTTTTAAAAAATTATTAGTAATGTTAAATATAGACATGGTATTTTGTTTAATTTTTTGAGTCAGAAATAAAATTAAGAAAGGCTATCTTTAAATACTATATAACTTACCAGATTCTACTTACAACTAATCTGACCAAGTCTAGTGATTAGTGCTCAAAAAGTGCAATTTCAACCCTGCTGATAGGTTTTGAGTACTTTTGATCATTAATCATGTCATATAAACCAATTGAAGTGCTCATGTTACCTTAGTAACACTTATGCCAATTCGAGGGTGTTTTGGTTGTTTCAGAGACTTTTATACATTTGAACTTCAACCTCACGTAATGATCGATCATGAGGGTTGAATTCTTGGCTCCGCCAACAACAAGCCCAAAAAACTCAATGAAAAACAAAGGAAAAGTGAAGAAATGAGATGCATGAAGACATAGGACGCAGAGAATGCAGAATAAAGAAACAGTACTTTCAAGAACTCACTCTCAGAATCAATTCGTTAATCCTCAGTGAATTTCAGAAACTGCTCGCAAATGCCGTTAATCTCAAGCACACATTGGCAACCGCAGCCAACTCCGCATCGTGCAATTCGCGAATTCGCTTCTCACCGACACTACTAGCTTAGCTTAGCTCAACAATGTTTAAATTCGCAACCTGCCACCCCGCTTACAACATTGCCAATTTCGCAGACTTTTGCCAATTTCGCTTAAGCTTACTGCTTTTCAAATTCGCTTAATTTTACAACACTTTAATTAGCGAAATTCTCCTTGTAGCTTAAAATGCATGCTCATGCTGTTTAAATTAATGCAACCGCTTCAAACTTGGTGAATTACTTCATCCTATAACTTAGCTTAGTTATTAGGTTTTATTTTTATACCTTGAGGAGTCCTATAAATACCCTCATGTTTTGCAAAGATATAAAGAGGTGGAGGTGCTGAAGGTGCTTTTGGTGATTTGTAAGTTTATTTATCATTTGAAATAAATTGTTTTATTTTTTAAGTTTTGCTTTTATTTTCTTCTCCCCTTTCTTCTTTCTTTCACTTTCCTTGGCCACAACACAACTCTCGAGATGACAACTCAAGAGATAAAGCCAAGGTTTCCTTCTTTGAAGAGGAAGGAAGCTAGCTGGCAGCCGCTTAAGCATGCCGCCTCATGTACTAAAAAGCCACTGCTAGCAGTGTATTTAAGCGGCCCTTATCTTCAAAACTCAGTTGCATAACATAGGATGTTATTGTCTGGCCAATACTCCATGCTTTTGCATCCAAAGTACAGTGACAAAATGTGGCCTTTAGATGTCCCATTGCCTATGAGGTATATTCACATGTTTAGTACCCTTTCAAATTAGTGTTAAATACTATTTTTATTGTTTCGGCCAATACTCCATGCTTAGGTTCAAAGGCTCTGGTGAGAGATGCAATCATAGGATTCGATGGTCTTACTAGCCTAGGTCAATACTCTCCATGCTTTAGGTTCAAAGTGTTCTGGGTGAGAGATGCACCGTGATTCTTGCATCCTTTACGAGCCTCAAAAATGATGGCAGAATGTTAGGTTAAACAAAAGCAATATAACTACACTCATCCCGTGTTGACTCACATAGGAGGGATAAAAACCTGAGGACATGTGTTTGCCTCTAGCTTGCCAAGTTAGTGACCTAAATCTTCAAAGTAAATTTCTTCATTGTTAATTTCGCTTTAACTTTCATGCATAATTTCTGCTTTTCAAACTATCTCTGTTAATTAATCTAAAGAGTCCAAATAGAAAGCCTTACCTTCAAGCTCTAATGCAAACCATTTTTATGAAGAAAACCCATCCCCGTGTTCACTTAGATCAATATACTGCAAAGAGTTTTTGAGTCACTAAGAAATAGAGAGCTTAGGCATGAAGACATGATTTTAGCCTCACTTTACCGTGGCACGGTAGGACCAAATATGTAAGCCGCTGCCGATGCAGTTCTGCATCACTAATGGTAAGTTGAAGAGTACTTGTGATCCACATCACAAGTGAAGGTAACCTTTTTACCTTTGCATATCACTGCAGTGAACTCGCGCTTTCTAAAGACTGACAAGAAATGACCGATTCGGCCACTTTTTTTTTTATTCACCATTTTACTTCTTTTGTTGAGATTAGTTTTAATTTTTCTTTTTAGCACTCTTTTGTTGTTCTAGTTGTCTCTACAATTGTGTAACAATTGTGGTATGCAAATGCTGGGATAGAGACACTTCGTGCAGTCGATCAGATTAGTACAATAACCTCGACTTCAGTTGAGTATGTTAAAGTGCACAACCTGGCAATTAGCTTGATCCCATACCTGAGGAACAACAGCCAACTTTCAGAACCCTCATGAATCTAAATGCATATAGAAACCATGAAGGATCACATCTACCTCCTAGAGTTAGTGTGTCCCATCCCAGATCATTCTCCCGGGCCACGATGTAGGCAAACGAGGGGCCATTTCTGCCCTGCTCTACATACTATGGCAGGAAATGAAAACCATACACTCATATAAGGGATTTTGAGGAGGTTTGCACTACCTTCATGAAGGTATGATGGATATGGATTTACTAGCTAAAGGCATTTGCCGACTCTAAAGGACAAGGCCAAGATATGGCCTCAACTCATCGAGCCTGTAACCATAAGAACACGAGCCGTGCGCAGTTCTCAAGAAGTTTTTTAGCGTTTCCATAAGACAACAATTTGAAAGACAAATTTATACCTTTGAAACATGAAGGTGAGAAGTTTACCAGGTTGGGAGAGGTTTTAGAGACCATCAGTGCATGTCCACATGGCTTTGACACATGGATGTTAGTGAACCACTTCTATGGTGGTATGTCTCCGCTATGAGGCGCTTTAGAAACCATGTGCTGAGACTTTTTAAGCAAACATCCTGATGAAGCCATGGATTTTTTAAATTACGTGGCTGAAACTTCTAAGGGTTGGGATGAGCTTAACCCTAGAGAAACTGATAGATGAAACCACCAAATAATCAAAGAGGTAAGGTACGCACCGAATTTACGAGATGGAAATGAGGGCTAGTTATCAACCTAGCTAGAAAGGTAGAGGAGCTGGAGGGAAACAGCTCAACGGCGCAGGCGTTGATCACAACACCGCACAACCTAATCCCCTCGCACGAGCTAATCCCCAAGACAACCAGGAACACCTGCTCCATGACTCCCGCCGTGAAGGGGATTTGATGTCGAACGCGGCAATCGACAATCTCAGCCCCAACAACCAAATGCTCCATATAGGAATACCAGTCCCAATCGGAGGAACTTATCCTAACCCCGCATGGAGACCAAACCCCCTCGCTTATGTACCACCAGAGCCAAGCCCCGCCTGTTCCTCCTCATACCACAACAACCACCATCCTTCTCCAAGCATCGTCGACTCACCTGAAAGGGCAGGGCACTTTGTTAATGACCAAATGGAACCAATGTGCAATTGGCACAAAGAATTGATACCGCCGAGAAAACACTAACAAAAATTTGACGACCTACGTATTCAATTACAAACATTACCGCCGCCAGAGGACAAGAAAGAGGAGGTTCCCATCCCAAACACTTCCAAATCCTATGGGAATCCATGAGGTATTCCGGGAATGGACGAGGTTAAGTCCATAATCACCTTGAGAAGTGGAAAGAGGTCGATCAACCCTCCGCCAAAGCCTCGTCAAGAATCCAGCAGGAGAAAATGCAACCTCGAGCATATTCCCTTCTGTGAGGATGACACAATGAAATATCGTGATACCACCTCCTCTCTTTCCACAAGCATTGAGAGGAAAGAAAAAGGAAACTCAACAAGGTGTATGCTTGAGGTCTTAAGGCAAGTAAAGGTTAACATACCTTGCTTGATCTAATCAACCAAGCACTGCTATGCAAAATTTTTAAAGGACTATGCACCATAAAGAGTAGGATTTGTGCATTGAGAAGGCGCCTTTCTCACTAAAATACTGCCCTAATCCAAAGCAAGTACCTGCTAAGCAAGGATTCCCGGTTCTCCCACAATACCATAATATCAGAATTGTATGGAAAAGGCATTGCTAGATTTAGGGAGCCAAGTAGGAATCTTACGCCATTTTCGCATATTACAGCTAGGCTTGTGTGAGCTTAAACCTACCTCAATCACACTCATTGGCCGATAGATCAGTAGTGAAAATCCCCAAGGGGATAGTTGAG
The DNA here is from genome assembly GCA_016808115.1 of Tetrastigma voinierianum. Classification (NCBI taxonomy): domain Eukaryota; kingdom Viridiplantae; phylum Streptophyta; class Magnoliopsida; order Vitales; family Vitaceae; genus Tetrastigma; species Tetrastigma voinierianum. The sequence continues at coordinate 371,483 of JAEQBH010003664.1, read as the reverse complement.
GATGTCCTTGTAAAAATTGACAATTTCTACTATCCAAGAGGATTTTGTGAGTCCTAGGTTGACCGCACCCAAATCCCAATGAACCAAATCATGTGCCAATCATTTCCAGAGACCATTTCTCAAGCACGCTAATGCAATTATTAATTGCCTGAATGGAATCACAAATTGACATTTGGTGACATGATATTGAATTGAATATTTTCAATTTGAATGATAAAACTCAAAATTGTTAGAACCGAAAATCCTATAATCGATGAGGTTGTTTCGGGCCGACGCGTGTGTGTATATAACAGTCTAAAATGCAAAGAGTGATCAGCCTCGTGATGAAGGAGAATTGGTCTTGCTAACAACACCAATTGCAAGCCACCCGCTCAAATCCACAACCAGCCCGAGAACACCAACTTATGGCCTCCTAACATCACGGAGCTGTGCCAAGCCACCGTGACGTGGTCGAGGAGATCATCCTCCCGACTCTTGAGTATTTCAACTCGAATCATGTTCGGTGTTTTCCAAAACCGACACAACTTCACAATTTTTAATTTTGTCATATATTAGTCAATTTTGTTTATTGTAGTTATTTTCAAATTTTTAACTTAGGATAATTTTTATATATAGTTTTTATAGTATTCAGACAGAAAATAGATTTTAATATCGCATCTATAAGTTAAAATTCATAATATATAATTTAGTAATTAATGTTAAAATTTTGATACAGGTGGAGGCCAATGGGCCAAATTACCGGCTTAGCGAAAAATTGCGGGAGAGGGACTTCCTTCTGGCTTACCATACCGCGCTTTATAAAAACAGGGAGGGGGCCAACTCAAAACACATTTCATATTCTCCTCCCAAATAGTGCCCCGAGCTCCCACCGTCGCTGCCTCGAGCTCCACTCCGTCGTGTCTCTCGTTACGCAGATTGCAGCTCAGCCCCGACCGAGCCCCTCCCTGGGCCTCTTCATCACTCCGTGACTGTGAGTCACTTTTCGTGATCATCGAGCCGAAAGCAGTAGGCTTCGAGCCTCCACGCTCATCCCGTCCGAGCCGTGAGTGAGCCCCTCACCACGCGCGCACGGAGCCCCTCACCTCTCCGCCCTCGAGTCATTACTCGTGCCTCTCGGCTCAGCCTTTAAAGGAGCCCTACATCGCTTGTCTGACTAGCTCTCGAGACTCATTTATCAAATTCAGTGTCCATTTCACTTCCTACCAATAGCCCCTTGGTTTGGATAGTCTGTCTAAGGATTCATTGTGTTCAAAGGAGCTGGGCCTGTGAGGTAATAGACCCCGGCCATATTTAGTAGCCCACGATTTCAGTAGTTTATTTTATATATCAGATATGGTCCGTACGAGGGGCGTGGTCCCAGGCTCTACTCGAGTGAGGTTTAGCACACCCCGAGCCGTAGAGGCCAGCATTCGCACTCAAAGACCTCAGAGCCATCACCGTCCCGAGGCCAGACCCGACACGAGCCTCCCGGATCAGACGTTGAGCCAGACACCTGACTGGGACCCCTGGCCCCCATCCCAGACTCTGAGGAGAGCCAGGAGGGCCCCACTTTCCGCTGCCGCACTTCGGCCCAGCGAGCCATCTCTAACCTTTCACCACCACCTGCCGCATCACAGCACCGAGACGACACCTTCACCTCGCCTATCACCGCCGCTGACGCGCCCATGCTCAGACACCCCATCTCGGAATGCAGATATACGTAGCCGACCATTTCAGCAGGAGTCATTCTACGACGCCTGGACTGATGGCCGACCTCAGATACCAGGAGTCGATGCGATTGATCGAGAGGTATTCGCTCCTCCCATTCATATTCCACGACAGCTTACTACCCGAGAGTTGGTCCATTAGCTTCTACCACTCCACACATTCTGATTTTTACTGCCCCCTGAGATCCATTCTCGTGATAGATGACCGTCGAGGTGTACCAGCCCCACTGGCTATTTCGCGCTCTCTGAGATTGCGCATACCGCCGCGCAATGCTGAGGGTTATGTAGATCAGCCCGCACCCTCCTCTGCAGCGATGAGTCAGAGCACCGCCGTGATGTTACAATGGCCCGCTTATCGGAGGCACTTCCGCCTCATATGCCGGCATCGACCATCTCATTCAAGACTTGCCATTCCTCCCAAAGATTACGTGCAGGAGGGGGCCCATCTCGAGGCACTTGCACTGGATTCTGGCAATTTCTTGCCTCAGCCCCATCCGAGCGCCGGTGATTACTTCGCTTCCACAGCTTGAGGAGAAGGTCCACCTGAGAGACTCCCACGAGCAGAGCATGCCAATTATTTATCTCGAGGCTCCTTCCTATGTCCCGAGCAGATGGGATCGAGGAGCCTGGATAGAGATTGGTGACAGCCGCCACAGTAAAGAGTTGGACCTGATTATGACTATGCCCAACCATTTCCATATCACAAATGAGACCAGAGGAGGGCTCCCGCAGGAGGGCCCAGGACACACAGAGACGATCCACCCGCTCCCACTCAGAGGTGCAGAGGAGTCCCACCCATATTTCGGGGATCGCCCACCACCATCTCCTCCACCCACTACTTTAGCCGCAGCCCCACAGATACTCCTGCCCATATCTCGAAAGACACCCGCCCACTCTGGAGTGATACACATGTCGCCCGAGGGAGATGGTCGAGGATGGATGCTGACCGCACTAGCAACCTTCCCAAAATTTCAAAGATGCAAAGACACGACCAGATCAAGCCGAAATGAGGCCACTTGGGGACAGCGCTGCCATTCCACGTGCCAGCATCGATCATGACCTATCCAGCCTTCTCATGATCCCGCCCCGTGAGAGGAGCTCGCTACTGGATGCGCCTCATCATATCCTTGCAAGAACGCAGAGTGCTTTCACTACCACCACCACGCCAGCGGTTAGGTTTCTTTTTGATTTGTATAATACCATCAACCGCCAATGACGGATTATGATTTTCAGACAGTTTACAAGAGGCGCGATATGTTTGTGTGTAGCCTGCTCGCATGTATCGCCATTTCGCTATATCAAAAGCTACTCAGATTATATATATATATATTCAGCTTTTTGCATATTGTGTTTACTGTGTCCCCTATGTATAAGTATGTGTTTTTCTTTCAAACTACATAATTAAATTGCTTCAAATTGAACAATAGAATTGCTCAAATTCCTGAACAATTGAATTGCTTTTGTCGGATGATCAATCATCATTTTGTCACACTCTATGCTGTAACAAATGCCATGCTTGAAACAATTTGTGTTCAACACCGTTCAAAGATAGCTCAACTTGGAAATTTCCCTTATGCTATGTCACACACTCCGCACTCTACGTCAATAGGTTGTAAATTTGTATGCCTCCTTCCACTTGCAAACCCACTTAGTATGTTGGACAACCTAGGATAGGTTTGAGCGCCAACAATTGAGGACCAAATGTCATTTCTCTCCAAAAGAAAAGAAAAGAAAAGAAAAGAAGAAAAAGAAAAACAAACGTGGAAGTTTTGCTTTGAAACCCGAAAGACTGGCCCACAGGTGTATATGAAGCCTTGAAACCTGATGCCCTAAGTCTAATTTGTCGGGAGTCGATTTTGTGTTCACATGGGTGAGATAGGTGAGAATACTTAACTGTAGGTGCTTGATTTTCGGTCATTGAAGTCCCGGTAGTTTCTGAGTGCCAAGGGTCTTGATCCTTTCGCTGATGCCCTAAACCTTAATTGGTCGGGAGCCTATGGACCTCGTTGTTCGACTTTGGTGAACTCGAATTTTTAGCATTGCATCCTACAATATGATTATGAAACAAGAGAAGTGTAACCAAATTTCTATCTTAATTGTTCAACAATTTTAAGGCCATGTCAATGCCAGTTGGGGGACACAAATTTTGCATTTTATCGACTAATCTAGATACAAATGAACCATTAGATTCTAGGTGGAGATCCAAGCTGAAAAATCAGCAGTGTTGCTTCTAAAATTGCCTTTATGGATTTTATTCAGATATAGGTTTTCAAATGTTGATTTCAATTGTTCACTTATGCTACACACATGCACATGGCACAAGGCAGAAGGTCAAGAACAATGTAATATTAGTTTATAAGTATAATGATCTTTTGAAATACAACCTTTGAAAATCACCATGCATCTCAATTCTTATTTTGCATTGCTAAGGGACTAGCAACGTTCTAAGTTAGGGGTGTGATTGTTGCTCAAAAGTGCAATTTTTAACCCTATATTAGATAGGCTCTTGAGTACTTTTTGATCATTAATCATGTCATAAACCAATCAAGTGCTCATGTTACCTTAGTAACACTTATGCCACCTGAGGGTATGCTGGTTTTGTAGACTTTATACACATTTAACTCTAACCTCATCAAACGATCATCATGAGGTTGGAATTTTAGTCTCAGCCATCAACAAGCCCAAAAATCAATGGAAAACAAAGGAAAAGTGGAAGAAATGAGATGCAGTTGAAGACATGACGAGAGGAATGCGCACGCTGAAAACAGTAATTCTCAAGAATTGTCAAGAATCACCTGCAATCCAAGTGACTTCAAACTGCTCATAAACAAACGCAATCTCAAAATATTACTTGCGAACTCGCGAGCCAACTCGCACCACTATAAATTAAGCTTCACCGATTAATTCACAGCTTAGCGAATTTCCTCGCTTAGCTACGAATTCGCAACCTTGCCAATTACATAACATTGCCACTCGCCAATCTGCGGCCACTTTGCTTAAGCCATTGCCAATCGCTTAATTCATTGCCACTCGCTAACAGCCAACTCCTCCCTCAGATAAAAATGCATGCCTCAATATGCTTTGTAAATTACGCAACCCCGCTCAAACTTGGTGAATTACTCTCCTATCCTATAATCCTAGCTTAGTTATTAGGTTTTCGTATTTTTATACCGAGGAGTCCATAAATACTCCTCATGTTTTGTAATGTAGGAGAAGAGGTGGAGAGGAAGGAAGACAAGTTTCGTGATTTGTGTTTTCATTTAATGCCAAATAAAATCTGTTTTATTTTTTAAGTTTTGCTTTTATTTTCTCTTCTCTCTTCTTTCTTCTTTCTTTCTTTCACTTTCCCTATCGCTAAACACACCTCTCGAGGATGACAACTCAAGAGACGTTACAAGCCTCCTTCCTTGAAGAGGCGAAGGCCATAAAGGGGCTTAAGCATGCTTGTCCCTATGTACTAAAAGCTACTGCAGTGTATTTATGGCCCTTATCTTCAAACTCAACTTGCATAACATAGGATGTTATTTGTCTTGGCCAATACTCCATGCTTTAGATCCAAGGCTTAAAGTGACGTGTACCGTGGCCTTAGATGGTCCTTACTGCCTAAGGAGGTAATATCTCACATGTTGTGGTCTTCAAATTAAAGGTTAACAACATTCGCTTTTATCAAGCTGCCAATACTTCCATGCTTTAGTGGTTCAGCCTGGGTGAGAGATGCAATCGATTCTTTAGATGGTCTTTACTAAATTTAGGTCACATTTCCATGTTTTGTGGTTCAGTGGGCTCGGTGAGAGATGCACTGATTCTTTAGATCTTTACGAGCCAAAAATGATAAAAGAATGTTAGGTTTAAAACAAAGGGGCACATAACTGCATCCCGTGTTGACTCACATAGGAGGATAAAACCCGAGACATGTTTGCCCTAGCTTGCCAAGTTAGTGACCTAAATCTTCAAAGTAAATTCTTCACGTTAATGCCTTAACTTCAGTTTTTACAATTTCCTGTTTTTCAAAACCATCTCTGCTTTTGAATGAATTCAAAGAGTCCAAATAGAAAGCCTTACCTCTACGCCTAATGCAAACCATTTTTATGGAAGAAAACCCATCCCTGTTCTAATTCTAGATCACTATAATCGTTAAAGAGCTTGACTACCAAGTAGCTTGTAGGAGCTTAGGTATAAATATTGTTGATTTTGGTCACTTATCAGGGTACGAATCATCAGTTCCAAGTTTAAGCAAATTTATCAAAGCGTGAAGAGGTTGTTTAGAATATTTTTGGTTTATCAAAATAAAATAATTGAAAGCTATTTTTCAAATAATTTGGTTTGAAAATTTAAAAATATATTTTAATTGTTTTTATATCTTTGAAAAGAGCTATTTGAAAAAAATAATTATGCATATAAAAATAAACGAAAATAAAATATTAAAAAAAAACTTTATTCATCATTTCAGATATTACTTGATTCAATTCTAATTTCCGTATATTTTCCATCCCACCCTTTGACTCCACATAGACCTTTGTTCTAACATAAAAATAATTATTCTAACATGTCTGAATATTCATTTGTCAACAAAAGATTATCCTAGGAACTTGCTAGGTACTTATAATCATGCAACAATTCATTCTACGATCCCGAGAGGTACTTAGTATTGATTCTATGAAATGCATTACGCTTTGATTCCTAAGAATTTTAAAGAAAATATGATGAGAAAAATGAAAGACAATAAAAGTGAAGAATAATTATAATAAAAATAGAACAAAGCTTACAATCATTAGCTCGAATCAAATACAACCAAAAGGTTTAATAATCTTAAGTTCTAATAAATCAATGATTTTTAAAAAGAGCTTGAACTTCCAATCCAAGAATTTGTATGAAAGCCGGTAATATAACTACAACATTATAATCTGCTTTCAAACGATACATTCACAAAAGAATCAGATTTTTAATTCTTATTTTAGTTGTTATCAAGCTCGAGCCTATTTATATATATTATGAATGTGAGAAACACTTCAAATTATGCATGTACATAATTAAAATATAAATATAAGTACAAATAACTATAAATATAACACTCTACCATCACAACCCCAAGCGTCAGAGGGACTATTTTGATTTGATTTTATTGATTATGAACGTAAAGACACGTGCTTAAAGCAATTCAATAATAACATGAAAATGTATAAAGTTTTAATTTAAATATCAAGAGAGAAATATACTGAATTTGACTTATATATATATATATATATATATATATATATATATATATATATATATATATATATATATATATTCATTTTTCTTATTTTTCATGTAGAAAAGCAAATATTTAAATTTGATATTTTTATTTTTACAATTCTATTAAGCATACAAAAGTGCTAATTATTTAACGATAATATAGTTTTTGTGACGCTCCAAAACCGGGATGTCCGTTGACAACCACAACCCACACACTTGTGCATGCTCGGCACCCGGCACCACCACTGCACCCGGCAGTCCCATCGGCACTGGGAGCTCTACCCAAAGTACAAACATGTCCCAACAAATTTACAATGACCACACAGGGTCCACATGTGAGTAAAATAATGGCCACTGGGCCCCTGCATCAATACTCACAAAATTACATCAACTATATGCATAGTTCAAGAGCAATAAATTACATACAAACATATATTAAAATTCACAATTCTAATACATGTTATACAACAATATCAAAGCCACAAGTCTGGGCTTCTCTATCACGCGCCTGAACGTCGTCCCGCGGCACACCCCCTCGGCACCGAAAATGGTGATCCTTCGACAAGGTGAGCAAAGCCCAGAGTGGAGAATTTCCATGATGGGTTACTCCCCACCTAAGTGCACATGCATGGCAAACAATCACACCAAGCAATTACATGAACCTATTCGAATGTCTACATGACTCACAATCCCATGTCCCGAGTCTCTCACCGACTCTCACATATGCCTAAGCCGAATGCGAGTAAATATCCAATTCAAACAAAAGCTTTTTGTTCTGAAAACTCACTAACGAATTTCAGAATACATCGACTACTTCCTCCCAGACGACCGTTGGATAACGCTCCGAAACAGTCATGGTCCTCATCCGAAGTGATCTGTTGGACGACTCTCCAAGGCAATTCTTCGAAAAATCTTCCGTCAAAATTCATTTCATAAACATTTTCGTTTTTCTTTCAATTTAATGTCATGCACTCACTCCTAATATTCTAGGGTGCCCCAGTGCATATGGAATGCATGATGTCAATTCCAAATAATTTATGCTAATACAATTCACATGCATATATTAACATAATTACTCACAACAATCATGTTATTCAATTTTCATCAATAACACCAAATTAGCTCACAATGGCTAATGAAAACACACCATTTTGAATCACTCAACATCATAAAATCAAAACAGAAATGGTGTCACTATTCAAGCATGAATAGTGAAACCCTGTGGCATACTGTTCACGCCACACAAATAGAATTCTTTCCACTTGCCTAAAAGCTTTGCAGACTAAATTTACTACTCAAACAAGCCCCATGATTCCTAACCATTTACATGGCTCTCAGCCAAAGATTAACACAAGTAGAAAAAATCCCTACCTCTTGGAGTTGTCGGAACTCCACCAAATCGGTGCCCACGCTGCAGTCTCAGCCATGGGCAGAGCAACTTTACTTGCATCCGTCTTCTGAGAACCGAAGGTCCGAATGGCCAGAAATCTAGAGAGAAGTCACACTTTCTCTCTCTAGATTCACAATTCCAACACCCACTGCATCTTTTCACATTTTTGGCCTTCAAATGGGGAAGATGAATACTGTTCATCTTTCATCTTATTATCATTAAGATTACTTAATTCTAATGTCCTCTTTCTTCTAGATTTTACACTTGGCACTATCTAGGCCATCCGTGCTTCCATCGCCTCAATTCCTGCAACACGCTACAAGAGTACATAAAATAGTGACTTTGGCCACATCACATGTCTCTCAAACTCCATTTACTAAGACTCATACCTATGTCTCGAAAAACGTGAATTCACTGCCTTGACCAACAGGTCTTGGGATGCAGAAGTGATTCTCATGCAGACGATTCCATCTGCTAAGTCCATTTCATCATCCAAGATCTAAAATTTTGATTTTTACTAAATACTATTATTTTACTCCTTTTTCCGAAAAATCTAATTCTTCTGCCTTACAGCTTGTAAATTTACCAAGAAGTTACCTAAGAACAATAAATTAATTATCAAAAATAAAAACATAGTTGAATTGAACAAATATATAAAAGTGATTAGCTTTAAAAAAAATTCAAAATATCCAAATTTTATTTTGACTGACTATTAAGGAAAATTTTAATTGATAATATTATGTATGGATCAAAAGTATTATATAGAATTGTTCATAAAAAATTTTCTTCCCTCAATGGAATTTGAAAAGTGAGATTTTCCTTAAGTGTTTATAAAATTATTTTTCTTTATATGATTATAGGGGTCTCCAACATGCTGGGTCGAGGCTCGTAGCTTGATTTAGGCCAGGCCAATAGGCCTCGTTTGGTCTATGAGCCCATATATAATATTAGTACATAAACGGCTTCATTGATGAGACATGAACAGAGAAACAACTTCAAATTAAAAACACATCCAAAACCCTAGTACATTTACTATACAAATCACTAAACCCTACTCCAAAATTAGCTAAAGGAACACCATGGTCCACTCGCTTCAGCAAGCCAATTCTCATGTAAAAACAAAATGGATAAACCTACTGATGGATTCGATCATATCAAAACCCTATTTTAGAAACGTTTGTTTCGCCATTTCCTCATGTAAAAACCGCACCGCCAGTACTGGGTTGTCCGCTCTTGCCCTCGTGGTGGTGGAGGCAAACAACCATGGTCAGGAGGATAAGGATGGCAATGGTGGATTTTTTCAATTTCATTTCTACGCCTACCATCCCTCAACTGACGGGTATGAGATTCAGAGACCGAAGTTTTTTTTTTATAGATTTGAGATTTATGTAATGAGGTTTTGATAGATTATTCAAAATGCATTATTCAATAACTCAAACACTTAAACCATAATCCAAAATTAGCTATGTCTACTTGTAACACCCCGAAATAAAATTCTAGTAGTTTTCATATGTTTAGTGGTATTTTGTAAGATAAATTGAATTTTCGTAAATTAAATGCGAAATAAAGAAACTTAGAAACCTAGAAATTGCATGCTACCATGTGTTGCAATTGTCTAAAAGGGGCATAAAAGACATGGATTAAGAAGATTAGAGGCCAAAATACAATAAAAGGAAATTGAAATACAAATGGTCAAGAGTTAGAGGACTAAAAGCTAACATAAAGTTTCATTAAATAGATGTGGGAGACCAAAAATGCATTATTTTGGTCTCCAAACAAGAAGCTTCCAATGAAGGAGAGAGGAAGAGGAAGGAGAAGAAGAGGAAGAAGGAGAAGCAAAGTCAAGGTATGGAATTTTTGTATGGATGCATGACTTTTGCATGGATTTTGGTATGCTTTTTGTATACAAACTACTGGGTATATTTGCCAGGTTTTCTCAGACAATCAATCCCTAGTGGTTTTGTTAAAGACATCCTAACTCTAGATTTATGAAGTTTCCGTTTAAAACTCAGTTGATAATAATTAGATATGGAATCCTCACAATTCCAAGGTTTTGTAAAGTTTAATGAACCCTGGGCATGAATCCTCGGGATTCTTCGCTGAATCAAAGGTGCGCAGTTGTTTATGATTCCATGTTAGCTATGGTGAAATGTTAATTATGGAGAAAAGTGCATGAAGAATGGTGAATTCCACCACTGGTATTCTAACCCGTAATCGGTACAAAAAGGAAACAAAGGTAGAGAATTGTTAATCAACTCAGATCGGCAATAAGTGGAATTGGTGGTACAAATTTCAGAACTAAACCCGCACTCTGAGACAGTAAAGGCTTTGTTTTTCTATTTTCACCGCCTTCAACATTTTGGCCATAACTTGCCTATTTCTGATCCGACTATGATTCAAGTTGCTGGTTAAAATAGACTTCAAGAAAAACCAAACATCCATAAATAGGAACCTTAAAATTATGATGCTATGTGGCCAAAAAATTTACTCAAAGTGTGGCTATGTCTGCCACCGTCGCTTTTTTATCATAAAATAAATCGGTTGTTTAGACATAACTTGAGTTCCAAGTTCCACTTGGGTGATTCCAGTTGGAGGAGAACCCTTAGCACCTTAGCTTTAAATGAGTACAAAGAACCAGTGTCAAATATGGAATCAAGGCACTGGAAAATGAGTATTGCAAATTGTCCCTCTGCAAAATTCCAGAATTGACTATTTGGCATGAAAATGCCATAACTTTAGTTTGATGATCCGATTGAATGATTCCAATTTCTAAGTAAAGAAAATTCATAGAGGAATAAGTAATACATGAATGATGTGTGATTATTAGACATCATACTTACAAGTATAAATCTATATAAATAGCAATACACAAGGAAAATATAGAAAATGCAATATGTATAGATGTGTTCATGAAACATGAATATGATATGAACATGAACATTTACATGAAAGGTAATATGTCATGAGCACATAATGTGATTAAGATAGGTTATGAGTTCTGAAAGACATATAATCGTATGACTACTTAGGACCGAAGAATGAATGAGTGGACGTCCTGTTGGTGCTTCGCACTCCCGGTGCTTCTGCACCCCGCTGGTGCTTCCTAAGACTCGCTGGTGCTAATGACACTTCAAGCAAGAGGCACGCGCCTGATTCGTCGCACCCACCCGGGTGCTACTACACCTCACAAGGTGGCAAGCACAAATCTTGATCAGCCAAGACTCCCGGCCGGTGCTACCCAAGACTCCCGTCACAGGCAGCATGTCTTGATCTGCTTCCAAGACCCGTCGGTGCTAATCACTCCCATTGCATGGGTAGACACGTCCCATCTGGGCTTCCTAAGACTCTCATTGCAAGGGCAGCATCGCCCGCATTCCGCGCTACTAAGACCCAAGATCAGATTGCACTGGCAATTTATCAGACCCGTCCTACTCATTTTTATAATCAGTCTAGGTACGACAAACATATGATAAGACACCGAATAAAGATTATAAAGATCCGAATGTACCTTCAGACTGCTCGTAGTACCTACGTATCACTATCAATAAAATAAGTATAAGTTCCGTAATATAAGTATAAGTCCAAAGAAGACTTACCGTAGCGCTCCGAGCAAGTGTAATTCTTAATATGATTACATTATAAACCGGTTAACTGCTTGTGTTTGATATGTTCGAATCTATATGAATCCTGAGCATGTATCCAAGAGATTCATCTGCTACACTGAACAACCAGATCCGATATGTATCTCGTATACGCCCGATCTGACCAGATGTGATATATTCTCGATTTGTCTGACTATCGTGACTCACGGGTACCTTCGCACAAGAATAAGTTCCAGAAGACCGTGATATACTTCGTAGTACAAGAGTAAGATACTAAGTACCGTGATAAGTTTTCTGTAGTACTTACGGTACTCAGATAAGGATAAGTTCCAGAATACCAAAAAGATAATGCCCATAATATCTCTCGTAGCATCACGTACCTCCAAACAAGTGTAATCTCGTAGTATATAGTATAGGTCCTATGGTATAAGTATAAGTTTTGTCATACCTAAGGGTACCCCTGCATGAGCATAAGTTCCGTGAACTCCTACTGAGATCCGAGATGTATAAGTACGAGTATGTGGATAAGTATCACCGACAGGTCTGCGATATGTCCTTCGGGATCCGACACTATAAGTCCGAGACAAGTATCGTGATAAGTCCGATATATATGTCCTTTCGGGGAGACTAATAAATAAACATCCGCAAGCATATACTGTGTCCAATAGAGATTGAATAAGAATAAGTCACATATATGTGTAAGATCCGAGGTATAAGTTTGTTATAAGTATAAGTTCGCATCAGATAATGCAGATATCCGAAAAAGCATAGGTTTGTTATGTGCGGATAATTATGTATGTAAATGTGTTATATGAATGCAATAAGATTCGAGCACTGATAACGCTATATGTTATTCGTGATTCAAGATAAATGCATGTATCCGTATAAGTTATAAGATATGTTTTCCACTAAGCGCAGCTTAAGACGCGTTTTTAATCCGTAAAGTACAGTAGAAGGATGTCCGCGATCTTCCGCATATAGCGGCCAAGACACCAAGTAGGGTTCATCACTGTAGTTTCGTGACTGATCAGAAAGAATATATTTTATATGTAAATGAGATCTTAATCTATGTATATGATCAGAACACCAATTACCTGGTAGTTTATTTTGTAATTAAGATGATGTTTTATTCGTTATAAGGATGTGGGCCATAAATCTATAGGTACAAGTTCACAAAGAAAAAACAGTAAAGAGTCCTAGTATATAGTCTCATGTTCCTAACCCTGGCTCGACATTCCCAATCAGGCCTGACCAGGAATTCGGGGCGTGACAAGTTGGTATCAGAGCCTAGGTTTAAGCGTTTCTAGAAGAGTCTTCGATTAAGGATGTACTTACATAGTAAAGTGTTGGCCTAATGCGGATGTTCTTATGTTTATATGGATCGCCCTCCGAACTTAAACTGGTTAGCTGTGCCAAAGTGTTAACCCCAAGGAACAAGGGTTACTAAATTTTCCGATTCTTCTGACCGCCAAAGTGAGAGTCGCCCAAATTTAAGCCAAAGGAAGCCTTGCTGAGAATAGCGCAAGACATGACTAGGATATTGGATGGACTGCATGAGTCTATCAAGAAATATATAGAACCTACGACTACTTCCGCATCGTGGATTTTGCTAATTGGTACAAGATGCTATGAAAGTAGAAAAGTCTGAAATAAGTGACCAAGAAAGGTCTCAAAAGAAGAAGGGTAAAAGAGCCCGAGAATATCAAGCCGATCAAGTTCATGGTTCACCTACAAAGAGAATAAGACAAAATGTAACACCTAGTTCTGGGAGAGGTATGTCCTGACAAGCTGAAGAACTCCAAGTTCCCCATTGCCATAAATGACATTCAGTGTTTGTAGAGTGTGGACTGGAGGGTGCTTCAGATGTGGGGAGATCACTTGGCCAACCGTCCTCAATAGAATTCAGAGTCTATGTATAAATCGCCAAGACGGGCCGAGGAAGACGTGGCCATACACCTTCTCGACTGGGGGTCGAGGTGGTCCAATCAGCACAAGAGGACACGGAGGTCCACTACCAGATAGTGGATCGTCCAACACTCATACAAGATCAGTAAATTAGCCATTTTATGCGTGCTCCGATAGCTAGTGGATGCTCCCGATGATTACCGGTATGTACTCTCTATTTAATAATTGAGATGGCGTATAGATGACAATGAAGTAGTAGAGATACGACATATGAATAGAAATAAAAGAAAAATATAAAGAAATGCTATCCGTAAAGACCCGAAAAAGAAAGGACCTGACATAAAACATGCAAATGACAGAGTATGAATTTCGAGGACGAAATTCTTATAAGGGGGGGAGAATTGTAACATCCTGAATTGTACCCTAGTAGTTTTCGACATGTTTAGGGTATTTTGTAAGCATAAATTGAATTTTCGTAAATTAAATGCAAAAATAAAGAAACTTAGAAACCCGAAAATTGTACAAGTCATAAAAGGCAAAAGTAAAATTGTCCAAAAGGCATAAGATATGGGGATTACAAGATTAGGAGGCCAAAATACAATAAAAGGAAATCAAATACAAATGGTCAAGAGTTAGAGGACTAAAAGCTAACATAAAGTTTCATTATAAATAGATGTGGGAGACCAAAAATGCATTATTTTGGTCTCCAAACAAGAAGCCTACGGGAAGGAGAGGAAGAGGAAGGAGAAGAAGAGGAAGAAGGAGAAGCAAAGTCAAGGTATGGAATTTTTGTATGGATACATGACTTTTGCATGGATTTCGTATGCTTTTTTATACAAAATTACTTGGGTATGATTGCTGTGGTTTTCCTCAAGATTAATCAGTCCTTTCTAGGTTTTGTTAGGAAGACATCCTAACTCTAGATTTAAGGGAAGTTTGGTTTAAAATCCCTAGTTGATAATAATTAGATATGGAATCCTTCACAATTCCAAGGTTTTGTAAAGTTTAATGAACTTGGGTATGAATCCTTGGATTCTTTTCGCTAATCAAAGGTGTAAAGTGTGAAGCTGCTTAGGAGGGATTCATGTTAGTTTGATGAAGAAGAGAATTATGGGAGAAAAGTGCATGAAGAATGGTGAATTCCACCATTTCGTAATTTCCAACTGTGTCGTATTGTGCGGAACAAAGCAAGACAAATTCTAGAACCCGAACAACCTCGTGACCTGGCATTTGTAGTGCCTCGTTTTTCTCGCTTTGACCCGCCTTCGTATTTTGGCCATAACTTGCCTATTTCGATCCGATTTGAGTGATTCAAGTTGTTAATTAAAATAGACTTCAAGGAGAACCAAACATCCAGAAATAGAAACCTTAAAATTATGATGTTATGTGGCCCAAAAATTTACTCAAAGTAGGGCGGCGGTTCCAAGCCACTGCCGCTTTTTTATCATAAAATACCGGTTGTTTAGAACATAACTTGAGTTCCTGGGTGTCTCGATTCGGGTGATTCCAGTCGAGGAGAACCCTAGCACCTTAGATTTAAAGGAGTATAAAGAACAAGGTCAAATATGGAATCAAGGCACTGGAAAATGAGGCTTCAATTTGTCCTCGTAAAATTCCAGAATTGATCTAATGGGCACAAAATGCCATAACTTTAGTTTGGATGATCCGATTGGAATGATTCCGATTTCTAAGTAAAGTAGATTCATAGAGGAATAAGAATACATGAATGATGTGTAATTACATAGACATCATACTTTGCAAGTATATGAAATGCCATATGTAATAGGCATGAAACAAGGAAAATATAGAAAATGCAATATGTATAGATGTGTTCATGAAACATGAATATGATATAAACATGAACATTTACATGAAAGGTAATATGTCATGAACACATAATGTGATTAAGATAGGTTATGAGTTCTGAAAGACATATAATTGTATGACTACCTAGAACCGAAGAATGAATGAGTGGACGTCCTGTTGGTGCTTTGGCACTTTCGCCGGGTGCTTTCAGACTTCGCCAAGCAGCGGTACCCTGTTGCGTGGGCAGGCACTTGATCGCGGCGTTTCAAAGATCTCCGTCGGGCGCTACGACACTTCCGCCAAGGCGGCAAGCACGCCTCGACGGTTTCCTAAGACTTCGCCCGCTACGACTTTCCGCCATGCTAAGGTGCACGCCTCGACGTGTCGACACTCACGTGCTACTAAGACTCCAGCCATGCAAGGTGCACATCCTGATCTGCGCTTCCTGACCCACTCGGCGGCTACGACACTTCGCTACAGGTTGTGCACGCCCGCACTGCATACGACACCTTAGTAATCGCATTGCACCTTCTACTTATCAGACACAGCCCTACTCATTTCTTAATCGGTCTTAGGTAGTCAAGAACATGATAAGACACCGAATAAAGATTTTCAAGAGAAGATCCGACTGTACCTCTCAGACTGCCTAGTACCTACTTCGTACCAGATCCGATTAATCTTCAGAGTACCTACGTACTCTCGTGACAAGAGAAATAAGTATAAGTTCCTTGGTGAATACAAGTATAAGTCCAAAGAGGTACCTACGTACCCTCCAAGCATGTGTAACTTTGAATATGATTATGATATAAACCGATAATCTGTTTGTGTTTGGATATGTTCTCAACTATGAATCCGAGACCGTATCTCGTCAGGATCTGCCTCCATATGGACTAAATGTCCATATCCGATATGTATTTCAGATACGTCCGATCTGACTCAGAGTGTGATATTCTGATCCGTTCCAACTTTATCGTGACGCACGGTACCTTCGCACAAGAACAAGTTCCGTAAGACTGTGATATACTGTGAGTACAGTATAAGGTACCTAAGTACCAAAGATAAGCTTCAGAGTACTTACTGCACTTTCAGATAAGGATAAGTTCCGCAATACTAGAATACGTTCCATAATATCTCCGTAGTACCTACTAAAATTTCTAAACAAGTGTAATCTCCGTAGTATAGTATAAGTCCCATGGTATGAGTATAAGCTTTGTCGCACTCCAAGGGCAATTTCATGACATAAGTTCCTGTGAACTCCTACGGGAGATCTGAGATAGGTATAAGTACGAGTATGTGGATAAGTATCAATATGAAAGAAGTTCAAGTATATGTCCTTTGGGAGATCTGAATAATTATAAGTCTGAGACAAGTATCAGTATAAGTCCGATATATATGTTCTTTGGGAGACCTAAATAAGTAAACGTCTGATACAAGCATAGGTATGTGTCTCACTGAGATTGAATAAGAATAAGTCTCATTAACTCGTGTAAGATCTCGAGTAAGTATAAGCTCATATAAGTATAAGTTCAAGCATCAGACACGAGATATCTGAAAAAGCATAAGTTTGTTACAAGGATAATTATGTATGTAAATGTGTTATATGAATTCATGAAGATTCTGATAATTGATACTGTTATATGTTATTTGTGATTCAGTATAAATGCATGTGTATCCGTATAAGTTATAAGATATGTTTCCCACTAAGCGTAAAGCTTAGCACGGGTTTTTAATCCGTGTAGGTACAGAGGAGGACGTCCGCGATCTTCCGCATACAGCGGGGCCAACACACCAGTAGGGGTTCATCACTGTAGGTTCCGCGCTCTGATCATGTAAATGTAATGTATAGTTTTGTATATGTAAATGGGACTCTGAACTGTATGTATATGACATCAAACACTAATTACTGGTAGTTTTATTTTATAATTTTGTATATGATATTTTGATTCTGTTATAAGATGTGGGCTATACCCACAAGTACAAGTTCGGATTTAAAAAAAATGTAAAGAGTCCCAATATATACCGTCTTAACTTGTCGGATTCAATCTGCCTGATCAGAATCTGGCGTGACACCACTTGCCCAAAGTAAAAACAAATGGGATGTAAACCCTATTGGGATGGATGGATCATCATAACCCTATTTTGAGAACAGTTGCTTCCAGCTACTTTTCATCTAAAACCAAGCATCTGCTTCGGGATCTTCGATAAAGGTTCCCATTGGCTAGCTTCATTTCCTCTTATGATGGTGAATAAGGCAAAGTAGCTACGTATGCTGAGGATATGACTGCTGTGTGATATGAGATTTGTATAATTAGATTTTGCTCAGAGGTTTTAGATTCATGTAATCAAGTTTTTTTTTTAATGATTAGGAATTCATCCTGCTCTTACCCAATTATATATTAAAAAAAAATTATTTTGAATTTTACATTTTAATTTATAATAAATGATAAAATATATTTTTAATATAATAAAATTATAAAAACTATAATATCTTATTTATTGGGTAAATGTGCAGGAAAAAAAACCCTCAAGTTTTCCCAAATATCTAGCTTATAACTCAAACTTTTTTTCCGTCTAAATAAGCCCCACACGCTACCAGACTCAAATTAGCCCATGTCAGAATCTCTCTTGGGGCATTAAATAAACAAAGTTACATTGGCTATTAAACCAGCCATGTAAGCAGTTGATATGACAATTTTTTGTCCTAATTACATTTAAAACTTGATAGGCTTCTAATTAGGGGAAATCGAAAACCCTAATTTCACTTCCTCCACCACCCTTCCAAATACAACCTTTGAGCCAAAGACAACCTTAGGTTTTGCTTCGATTCTTTAGCCCTCTTTGGTTTTGCTTCAACGGACCTTCCTTTCCTCCTTGGTTTTGCTTCGACCCTTCTTTCCTTTGTTTCCTTCATCTATGGCTAGAACCCTTTCTTCAAGTTCCTCAAGAAAACGACGTACTGTGGTCACAAATGCACCACTCATGCTGTATCAGGCATTTGGTGGGTTTCAAAGCTTCATTACTAACGACTTGGAAGGAGACAAATCCAGGGAAAAGATTCTACTCATGCCCAAAAAATTATGTAAGTAGATGTTTATCAAAAAATTTGTTTGTTTTGTTTTGCTGAAGATTGATTAATTTGTGTGTTTGTTGGTTGTCCTTCTTTTAGCTGTGGGAAGGCACATGTCATTTTTTTTTCTTTTTCTTTTTTTTTTCTTTTTTTTTTTTGTGGCATGATCCAGAGATAACACTGAGCAAAGGCTATATCAACCAATCAGGAAAGAAGTCGTTTAAACGGAGATTAAGGAAATGCATAAAATAAGGGACAAAAATGATAGAAATTGTGAGGAAGATGATAAGGTGAACAATTTTGACCAACATAATTCATTGAAGGCTCAAGATTGGTTAGAAACCGATGAGATGAATGATTTAAAGATTAATAAATTGAAGAAAGAGTTGAATGATTTGAAGACATCATTCAAATGGAACAAGTTTGCTCTAAAGTTATGTGCACTATTTTGTGTATGTGTATCCTTTGTCATATTCATTTTAATGTGGATGTAAAACAGTTGAGGGAATGAAAGCTGGAATTTTGTGATTGTATAACAATGCAATGAAGGTTGATGTATTTCAACTTATTGAATGAATGAAAGTTGTTTCTAAAGTGTAGTGTACTGTTTTGTGTCTACTTATCTTTTGTCATATTCATTTTAATGCGGATGTAAAACAATTGAGGGAATAAAAGATGGAAATTTTGTTATTGTATAATAATGCAATGAAGGTTGATGTATTTAGTTCAATTGGCTATGTTCTATTATGTTGCATGAATGAAGTAAATCAACGCCTCGAATCTTAAATCAACACCGAAAATATATCTAAGCTATTGAATTAAAGCGCCAAACACTTCAAGCAAGCATTTGCCAAATATCTCATAAGCATTTCAACCTTCATAACGTTTACAAACTTTTTTGTTATAAACCAGATGAAGTAGATGTTTATAAAATTAAGGACAAGTTGTTCAAACCATAGTCTTTAAAATGGGACAAGCTTTACAAAATGGTCTAAACCAATAGACAAAACCCAATACATAATGTTCATTGATCCCCGGGTCAGAGTGACTCCACGCTTCGACGCCGATCCCGGTGTCTCGCTGGACCACTCAACCCATCTGAAACCTAAGTCTCATGTCATGAGACCCATACATGAGTAAAATGGTCACATTGGCCCATAGATCCATACTCACAAAAATATATCCAACCAACTGCATTGCCATAGTTCAAGAGTTAATACATCACTCTTAATACAAACATATATTAAATTTTAAAAACTCTAATACATGTTATACAAAAGTATCAACAAAGCCATAACCTTACTTTCTTCTTAAAACGGCATTTCCATCGAAGGCCGTCTTCCGAACACTCCCCGTAATTCGAAATGGTCGATCTCTTCGACAGGAGTACGCCCAGAGGATAATCACATGGGTTACTCCCCCCACCTAAGTGCAATATACAATGATTCATAAACGTATTCAAGCAAATACATGATCCACGAATGCCTACATGATATGAACACGGATTTACCTTTCCCACTCTCGAGTCCTCATCGACTCTCACGCATGCCTAAGCCAAATGCGAAATATCATTAAAAACAAAAGGTTTGTTCTTAAAATGTACTACCGAGTTCGGTGAATATATCGACTACCTCCGAGGCGAATTGGTCGATCATTTTTCCGAAACGGTCATGGGTCGCTCCGATGAACTATTTGACCATTCTCCAAGGCAATTTTAAAATCTTCCCTGAAATTCCTTTCTTAACTGCTTTCCATTTTTCTTTTCTTTCATTTCTTCATGTCATGACTCACACCTAACATTCTAGGGTGCCCCGTTGCATATGGAATGCATTATGCCATTTCCAAACAATTCATGTAACACATGCCAATATATCATCATGCATATATCGACAAAATTCACATACTTACCACATGTTATTTAATTCATATCAATAACATCAAAATTAGCTCACTTGAGCTAATCAACAATCCAATTCCAATGGCTCACACACAATTATATTTTATATAATTCGACCTCACGTGAACACATTAAATTCCATGCATAAACATTTTTCTTTTACACAATTCAAACCATCCAATTCAAGCAATATTTTTCTTACAACACACATGGACCATTTTTAGTCCAATCATGCAAATCGGATTGTTTTTAATAGTCCCTAAATGAGCAACAAGGCCCGTGCACATTTCTCCTAGCATCAGCCCAATTTGTGGAATCGAAACTATGGCCATTTCTGGTCCAACAAAACCTAAACCACTATTTATTGTAAAGAATTACTTCACACAAACCACCCAAAAGTCCCTAAACCGGGGTCCAAAACGGACTCCAAATATTCCAACAATTTAATCCCAAGTTTTGAGACCGATCAAACGGCCACTCACGGCCTCAAATCAACCAAATCATTCACAAGGCTCTTAAAACAAAAAATAACAGAGTAGGAGAAGACCCCTACCTCCCGGAGTTGTCGAAACTCCCCAAAACAAGTGCCCATGCGTAGCCCTTGCAACGTAGAACAACTTTGCTTCGGGCCCACGTGAACCGACTCTCCTCCGAAAGCTTGAGCACCCAAAGAGAAGTTGTATTTCTCTAAAAACCGATTTCCTCCACCGCATGTCCAACTCCAAAAATGAGAGAAGATGTCTTTTCTTTCTTACTTATTCCCATTTTGTTCTTCACTTGCCACTTGTCAAGTCACCATTAGCTCATTGGATTTCTTATCCACTTATCCACCAACTTTGAATTTTCTACCCAATTAAGAGATGCCACATGTCCATGTGGGCCCCACACTTGAGCTCAAGTTGACTGATTCCACCTGACACGTGGCACACTGTGAGCCACTCAAAATGCGCCAAGTGTCCCGCACTACACTCGTTGCCTTGAAAAACGTGCAAATTCCGACTGTCTCATAATTCGACGAAATTCAACGTGGTAGCTAGATTTTGCGAGATGATTCTAACGATGAAGT
Source organism: Tetrastigma voinierianum (assembly GCA_016808115.1). Taxonomy (NCBI): domain Eukaryota; kingdom Viridiplantae; phylum Streptophyta; class Magnoliopsida; order Vitales; family Vitaceae; genus Tetrastigma; species Tetrastigma voinierianum. The sequence continues at coordinate 349,809 of JAEQBH010003664.1, read as the reverse complement.
CCGTTTCGTCATCCGAGATCTAGAAAAATTTTGAATTTTGACCGAAATTACCATTTTGTCTCTTTCTTAAAACAGATTTCTGCAGGTTTCACATTCTCCCCTTAAAAGAATCTCACTCGAAATCTACGACATACGCATCCAACCACGCGCATACGTGAACCCTACACCTCCTCGCTGGGTGCAAATGCTGACCTTCTCAAGGTTACAATCACTGATAACCCAATGGGTCGCCACCCTAATCCATGTCATGAATGACATCCATATACTGAGCCCTTATCGGCTCACCAACACCCAACACAATTTGCCAATGGGTAACTAATCTCAAGTCAGTCCCGACTCCTATCACCCAACTCTAAGTCTACGTAATAACCATAACCGTGTGTTTTCTTTCACGAGCAACAGAACTTTTCGGCCTACACTGTGAGTTTCTTACACTCACATAGAAATTCTGGATATCTCCATGGGTCTCTTACACCCACACAAAAATTCTGGATATCTCCACGGGTCTCTTACACCCACACATAAATTTTTGATATCTCCACGGGTCTCTTACACCCTAATTCCAGGCTTTTCACCTGAGGGGATCAACGACCCCCTTCTTGCTTAGCCCAACGCACATTAATTACTTCTCGTTTCCTGGTTTGAACTATGAGTCTTCATTGGACGTGGTCCCAAAGACAAACTCAACCCACACTCACCAAGAGTGGTGAATGTCTATACTGTGCACCCACACCCGACCAGGGCGCGATGTCACCGCACATGAACACACGACGGGCGTCGTGACACCCCAATCCCGGGGTCCACCAGCGAGCGAATCTCTGAGATTTCTAACTCACGATCTCGACACATCTTACCAACTCTCGCCCTACATCCTAGGGAAGAACATCCACACATGGCTTCTCTAAAGGCCTCAACCTCTAAGCCTAAATCTATCACACAAGATGTAACAAGCACATTAATTACTTCTCATTTCCTGGTTTGAACTATGAGTCTTCATTGGACGTGGTCCCAAAGACAAACTCAACCCACACTCACCAAGAGTGGTGAATGTCTATACCATGCACCCATACCCGACTCGGTGCGATGTCACCATGCACATGAATCCACGATGCCATGTCATGGATGCCCCAGTCCTCGGGTCCACCATGAGCGTAATCTGTGAGATTTCTAACTCATGATCTCAACACATCTGCCAACTCTTACCCTTACATCCTAAAGAACATCCACATGGCTTCTCTAAAGGCCCTCTCAACCTCTAAGCCTAAATCTATCACACAAGATGTAACAATGATGAACATGATGCATCAGAAAACAATTGCAGGTATAAAACGTGACCCGTATGTCCAAATTTGATTCATGCCTTCGCCTCTCGGCACAATGGCGTAGACACGCCCCTAGGTCCTCGAAGTCTCGACCTGTGAGCTCAGGTTCGACCGACCCACACTCAGCCCATCCTGCGGCCGTCGAAGGTGCTTGTATAGCAACCCTGCGACTGAAACTAATTCATCTGACCCATACTGGGGTGTGGAGGAATGAACTGTATCCTCTCCTGTCCTACAGCTAACTGGGACTGTGTTGTCCCAAAATCCTCGGATCCTTGTCTCTGAGGGCAATCTCATCTCATATGTCCAGGCTGTCGGCAGGAATAACATAATATCTCGCTCGCTCGACCAAATGCCCTATCTGGCCTCGTCCCATATCCCGCCTTGTTCCCCGAAATCCCTGCAGCGTAAGCCTCTCACCTCTTTCCCGAACTAGAATAAGACTGACTCTCCTTCCTCTTGCCACTAACACCCGCATCTCGAGTGCTTCGTGCATCCTTCATCTCTCTCTCTATGGTCATGGAAGTCCCAACCATAAAGTTCATGTCTTGTAGGCGAAGTCCTACAATCCTGCCCCGAATAGACAATCTCAATCCATTCTCAAACCTCCTGACCTTGGCCAGGTCTGTGGCTACATAATCGTCAGCAAAGTGAGCTAACTTCGTGAACCTAGCCACATACTCAATCGCTACGGCCCCGCTTCAGCCCAAGAACCCTGTTTCCTCAGATGTCTCGCAGCGGGCCTAAAAATACTTTCCCATGAAAGATCATGGAACTCGCCCGCGCCCCAGCCCCTGTGAGACCCGCCTGGCCCCACCCACACTTCAGCCTCACCCTCTAGCCGGAATGCAGCTACCCGATCCCGGGTCGTATCGAGGTAATCTCTATAGCCCAAATACCTTCAACCCGTATGAACCAATGGTATGCCACCATCTGATCTCCTCCCCTCAGAAATATCGGCGATGATGTACCAACCTTCGAGGTTACTTAATTCTCCCCGGCTACCCGCCACCACCAGCGCCGGCAGTACCGCAATCCCTACAACCAGCAAAGGCCCGCCGCCAAATACTCCGGTGATGTTTGGTTAGCACCGTAGACGACTTACGCCCTCCGCCGACCAGCCATCTACGCATGTCAAATGGCGTTAAGATTTTTAAATCGCGAAGATTCCCTGGGCGGTGTCGTAATGCCTCTATTCCCGATCCGACCTAATGGCGGATCTCTAACCGAAACCGGCACGAGACTAACATCGACTCATTTTCCCGTTTTTTCTCGTGAGTGAACTTGTACCGTGGGTTATACAAACAATTTCAGAATAACAAAATCATTTCATTTACAAAAGAACTGGCTCACTCAGTGGTGGTGTCCATCAAAAATCTATACACATATACCGAGTCCATTTACTTATACATGTACATTTTTCTTAATACAAACATCGAGATCGCATGAAGTAAGTAAGTGGAACATCTCTCGAACTGCCCGCTTCACGATGTGGATGTCCTGTCTACTATCCTTGTCTTCGCTTCGTACCTACACGGATGAACACCCGCAAGTGCTTTACGCTTAGGTGGGAACATAGCATGACAACCACCAATGGTGACCATCTCTGCTTATACATATGCATTTCATATATCTATACATATTCATATAACTTTTGGTTACTTATCATCTTTACATTCCTATCGTGATATCAATATTTTCCGTTACATGTTTGCTCTCTGCCTTTTGACACATCTCCCATCTATACTTTTACCGTATTCCTCTTTGTCATCTTTACTACCTCTATCGCTCTTAGCACTTATGCATTTCTAGCATGTTCCATCTATTCATCTGTGTAATGCCTATCATATATTCATATATCATATATGACTTTCATGGTTATATACTATACCATTTGTTATGTTCTATGTCATGTACCGTGTCTATGTACTCATTTCATATACTGCTTTCGTTTTCCTCGTTTTACTTTTCATATTACTTGGCCCTTTCATATTAACTTTTCAGTCATTATTTTACATTCTTATACATTTTCATATATCATGTCGGATCATATAATCTCATGTTACAGAACTTATCATTACATAGAAATACTATGCTTCTCAGATCATAACATATCGTATAATCTCATGTTACGGAACTTATCATCACATAGCAAAGGCTATGCTTCATATCATATCATATCTTTCACATGTCAGTATTCAAATCATTACTGGCGTTTGGGCGCCCTCGTAAATGTCAAGAAGTGGATACTTGAAACTCTATAGCGCCCGAGGCATCAAGTATCATCAGATTTACAATGATCATCTTATAAAGGCGTCGAAGGCGCACAGACCCTTTTCTAGGGCCACTTGATCCAAACGGGATCTATGTCATCGACCCAAACGGGGCCTCGATATCAGAACAGAATAGAACAGAACTTATATGCTGCAGACTTATTCCCTAATGGCATGCCAATCTATCCTTCTACTCGGGTCGACATGTGCAATCCGCTTTATTACATTTTCTCGTATTATCTTTATAAACATGGAAGAATTATTGTTAATGCGATTGCTTTATGCAATAATATATACTATCATTACTTTAATCTGTATCTTCATATTTCATATCTCACTTTACACATTTTCATATACATATAACAGATCATATACTTATGTCATATTCTATACTTGTCATATACCCATGCTTATATATGTTCCATACATATAATTTACACAGGCATATGCAATATATATATTATCATGCATGCATTTACTCATTCTTATATTCATCTATGCCTATAATTTCAGACAAAGACTCATCGTAATGATCATATCTTATTAACTTATATCTTTATGTACTACTAGTTATCATATCTTACGACCTATACCTATACATTCCCATACTCTGTATCGTTTTTTTTTTCTTGTTTTATCAGATCAGTTCTATCTCCCGAAGGAGTTCAGAACATAGACTTCTTCTTTGATACCCTTAGGTACCCTTCATGTCCAAACTATTATCTTTTATCTTTTTCTTATTCGTATACACACGTATAAACATTCTCCGCTTTACTCGACCTAGATAAAGAATGCATGAGACTCCTAGATAACATATACCCAAAGGTACGGTATGGTACAAAACAGAGATGTGCTTGCCCACGTAATGTGTGGCTGTCTAAACACTAGCGTATGTCACACCGGTCATGTATACGCGCCAAAGCACTAAGCATATGTACGCCCGCCCCACGTGATGTAAGGCTTCGCCGCACACTAGCAAGAGTGCGTATAATCGATCATATATGTCTTTTCATTCAATATCCTGGGCCTTAGGCAGTCATACAATTATACGTGTTCTCCGAACTTATCATTTTATTCTTTCTTCATTCCTTTTACATATCAAATCTACTTTCCTATGTTGCTATTTCTTGTTCGTGACTATCTCTTTCTCTTTTTATCATGTATTCCAAATTGACTTTACCCATATCAAATCTACTTATGTTGCTATTTCTATTCATATCTATATCCTTTCTTACCATGTATCCCAATTACCTTTAACCAAGCGATTAGTACACTTGGTAAAACAATTCAATTTCAGTAAACTCGGTCTAACACCTCGGTCTGACCTCTAATAGCCTTCTCAGACATATGAATGGATTCTTGACTCAATGGTCTTTCCATAGAGTCCAAAAACACCCGAAACGGAGTTCGGACGAAGGAGTTATGACCTTCTAAGTCGAGGTCCTACGAGTTTCAAACCAGAATCGCTGAGCTGACCTGACCTTGATGAGCTCGACCTATCACCTCGGTCTGACATTTAATATCCTCATCAGAAATATGAATGTATTATTGACTCAATGGGCTTTCCATAGAGTCTAAGAACACCCAAATCGGAGTTCAAACGAAGGAGATATGACCTTCCGAAGTTGGAGGTCATGCATAGTCAACCCAAGAGCCGATCTGAACCGAGACGAGTTGACCTGACCTGGACGAGCCTGATTTACCCGGTCTGACATCTAATATCCTCCTCCGTCATATCAATGTATTCTTGACTCAATGGGCTTTCCATAGAGTCCAAGAACACCCAAATCGGAGTTCGAACGAAGGAGTTATGACCTTCCGAAGTTGGAGGTAATACGTAGTCAAATCCTGAACTGGCCGAGCTGACCTGACCTTGACGAGCTCGACCTATAACCTTGGTATGAAATCTAATATCCTCCTCAGGAATATCAATGTATTCTTGACTCAATGGGCTTTCCATAGAGTCCAAGAACACTCAAATCGGAGTTCGGACGAAGGAGTTATGACCTTCCGAAGTTGGAGGTCATACGTAGTCAAATCCTGAACTGGCCGAGCTGACCTGACCTTGATGAGCTCGACCTATCACCTCGGTCTGACATCTAATATCCTCCTCAGGCATATGAATGTATTCTTGACTCAATGGGCTTTCCATAGAGTTCAAGAACACCCAAATCTGGAGTTCGTGACTAAGGAGATACGACCTCCGAAGTCGAGCGCCATACGTAAACAAATCCTCGACGGGCTGACTAACCGACGAGCCGAGCTCTGCAGATTCAGCTGAGTTTCCGTGACGAAATTGAAATCTACAGGACGAGGTCTGTTATCCCATTTGGCTCCGTCGATCTCCGCTGTACGAGAGCTCTTGCCGACCTTCGCCTACGAGGTCTATCGACCTCTCAACGACCACAGATGAGGTCCGTCGAATCTTCGCTGCATGGGAGGTCTCGCGACTACGTACGGTGTCCTCGCCGACCGGGCGCATGAGGTCTACCGACCTCTACCGACCTTCCTCTTGCATGAGGTCTGCTGACTTCATGGCATGAGGTCACACTTTTGCTTTGGACGACCTCTATACTCGACTCGACCCCATTCGACTATTCGTGAGTAGAAAGGCCATAACTGTCTACAGGTCCGACCAAATTCAAAAGCCTCTCATCAAGTTCACTGATGTGGGTACAATTTCCCAGTAGGGCTTACTTCCAAATTCTCTTTATTTCTAACCCAAAACCTGTTCTAAGGTCCCATTTAGTTGGACCCGAACCGGGCCGAACTCGACCCGACCAGATCTACCGCCGACTCTCGTAAAAAGCACTATAACTTGGTCTACAGAGGTCCAAATCAAGAAATTCAAAATCCTAACATCAAGTTCATTGATGTGGCTACAATTTACTAGAAGGATTTACTGCCAAATTCTCTTTATTTCTAACCCAAAAACACGTTTTAAGGTCCGGTTACTGAGTATGATCAAAATGTGGGAAATTCTTGGTTCAACTTGTAACTCGTGACCCTTTCTAAACACACCTATAGGAGCCTTAGAACTCTCTCTCAATCAAACCTAACCAGAAATGACTGGAGTTTCCAAAACCCAAACCATACATGCAACAGGGTTCCAACTCCATGTATCTATACTTTTATACCCACCATACAAACCCATACTATTGTACAAACATCGATATTTTTCCATACGGAACCTAACAAGTCTCATACAACCAAAGACATGTATCCATACTTTTCTACACAAAATCATAGTTCCATACCTGTGATCTTCTCTTTTCTTTTCTCTTCTTCTTCTTCTTCTTCTTCCTTTTCTCTCTCTTTCTCTCTTGTACCGCTTTTGCTCTCTCTTTCTCCCAAGGACCAAAATGAGATATTTATTTTTGGTCTTCCTTATTTGATCTTATCCTTTATTTCACTTTCTAAGGAGGAACTTCCTCTTTCCTTTGGGCCACTTGTCTCTTCCACAATTTTCTTCCTTATTTCATTATAATATCTTTCTTTATTACTTTCGTCCTCACTTTCATTTTATCAAACTCTACTTTGGCATATAAACTTATTAAATTATGACCCTTTGGTCATGAATTAAATTACAAATTACCCTTAACTGTTGTATTAATTCCAAGTTCTTTCTTATTTTATTTCCGAACAATTCCATTTAGCTTTTAATATACCTTAAACAAGTCCGAAACTGTTAGGGTATATTTCGGGGTGTTACAGTAAACACAGCCCCGAGACACTATTCACATTCCAAAAAATTCTCATACTATATGTCAATGCATTCATAGGTAATGCAAAACAATAATTTCCATGTATTAAATCATACGCAAAAAAAAAAAAAAAAAACTTTTCATATTTTTTAAACCATAGCAGTGTTCATGAGCGGTCATCCATGAACGATGATCCAAGCGGTGATTGTAAGCGGTGCGGCTGAGTCAAAGCTGGGTTGGGGTACACGATGTGCACACACACGAGGCCCTGCATTGCAGCGCACATTGCGCCCGGGCCGCTAGCGCACCTGGTCTGACGTCGTGTCGTGGAATCACGGCGTGTGTAAAGTGGCCCCTTTGGGCGCCGTGTATAGCGCCTCTGCTTAGTATCGCGATGCAGGCTTCAACATTATGACCAGATCATGACCTGGAATTTGTGTCACGATACAACTGGTCGCCCTTGCAGCATCTTATTGTCAGGTGTCGCGAGCTAACTGTGCTATATCGCAGCCCACTAGAGTCTTTATTAGCCGGACACGGAGCCTACCCCTCCTGTCACGATACAACCATTTGTATCATAACACCATCCGGCAAGACCGTGCGCTTCGCCTTTATCTGCTTGCCCAGCGACGGCCGTGTCGTGTGTGACTGGCGCTTTGATGTCGTGTGTGTTCTTGTAGTGTCGTCTTAGCGCTCGCCCATCCAGTATTAATCACGATACAATCTCTATGTCGTGACCCAACGTCAAAATGTGCCTATTCCAACTTCACCGCACATTTTTTTTTTTCACTCAATTTTTTTTTTCATTTCTTCTACTCACTACAAGATCATAAATTTTTTTTTTTTTTTTTTTCACATCTTCAGTAGAACCAAAAATATTTATTTTAAATTTTTTTTTCCTATTTTACACCTTTGTAAAACCTCGGAAAAAATTCTCCTCTACGATTTTTTTCTAAGCTCTTCGATAGCCTCGCAACCCTGGCTACTCCCCAGTCTGATAACTGGAGCAAACATCTATACGATTTAAAAATTTTTAGGGGTTAAATTTTAACCCTTTTTCTTGTGCAAAAACTAAAATAATTTTCCAGAATTTCACAAAACCGATCTGTTCATGTTCAAAAACTGGAGCAACTGTCCAGAAATTTTTATTTTATTTTTTTCGTTTATTTCTGGACTACTCTGCCCAAAATTCTCAAACAAACCTTTTCCCAAACCTTAGGAGTTATATTTCCTCAACCCAACCTTAAACCTTAAACTTAGGGGTTTGTTTTCTCAACCCTAATGTTCATCACTTTCTCCTATGCTACTCACCAAGCATACAATCTCAACACATACAACACACAATTCAATCACACATCATGTCATACACTGACACACACATAAAACCTGATACGTACGATTAATTACAATCTGTCCCATAGTTGCCTAGGTAATCACATGCCTAAACCACAACATCGAGTTACAGTTGCGGTACTCTTACTTTAATGAATATGGCTGGCCCCGAGTCCCTCAAGCCCTAGGTAGTATGCCTAAGCTCTACACCCCACCCGAGCTCCCAGTGTCGTTTACCTTAGCTCAATACCAAGTTGTGGCGGTATCGGGGACTAAACTTATGGACTACACCCAGAGGCTCCCGAGATAATGCGTTTACCTTAGCTACGATGCCAAGTTGTGAAGTGGTATCGAGGAACCATGCTATAAACACACCCGCTTTGAGCTCCCCAGTGTCGTTTACCTTAGCTCGATCTCAATTTGTAACACCACGATCCCAGGGGTGTCTTGTTGACCACCGTCAACATGAAAACTGAGTGCCATGTCATGAGACTCATACATGAGTAAAATGGTCACATTGGCCTATACATCCATACTCACTAAAAATATATCCAATCAACTATATTGCCATAGTTTAAGAGTTAATACATCACTCTTAATACAAACATATATTAAAATTTAAAATTCTAATACATGTTATACAAAAAGTATCTACCAAAGCCCTGACTTCGACTTTCTTCTCAAAGCGGCCTCTCGCGACGCCGTCTTCGGCTACTCTTTGTACCTAAAATAATGATCCTCGACGCGTTGAGGTACTTGATGTGATAATCTCACCATAGGTTACTCCTTCTAAGTGCACATACAATGATTCGTACTCGCATGACAAAGCAAATACATGATCTGCTTGGAATGTCTACATGATATGGATGATGAGAATGTGACTCACCCTTTCCCAACTTCTCGAGGTCCTCAGCGGCTCCCTCACGCATGCACAAGCCAAATGCGAGGAAAAACATCGTTTACTCGAAAAAAAGGTTTTGTTCTCGAAAACATACTCAGGAGTTCGATAAATATGTTAGACTACCCTCAAGGCGAATTCTTTGGATCATTTAGCTTGATCTAGGTCGGCCCAAGAGATGAGCTGTTGGACCACTCTCAGGCAATTCTTGAGGAGAAAATCTTCCTTGAAATTCCTTTCTAAGCGTTTTCCGTTTTCTTTTCTTTCATTTTCTTTCATGTCATGCACTCACACCTAACCTAACATTCTAGGGTGCCCCGGTGCATATGAAATGCATTATGCTTGCATTTCAAACAATTCGGCTACCTTACATGCCAATGCTCTCGACAAAATTCACATACTGATTCGTGCCACAATAGGTGTACTGGAATCAACAATATTTATATCCTAGGATTCCTACTGCCGTAGCAAAGCTACTTTAGTATATTGGTCTAGGGTCGAACTCAGGGATGAGTTTTCTTCATGCGAGAATAGTCACGATTGGTAGTAGTTATTTCCACTTTGGATTTAGGGTTTCTTGTAAAAGCATTAAGGTTGATGGCTTGAAAAGCCCAGTAGCGTAGGAAATAAAGTGTAAAGAACTCCGCCCGAAGTTTAGTTGCTGAGGCTTAGGGTTCTAAGAGCGCCAATGTCCTCGGGTGTTACCCTCCGCGTTGGGGAGGATGACCTATAGTCATTTCCTGAACCGGATCTATGTTTAGCCATAAAAGAGAATGAACCTTAAAGTTTTCTCTTGTATATAGCATTTATTAACCATTAATGTTTTAGACGATTCGCTTGGCCCTTGGATCCTAACTGCGGAAGCGAATAAATGGAAACTAAGTGAGCATCGGTGGATCTAGCAATGAAGTATCGCGAGCCTTGGCTTGCCCAGAAGTGCGGCCACTCGAAGTGCATCACGGATTGAGCCTAACGTGAGATATAAACATAAATGAGTGCCGTCTGCGTTCTTTCTTGAGGAGGGCCAGTGTTTTACATCAAAACTTTTAACCCCGAGTGGCCTCCTCTTTGAGTGGGGAGGTTTGCGTCAAAACATCCCTTGAGTTGTCATCCTCGAAATTAACTGTGAGTGAAAAATGTGAAAGGGAGAGATAAATGAGATAAAGTCACCCCGGCGGGAAAGTTGAAAGCTTTGCGTAATTTATTGATTGATGGATTGATTGGTTTCTGAGGCTTGAGTGAGGCTTATACTACTCGAGTCAAAGGAAATTACAAAAAAGTATGAAACAACAAAAAAGGAATTACATTTAGACGATTTTGGTACAAAACCTCGAAAAATGGTCGACCACGACAAACGAGGGGCGGCGCGAGGAATTTACCACAACTGAAGTCTGCGAGTTGCGAAAATTCGCAACCTTCTGAATCGGCAATTCTCACTCTCCTTATGTATTTAGCTCCAATTGCCTTTTGATTTGTACATGCAGCTTCGAGTTCGGCTCGGGTTCTTCGTATTCGAATTAACTCGAAGATAATGGTGTAATTGTCTTGCAAAACTACAAAAATATCCACAAAATATGATCAGTAATATAACCGGGACCTTAGTGTATCAATTGGGTTATTTAAGTTGATTAGTACGAAAGTGCTTTCCGAAACTGCAGTGAGCAGGGCTGCTTATTGCTGTTGGGCGCACAATCACTCCTTGACTCCCACACATTGCTAGTCCCTTAGCAATATGGAAGAAGCTGGGCGAGGTTATGCTCAAGCAAAAAGGAATGGTATTTTCAAAAGTGTATGGATAAGTAATGCCTTTTACCTCGATGAATTATTAAGACACACTTTTAATGACGCTAGCTTAGGAGAGATAAATGCCATATAGGACGAGTTCGGAAAGAGTATCCATCTAAGAGGAATACGACACGGAAACTTCCACAAAATCAAAGTGTTTATGTGATCGGTTTTCAACAATAACACCTTCATGCTCTCCCCAACGAGCTACGCAAGTCCTAGCATTGACCTGACCAAAATAAATGCGGACCACATTTTTTTTGTTATTTATTATTTCTTTTTGTATTGTTGTAGGATCACGTCTTTGAGAAGTCGATGATTCGTGCCGCGGTGGGAGTGATCAGGAATCAACAAAATTTGTATCCTTAGTTCCTCTTTGTCGTAGTCAAACTCTTTGCGATATGAGTGGTCTAGGTCGAACACGGGATGGGTTTTTCTTTATCTGAATGATTTGAGTGGAATCCAAAAGGCGGGTGAATTAAATTTGGATTTTGGGGTTTGGTTAAAGCAGGGGGTGTGGTTGGTTGCAAAGCTGAAACTAAAACAAGAAAAAAATTGTAAAATAGAACCCCTTGAGTGTTAGGCCCTTTGGTTTAGGGTTTCAAGGTAACCACATATACAGGTATTTTCCTCGCGTTGGGGACCAGCACCTGTCTTTCCCGAAATGGATCTTCATTTAGCTTTAAAAACTAAACCTATGATTTTCCTTTTGAAACATAACATTTAAATAGGCACCAATGTTCCTAACGGTGAAACGCATCTAAAAAGCCTAATCCCGATAATAAGCAAGAGACAACTAGCGAGCCTCAATGGATCTAGTAGAAGTATCCATTGAACTGAAAAGCTTGCGAATACATTAAAGAGAGCATGCTTAGAGATTTTAACTGAGGAAGTGAGAAGCGGGAACCATGACCAAAATATGTGCGTTAAAAACAGGGGACCGTGCGTTACCTCAAAACCCTAGCCAACAGCCGTCCTCTTCAAGGAGGAAGAGGTCTAGCCAAACATCCTCTGAGTTGTCATCCTCAGAGGAGTGTTTGCGGCCAGAAAAGAAAAGGGAGAAAATGAGAGAAAAACCCAGCAGGAGAAATGGAACCCTAACTATTCTGTTGAATCAGTCCCTTCAACGTTATATCAAAATGAAACATAGCCTTACAAACCAAGTGAAATACAATCCAATCAAACATAAGTGGATAAACAAAGGGTAGAAAGGAGAAAAACCAAGAATTGTAGCAAAAACAAAAGTCGTGAAATGCGGGAGAACGAGAGTACGCGGGATGCACGTCGGACGTATGCAGTGCTGTGGAGAAGCTTTCTGCGGTGGTGTTTTCTTCACATTTTGCCTTTCTTTCATGATCTTTGATTTGGGAAATGCTGAGTTTATTCACAGAATTCTTCGTGCTTGGATCGACTCAGCAATTTCGGCATAATTAGCTTCTTAGCGCAAAATTGCTACAATCGATCAATAAAATAGTAGGGACCTTCATGTACCAAATCGGGTTAATTAGCGCAGTTAGTACACAAAAGCCTCAAAACCTATAATAACCAGGGTTCAAAATAGCACTTTTGGGCACTAATCACTACTGACCTACACATTGCTAGTCCCTTAGCAGTGTAAGAAAGAAAAGAAAGAGCATAAACGATAACAAAATTACGTTACCACAAAAGGTTGCGGTTCAAAAGTTTGTGAATGAGTAATGCTTAACCACTAGTAAAATAAATGTATAAATTGTCCGATAACTATCATGAAGAATGAAGGCCATACAAAATTGAGTAGTAAAAGAAGAGCCTCTTCTTGGTGAATCAACCGAAGCTTCCTGCAAAATCTAAGTGTTTGTTTGATCAGCTCTCAACAATAAACTATCAAACTGCACTCTCCCCCAGCCTAGCCTGGCAGACCTAGCATGCTAATAACCTAAATAGATCGGGACCCACCTCTTATTCCACAAGAATTCTTTTGCGTTGTAGGTGCGTATTTGGGGCCGACCTCACCAAAATTAAATATGGCAGGGATCATAGGTGACTCCCAACCAATTAGGAAGCATGGCTGCAAGTCATAAGTCTTTGACCCACAAACTCTCACAGGTTTCACCACGGACTTGTGAATGATTTGAACTCAGCACCTGCAACTTACTAGCTCCACCCATTTGCCCGTATAGCAGACACTAAGTGCATGACTCGACAGTGAAGGTTTAGGGCACTTAGGGCTTTAAGGCTTTAAGCATATACCCTCGAATGGAGTGCTCGGGTTTCAAAGTAGAAATGTTGTTTTATTCTTTTTCTTTTCTTTTTGCTGCTGCTTTTTCTCGTTTTCTTCGTTTTCTTTTCCACCGGTCCATGGCAATAAGGTGAGTGATGAAACTAGGGTGAGTTATCTGAAAGTAAAGAGGTTGTCTTGATTTTTCAGCCTATTATTGGAAACCTAATGTGTGGCTGTAGTTGGCTAAGGTGAAAAAAAGGTTAAACGACAAGAATTAACTAATCATCCACTCAGTATGCATGGAGACAATCTAACATCAATATAATTGGACAAGTTTCTATTTTCAAACCACGGGTTGTGAAAACACACAAAATTTACAGTTTAAAACGAGGTCAAATTTTGAAAAGTAAGGCTGTAAGTATAACGGCTTTATAGAAAGAGGACCCCGAGAAAGCCACTTGAACATCACAAAATGGGGCTTGCTCAAAATGATACAAGAATAAATACAAAAGCCATTTCCTTTGCTAACTCTCCCCAGCCCCGAACATCTCGGTGTCAGAAATGGAACAGTTGAAATTCAGAAGGAAGTGTTACCTCATGATGAGATCTGATCATTTCTGGATAGGTGACTTCGCAAGCTTTCCATCGACACGTTATTCCTTTCAGTTTGGGCTTCAAAATGAACAAATTAGGGGAAGAAAAGAGAGAGAAAAAAGGTGGCCAGGTTGGACCATTTTAAAATTACACCTTCATAAAAGTGTCAAAAATGTTCTTTCTGGTCATATTTGGATTCTAGACTCTCTAAGATTCCAACGAATTTAGACGCCTAAACGGAGTTGGTTGCAGAAAAAGTTATAAATGAAACAAATTGGAGAGTCAAAGCGCAGGGCGCTATAGTGCCGCTATGAGCAGTATTCGCTAACTGAAAAATTTGACATAAGCGAAAATTTCGCTATGTTCTGAAAATTCGCTATGTCACCGTGAGAAAATTTTGATGATTTTTTTTTTAATCAAATAAAATAATTAATAAATAAAAATAAAATAAAGTAATAAAATAATAAAAATAAAAATATAAATATTTTTATTTTAAAAAAAATTTTTTTTATTTTTTTTTAAATATTTTTTTTTATATGTAAAGAAAAACATACGTTTTTAATAAAATATATATATATATATATATATATATTAAAATAAAATGAAACCTTTGTGCATGTTTTCACAGTGGAAACCATCCTTTATTGATTTCCTAAATTTGTGCATTTCGCTAAGCTAAAGCGAGAGTACGCTGATTCTAAACGAAATTATCTAATTCATTGTCTCACTAAACTTTTAAGCTAGGCTAAGCGAATTTCTAGCTTAAGCGAAAATTTCATCTATAAGCGAAATTTTAGCATTTTAAATAAGTGCGAAATTTTAAGCTATAGTTACGAAACTTCCTGCATTCTTTCCTTCTTTGATTTTCAATCAGGAGCTTCCAAAATTTGCCTGGCAATGCAAAAAATTAATGCAAGAAAAATTAAGAAAAATTGCAGAAAGAGTAAAAATTAATCTAAAAACATAAATTAACTAAAAATTAGAAAATCTAAAAGAAAAAATTAAAGAAATCAAAATAAAATACGATAAAATAAATAATAAAACAAGGAAAAATTAAACAAAAGTAGGGGGCTTAGAAATGCAGGGGTTAGGTGCTCCAGGCAGAGCTCCCTTTACCGAACTGACCACTATGCCGTACCGGTATGGCGCCATCGTTTTTTGATGTATTGGCAAAAGGGCGTACGGTGGCGTGGCACCTGATCTCTTGAAATGTTGTCTGATAGTGATGGGTAGCGTGGGTTCCGGCGGAGTCTTTGCGGGCTTTGAGTTTCTTTGCGAGTGTGGGCGATATATACCCCAGCGGTCGTTATGGAGTGCTTTGGGCATTGGGTTGTGTTGCGGAGGAAGAGCGGGATATGCAGCGGTGGGGGCATTTTTTGTTTGGGCGGGTGAGACTTTGGGGCTCTTCTTTCTTCCTCTCCTTCACCCTCCTCATTGACATTAGGGAGGTTTCTTCTTTCTTCTCCCATGGACAGACAGTAGCACCATTATCTGAGGATTCAAAATTTTCTACCAATGGCTGCGCGTAGGTAGGAATGCACCTCCGCCCATGGTGTCGAGTCGAACCATATACGGATTTTCTTCCTCTTGATAAACAAGCTTATTGGTGAGCTTCCAGGGATGGATTCACGCAAGATGTCCCGATTTTGATCAATTTAGCTTTGGAACCCATCAATTCCTTGTTCAAGGAGCTCTCCTGCGCATGTCGACTTCTGATTGGCACGGACGATCCAACGCCCTTTGCTCCTCTATGAAATTATCCACTTGTTTGCTTTCAGTTGAGATGAAGCTGTTCAACGAGGGGATGGGGTTGAGTGATTCTTCTTTGAGGAGTTGATGTAAAATGTGAAACACCATGTAGGAGGGTGCACTCATCAATGGTCTCTTGTAGTCCCTCATGGATGCAGAGTGGGTTTGGATTTCTCTCCCGGGTTCGTGGATTTTGCCATGCGAGGTTCCTATAGTCCTCATTGTCATATATGCCCTTCTGAGGTTACTCTCTGTTGTATTGCTCTTCATGTGGGGGTTCCATTTTCTCTCGGTCAAATTTCCCACAGGCACAGGCCTTGCCTTAGAATTTTTATCCGCGAAAGTAGTTCTGCGGCCAAAAATAACGGGCAACCTGAAGACAACCGCACAAAGCAGAAAAATCCTGCGTGACTTTTTTTTTTTTTTTTTATGATTAAATGAAACTAAAAAAAACTTCTTGTAAAATAAAATGACAAAGGAGAATTCACGGAACTTGTGATGAAGTCACAAGTGTTCCATGATCCTCAGGATGCACTTAGGCACCATCCCTGGCAACATCGCCATTTGATTCGTGCCACGGTAGGGTTGATCGGTCAACTGAAATTTGTAATCCTTAGTTCCTCCTACTGCCGTGATCAAGCTCTTTACTTGATGCTATAGTAGTCTAAATTCGGTTTTCTGGGGGATAGGTTTTCTTCGTACAAATGATTTGAGTGGAATCAAAGTGGTGAATTAAATTTGGATTTTGGGGTTTGTAGTTAAAAGCAGGGGAGTGGTTGGTTGCAAGTTGAAACTAAAACAAAGAAAAAAATGTAAATGAGAACCCCTTGAAGTGTTAGGCCCAGCTGGTTTAGGGTTTCAAGGTAACCACATGTCCGGGTATTTTCCTCGCGTTGAGGCATGACATATAGTAATTTCCCAAACCCGGATCTTCATTTAGCTTTAAAAAGCTAAGCCTATGATTTTCCACTTTTTTGAAACATAGCATTTAAATGGGCATAAATGTTCCTAACAGTGAAAGCACATCTCAAAAACCTAATCCACGATAACTAGCAAGAACTGACTAAGCGAGCCTCAATGGATCTAGTGAAGTATCCATTAGACAGCTTACCAAATACACATTAAAGAGAGCATGCTTAAGAGATTTTAACTAAGTGAAGCGGGAACTTAAACAACCAAAAAATACGTGCGTTAAAAGCAGGGGGTAGTGCGGTGCCTCGAGCCCCAGCCAATGACCCCGTCCTCTTCCAAGGAGGAAGGGTGCAGCCAAACATCCTGCGAGTTGTCATCCTCGGAGAGGTGTGTTTGGCAGCCAGGGAGAGAAAATGAGGAGAAAAAGAAGCCCGAAAATGGGGCTTTGGGACCTAACTGTTACGGCCAAAATCCGTCCCTTCAACGATTGTATCAAAATGAAGCTATGTAGCCTTACAAACCAAGTGAAATACAATCCAATCCAAACATAAGTGGATAAAACAAGGGTAGAAAGGAGAAAAAACCAAAAATTGTAGCAAAAACAAAAAGTGCGTGAAATGCGAGGAAACGGGGGTATGGGATGATCTTTGGAGGCGTGTCTGATGCTCGCGAGGAGAAGCTTTCCTGCAGTGGTGTTTTCTTCACATTTTGCCTTTCTTTCCTTCTGATCTTTGATTTGAAATGCTGAGTTTGACTAGAATTCTTCGTGCTTGGATCGACTCAACAATTTCGGCATAATTAGCTAATAAAGCTGCAAAATTTTACTTACAAAATGATGATAAAATAGTAGGGACCTTCATGTACCCAAATGTCCAGGTTAATTAGCATGATTAGTACACAAAAGCACTCAAAACCTATAATAAATAGGGTTGAAATAGCACTTTTGGGCACTAATCAATTGAACCTCACCCAAAGTCATATGTGGGGGTGCAGGTGACTCCCAACTAACTAAGGCTTAGGGCATCAAGTCATGAGGATCTTTCGACCACTAACTCCTCGGGTTTCACCCCGGACTCTGAATGAATTCGAAATTCCAGCACCTACAACTCGTTAAACCTCACCCATCCACCCATGTAGCGAGCACTAAGTCGGTGGCTCTCAACCAGTTGGTTTAGGGCACCAAGCTTTAAAGACTTTCGTCATAAACCCCTCGAACCGTGCTCGGGTTTCAAGGTAAAGCGTCGCGACTTTTCTCTTCTCTTTTTTTTTTCTTTTTCTTTTGGAAGACTTCATTGGCACTTAACTTCTGCAGAACCATAACCTTTCACGGGTGGTCAATGAAACTAGAGGTAGGTTTGCATGGTAAAGGGAGTTATGCGTTTTCAAGTATCATAGAAAGCGGTAGTGCACGGTCATGGCTAGCTAAAGGTGGAAGAAAAAGATCGAATACCAGGAGACTTCAACTGACCATCCACTTAATCATGCATGGAACTAATCTAGCATCAATGACATTGGGCAGTGTTTCAATTTTTCAACTTGCAGGTTAGGCAAAACCACAAAAAAATAGGGGCAAAAATTGTTGCAAATGAGTTAAGAAAGCGAGTTATGCGATATGTATATGCTTGATTGTGTGTCACTAGAATTTTTCAACTTTTTCAAAAGCGGCTTTCTCAAAGAGCAAAATCAGCCCAGCAAAGATCTGAAATGGGCTTTGTAAACATGTAGTAGACTCAAAGTGTAAAATGATATCAAAGTATAAAATCACTTCCTTCACTAACTCTTCCCCGACCAAGTGTGCCATTGGCCATGATAGGGTGTGGATTGGAAAGTTAGAGGAGGAAGTACTACTCTCGGTCGATGGCGGGTGAAGGCGTCCTCGGCACGGGTTGGGCGAGGAGTCGCTGGCAGTGGAGTGGTACGCAGGCTAACTGTGACTACTAGGACATTAGAAATTACGCGAGGGTGTTTGGTGGTGGAGAAGTGCAGGTCTGCTATAGTAGAATGAGCGGCTTTGACCAGTACATATGGGGAGAGATCGCGGGGAGGCCCGTGTGACTCTGAATCTGCGTAGGGATGGCCTGATTACGTGCAGTATGGCGTTAGTGCGAGCCATGGCGGCCCTCAGTCTGAGTCATCTGTCCGTGAGAATTTGCATGGAAGCGTCATAAATGATGTGATGTAGAAGAGGAGAAGAGCAGCAATTTGCATCCATGATGGTCAGAAAGTCCCGAGTGGAAATAGTGATATGTTGCGGAGGTGGTGCGGAAGTGCTCGACGCAGCAACGTCTGTAGGGGCGGTATTGGGGGCAGGGGCCACTGAAAGACGAGGAGAGCGTGAATTTTGCGATGCTGCCTAGAACGAAGGGGAGATGCGTGCGAGGTCTGGAACTAAGGCTCCGATATACTCCATTTGAAGGGTTTGCTCCTCGGCAAGAATGTCGGCATCGGTGGTCCTCGGATGGGCACGGAGGCGAAGGTGATAGAAGCGAGGGCATAAGAGTTTGCCACTAATCGTATTAGGATGACCTCCACGGTCACGCGGCGCTCAATCTAGGCTCATCGGGAAACTTGATATGCTCTAGAAGCGGGATGGAGATGGAGAAACTAGCGAGCCGGGAGCATGATCCTTATAAACCCCGAGAGAGATGCGCAATGGAAGAGGCATGGCAATGAGTAATGAGGCGATGGACCGTCCTTATCCAGCCGGGAAGCGGGGTGGTCCCTGAGCGGAGGAGTTCGGGGACATCAACGAGAGCTTGACCACATGAAGGGAAGTGGTAAAGAGAGTGAGGCCTCGATATCTATGGACATACTAGTACAACAAAATGAATCCGTTCACGATAGGAGTCTTTGCACTTTCCTCTTTTGGCAAAATTCAGAATGCCACAAGTCGAAACGTTCGACGGAATGAAGGACCCCATCGATCACCTCAACACATATAAGAACGGATGGGTTACGGATATCGGGACCTCATGCAGTGCGAGCCGGCTAATGCGGCTAAAGGGCTGACGTTGGCTTGGTTTAACAGACTCCCGCCGTCTTCCATCTCATCTTTCACAAAGCTTTCCATCGCATTCTTCTCCCACTTTATCGAGATGGGACGTCTGAAGCGAGTTATCACCTTCGACCATAAAGCGGAGCTCACGAGGAGGCACGAGGTCTTGCTATCAGAGATTCAGCGCGAGGAGTCGTTGAACGTGGATATTCAAACCGAAAAATCGTCAATCGCTTTCATTGCGGGGGCTGGGGTGCGATTCAGAAGAAGACCTAATGTTCTCTATCTCGAGAACCCTCGAGTGAGCATCGTGAGGTCCTCGCCCAACAGTATATCAGGTGGAAGCCCTCTTTGTCGAAAAGAGCTGCCTGCTCGAAAAGAAAGAGCGGGGCAGCGAAGCGGGGCAGAGAGTCCCGAGGGCGGCGAGCGACGGGGATAGATCCCCGAGGAGGAGCGGGGGAAAATAGGGAGGCGGTCCCCCGGGGCGAGGAGCGTCGAGTACACCGGGACCACCTCGGCGGAGGCTGCGGCAGCGGTATTCATCTGGAGTAATACACCCCACGGCGGTACCGATGTCGTAAGTCACAGCGAAGTGCAACGCCGAAGAATTTACGAGGTGATCTCGAGGATGGGCATAATCCGGCAAAATAGACAATGCAAATACCTTGGAGTTCCGCGAGGGATCATGGACCTCCGAGCCGTCATTTTGCATCGATTGAGGAAGGAGATTGAATACCTTAGCGACGAACATCTTACCGCGTTATGGCCTCGAAGAAGCGAGAACAAGTCCGACCACCACAGCCTTGTCGGTGACCCCGACTTAGCACTAGCCTCCTTGGGAGAAATCCTGTGATAATCTCGAGGAGGGGTTTGCGGGAAGCGAAGAGTCATTTCGACCCAGGCCCACTGTGACATCGGATCGGGGAAACATTAGAGGTACAAGCCGTATCCAAACTTCCTTGGCTAGATACTACCATAACCTTTTCGAACTCCGACATGGAGGGCTGCTAACATCCCCATGACAATCCACTTGTGATAAAGGTCGTAGTAGCTAATATTAAAAGCGTTGCATGGGGTCTCTCTCAAAAAAAAAAATGAGAGATGACGACAAACGAGCTCGTAGACATCATCTTCGCATCGACGCCCGTGAAAATGGGCATTGGAAGGGAGAAGCTAGAGCAGTCAATGCACCTTAAAGTGGGTTCTGCGGAGAAGAGTGCTGCCCCCAGGTCGATACGATTGGATTCTCACTTTAGGAGACCCCCATGCCAGAGGCTACAACAACGGTAAGATTTCTCGTAGTAGGCCCGACCGACCTGGCATGTTATTGGGAAGACCCTCCCTCAATACCATAAGGCCATCCCCTCCGCCTATCACATAGTTATCAAATTTCCAACTGCAAATGGAGTGGGAATGATCAGAGGAAACTAGCGCATAGCCAGGGAGTGTTACTCAACCTTAATGAAGCAAAAAACGGTCGACAACATCAATATGGAAAAGCTCGACATGCGAGATGAGGTGAGCACGGAGCCGTCAGCCATGAAGGCTAGGGCACAATGCGGCAGCGACCCGGCCAGAACACATCGTCTACATAGGATCTAAGCTAGTTAGAGACCAAAATGAGAGCCCTCTGCATCCGTTTTCTAAAGCGAACATGGAGTATTCTCACGGAAACGGGAAGACATAGGTGGAATCGACTCGGCGGTGATCACCCCTGGCGAATGTCAGTCAGATCCTTTAGGTCGGTCAAGCGAGAGTTTGCCCCCAGACGAGAAAGCAATTAATGAGGTCGTGAAGCTCCTCGAGAAAGTGTCGGAGTAGAATATCAAGTGGTTGTAATGTTATTATCATCGAAAAGCAAGCGGCCCGAAGTGGTAGCGATTAGTTTGGGCGAGTAGGTTGTTCAAAGAATCAACAATATTTATAAACCTAAATTCCTCCTGCTATCGTAGCAAAGCTCTTTGCGGTATAGTAGCTCTAGAGGTCGAATACGAGGGGATGGGTTTCTTCGTGAGAGAAGAGTTGCGATTATTGAAAATGGTGTTTCGTTGGATTTTAGGAGTTTGTAGAAAATAGTGTGTGGGTGAATGGTTGAAGCTGGGATATGTACAAATCAAAATTAAAATCACCAGGCGCCTCCAGCGCCTGAGTTAGCATTCGATAAGTATATCTGTTCACTGATGAGGATGACGTAGTCGTTTCGAGCCGGATCTTGAATTTATCTTCAGCCTAAACCAAGTTTTCCTCTTGAAAATTGGCATTCAATGAGCATAAATGCTTGATTAGTGCCCAAATAGTGCAATTTCGAGCCTTGTTGCTCGCGAGGTTTATCGCTTTTTGTGTACTAATCGACCCCGATAATTGATTGATACATTGGGTCAGAAGCTTTGTGCGATCACATTTGTAGCTATTTTTAGTAGTTTTGTAGGTCAAACCACATACTATTCCTTCAATTTAGTCAAACCACACGATGAACGAGCAAATTAAAGAGATCATGATCAAACGGAGGAATTTTGGAGCAAAAACAACTGAAGAGAAGGAGCACATTGAAATTTTTTGCGAGGGTTGAAGTTTACCAAGCATTAATTGTGAGTTCATGAGTGCCTTTGGTTCCTTTTTACCCACCTTTTTGGTGGTTTTATACAAGTTTGCCCTCATGTAATTTTGGTTCTTTAACACACTTTTTTAATTTCCTTATACTGAGCACCTATATAAGCCCGTATCTTTGTAATCAAATCAGCCAATCGAGAAATTGCTTCACGAAGCTTCCTCCTACATTGTTAGTGATTTCTTTTCTTCTCTTCACTTTCTTGCACTTTCCTTGGTAGCGAACACCCCTTTATGAGGACAAATCGAGATGCTGTTTCAGCTCACCACTGATCCTTGAAGGGAAGGCCCTTTGGAGTGTTGATTTTGGGCTTAAATGCATGTTCTCTGTGCTCTTCGTAACTAATGCATTTAAGGGTATTTGTGCTCCTGCTTCTCACCTTAGGTTAAAATCTCTTAGGCATGCTCTCCCTAGTGTGTATTTGGCAAGCTTTTTGAGTTCAGTGGATTCTTTCACTAGATCCACTAATGCCCATTTAGTTGTCTCCTATTAGCTATTGTAGGGCAGGTTTTTGAGATATGTTTTCACTGTTATGGACATTTATGCCTAATCAAATGCCATCTTTCAAAAGGAAAACTCTTAGGGTTTAGGGTTTTAAAGCTAAATGAAGATCGGTTCGAAATGACTATATGTCATGCTCCCCAGCGCTAGGATAAAGACCGGCGGATGTCGGGTTAACTAGAATCCTAAGCAGTGGCGAGACTTGAGGAGTTCTCTGTAACTTTTACATCAGTTATTTCAGTCTTCAACCATTCCTGCTTTGTTTTCCACAAACCTATAAATCAGCCAGAAAACACATTTCAATGCCTTTGTAACTCTTCTCTCACGAAGAAAAACCATCCACGTGTTGACCCTAGAGGCAAATATCTTTGCAGTGGCTTTCACGTCGATGGTAAAATCCTAGGTTATAAATTTTGTTGATTCAGGAGCACCTGCTTGGCAAAAAACCGAATCAATGCTCCCTAACGTGAGAACACGCCTCCTAAACCTGCCCTTTAGTAGTAACTAGGAGACAACTAAGCTGGGCATCGAGTGGATCTAGTGATAAGTATCCGCACTAAACCCCCAGCTTGCGAATACGTTAAGGCATGCCTAGAGATTTAAACTAAGGTGAGAGACAAGAACACAAATACCCATAAATGTATACATGAAAAGCATGAGAACATAGGCTTGCCTTAAAACTAACACCCAGTGGCCTTCCCTTCAAGGATGATGGGGTTTAGCGAACATCCTTGATTTGTCATCATCGAGGGTGTTTAGCTACCAGCAAATCTGAAAATGAAGGAGAGGGAGAGAAAATCACCAAACCAGTCGAGGGAGAGGAAGCTTCGTGCTAAATTTTATTGACTAATTGATGGAGTGAAAGTTGATTGATGTTACAAGCTTGGTACTTGCGGCTTATATAGTACATTCGGTGTCAAGGGAGAACCAAAAATGTGCAAATGAACAAAGTACGTGAGAAAAACTTGTAAGCTCTAAAGGCGAATTAGCGATCAACGAGGCTTGATGTTGAAATTTGCAACTGCGAGAATTTGCGGGTGCGAACTGTTGCAAAAGCCTGCTGTCTCACATCTTCAGTGATTTACATGAAAACATACTGTGATGCCGTCTCGGGGCTAACTCGGAGTTCATCGTGACTGAGCTCGTATTGAAGATATTGGTATTTGTCTGTAAAATACAATAATAAAGCTACAAGGAAGCGATCGATAAAGCCGGGACCTCAATGTGTCAATTGAAGTTATTAAGTCGATCGATTACACAAAAGTGTTGCATTTGCTATGCTCAAAATAGCACTATTTGGGTAATAATCACGGCTTTGCATCGATTTCACGGACATCAACGGGGCACACAAAGATGGCTTTCTCTGCGGATCGACCTCATAGTGGACCCCACGGTAGGTCATGAACTCCTCGGCTTCATGGGCCTTCTGCGGCTTCTAATCAAATCGAGTATGGACCCGGCGACCAGAGGAGCCTCATTCGATCCTTTGGGCAAGGAACTGTGTTATTGAGTGATGCCCTTCGGACTGAAGAACGTAGGAGCCACCTACCAAAGGTTGGTGAACAAGATGTTCCAAAAGCAAATTGGAGCATCTATGGAGGTATATATAGATGACATGCTGGTAAAATCCGTGAAGGCCGACCTCCACATAACCCACCTAGCCGAGGCGTTCCAGGCCCTGAAAAGCTACAATATGAAGTTAAATCTAGCCAAATGCGCCTTCGGAGTCTCCGCTAGGAAATTCTTGGGTTTTATAGTCAACAGCCAGGAATGAAACTAAACTAGATAAGATAAGGTCGTACTTGACATCTTTGCTGCCTTCAAACATTAAAGACATTCCAACGCGTGGGGAGAATAGGCTGCTTATTTGAGCCGCTTCATGTGTAAGGCCAACGACAAATGTCAGCCTTTCTTTCAGGTTCTGAAAAAGGCCTTCTAATGGGATGCATGCGACGGGAGGCGTCCACGACGCTGCGACTCTCGCCCAGGCTCTTCCAGTTCTAGTAAGCCGTCAGGAGAACTCCTCATTCTCTCAGTCGTTTTAGACACCGACTAATGCCGCCCTGGTAAGAGCGCGGGACAGGGTGCAACAACCAGTCTACTATTGCATCCGACCCCTGAGGGGAGCAAAGGAGAGATACCCAAAGATGAAGAAGTTGATCTTAGCGTTGGTAACTACATCCAAAAACTTGACCTTACTTAAGCTCCATGACATCGAAGTCGATAGAATGTCGGAGTAAACAAATCTTGCATGTTGAATACATAAAAAGGGCAACATTTATCTCGAACTTTAATACGGCTCATATTTGCTCATTTGTGTAAGAATAGGTGCCTTTGATGGTTTCTCGTGTTTTGTGCTTGTGCGGGTTTTGGGGTTCGGAGTGCACACTTTTATAGGGTTCGGTGTCGGAAGGCAAATGTAGATCATTGCGGTTGATGGGCGCTATCGAGAAGTCGGGGTAGTGCTACGGTGAGGGAGCATTTGCGGAGCGGTGGTACGGTACCACATATAATGGGTACCGAGTACCCATATCGCGATACACTATTTGGTACGGATGCGAAACAATGAATCTTAGATACCCCCGAGCGGTAGAGCCTTGGTGGCCTTTGAATGCAGGTACCACACTGCGTGCAAATGCAACATGTAATTTTCTTAGGATTTGGCGAATTCAATCTTAGACAAGAGAATGCATTTCGTCTTTTCGACAGCAGCCAGAGATCACTAAGGAGAAGGGTATTTAAGCCAAAGGTAGGGTAGAGAATAGCAGTTTTTTTATTCTAGGGTTTAGTTTTAGACAGTGAGAGTACTTCTCTCATATTTTTGCTAGGGTTCATAGAGTAGAGTAGAGTACTTAGTTTTTCTTGATTACGGATTTTCAATTCGTGTAATCTTTCGGTTAGTCCATATAGCTCGGTATTTTCTTACGGGATTACATGCTTTTCATATCCCGATCTTACTTGATTAAAGTGTTATTTCTCAAGTCTCATTTATGAGTAGTTTCTTATCAAATATGAATCGATTTCCAGTTTCAATGAAGTTCTAAACTTCCATGATGGGGTTCTAATGGTGGAAACTCACCTCGTGAGGTAATAACCCTAAATTCCTCTTTGTGCTTCCATAGGATTATGCGATGCTAAGCGCAAATCTTACCAAAACCTTAGTTTGGCATTTTATTAGTGCCCAAAAGTGTATTTTGAACCCTATTTATTATAGGTTTGAGTGCTTTTGTATACTAATCATTCTAATTAACTTGATTTATAGCGTGAGGTCCACTACTATTCTCTTGATCGCGCATTTTGTGGAAAATTTTACATTTTGCGGCTAATCATGCCAACATTGTTGAGTCGATCAAACATGAAGAGTCGAGAGTCAAACTAAACATCATAGATCGGTAGAAGAAAGAAAGAAGCGAAAATGAAGAAATAGCGAGGATGCGGGATGCGAAATTTGCAGACGAGCTTGATGGAATAGTAGTCGCAAGATCTGACATAGAACAATGAATTTCTCTATGGCGCCAGCGAGATTTCGCAATCGGCGAGAATTTTGGCTATGCCATATTTTCCATATGATAGCTGAAAATTAAGCTATCATGTGAGGATTCTTGTGCATAGCGAAAATTGAATTTTCGCTATGCCTCGATTTTCGCTATGATAGCGAAAATCAGCTATATGAAATTTTACGCTTTGTTTTTTTATCAAGCGACGTTTTTGGTTTTCTCATTTCTACCCTCAGCGTAATTATTCTAGTTTGGTTATTTTGGTATTTCACATGTTTGTAGGCTATATAAGCCATTGTAAAACCTTTGTTGACTACGTTTGGATTTTGGGAAGAGGGAAATTTACGATTTGTTTTGGCTCTCATTTTCTCTCTTCTCTCTCATCTTTCTCTCCTTTCTGGTTGCCCGACACCCTCAAGGATGACAACTTTGAGGATGAGCGGCTAAAACCACTTCCTCCTTGAAGGAAAGAATTTCTTTGAAGTGAGATCTGAAGAATTTCTTGAATTGGTTCCCTGTTTTCCATATGACAGTTTGACATTTTAGTTCACTAAATTTTCAACTCTAGGTTTAAGCTTTGATGTACTTTCTTTGGCCAATACTTGGCAAGCTTTTAGGGTTCGGTGTATTGCAGGGCACTAGATGCAGCAGTATCCATTAGTTGCCAACACGACCCTTTGGAGGTAGGTTAATGGGTTATATTTTCACTTTTGATGCTCGTCTTTGGTCATAGTAATCTTTTAGGGTTCGAGTGGATGATTGATATTAAGATCCATTGAGATTCATTGGTTGCCCTTCTGAGTCATTGTAGAATTGATTCAAGGTGATGAACCTTTGGAGGAACCATAAATGCTAAATAAAGTACTTTCTATCAAAGAGAGGAAAATTATTGAGGTTTAGTTTAAAGTTAAATGAAGATCAGGTTCGAGAGATGACTATGTCATCCTCCCAACGAGAGAAATAAACCCAGGGACCTCTCGGTTAGCCTAGGAACCTAAACCCCGATGGCCCGATGCTTCCAGAGTTCTTTATATTTTATTTCGCCTTATTTTCAGATTTTGCAAACCACCCAATCCCTGTTTTATCACCACCTTAAAATCGAACCGTTCACCATTTTTGACTTAACCCAAATCATTTGTCTGAAGAAAACCCATCCTGTGTTTGACCTAGACCGCTATCTTTGCGGTAACAGGCTACGACAATTAGGAGGAATATATGATATAAATTTTGTTGATTCCAGGGATCACTTTTATTGGCCTGAATCAAATGGCGCCCAGATTCTTGGGGATGGTGCCTAAATTTGAAATGATGACACGATGAACATAGTGATCCTCATCACAAGTCTTGGTGGGCTCTCCTCTATATATATTACTATTAATATTAGTTTCAGTTCACAGTTCTTAACCTTTTAGGTAGGATTGCTTCTTGGTCGTTGGGTGTTTGCCCTGTTTTTACTGTAGGAATTTCCAGTGGATTAGAAATCCAGAAGGCAGGCTACTCACTGTATTGCAAACATGTCCATGAGGGATTACATAAACCAGTCATGGCAAAGTCGGCCTTTGTGGAGAGGAGACAGTGAATATGGAGTCCATGAGGGACTATAGAAACCCGATGGATGAGTTCACCGTATGGTAGTGCTTCTGACCATAGTTGAAGTCAAGTCCTGCATGGGAACTAAGACCTCCACAATGTGCTCCTCTTTGAACCTCCATTTTATGCTTGACCCCTCCCAGTCACCTCGACCACCCTGATCAATCCCTCCATTTGAACAAACCATTTTGGACCTTACGGATAGTGGATAACTTTGTGGCGAAGGGAATAAGGAGATTAATGCCCGTTAGATCGAGAAAGAGTGTCTTGTGGAAGCGATTTGAGCAAATAGATGGTGAAAAATGACTTTGAGCATAAATGGGACAGCACGCAACACTCCATTGAAAACCTCATCAGTGACAATGTCACCGGAGAATTAAAAGTGACACCATAATTGGAGAGCATTATCACTTGGCAGCCACATTGGGGCTCGTAGGATTTTATTGAATTATCACAAAAAGTTATCGAATCCTCGGATATGTGTGATGTTGTATTTCGAGGAAAAGAAGAAGAAATCATTGCGCCTTGTTGGTGAGGAGGGCGGAGTGAAATAAGCGGGGAAAGAACCACAAAGCTTACCCTTGGCGATTCCGTAAGCTGAACACCATTGCATTTGCCTAAACCACAAAGCCAAGCGCGATGCCTCTGCCCGACCAAGTGTATATACACTTTGCAACACAATCCACACCGAAGCACACTGCCACAGGCCACATCAATTTACGCGCACGTCTACAAAAATTCAAGAAATTAGTGGCCCTTTGTACAAGCCTTTGCCCTTGCATCAAAACGATGGCAGCCCAGCACATCTAGCGTGGCATAGTGGATGGTTGGTCTTAGGTTCGGATTTAAGGCACCCAGGAACCCCTGCATTTACGACTCGCCAATTCGGCTGACCTCCAAAGGCCTAAGTTTGTATGAAAATTTTGAAGCCTGGATTAAAGATCAGCAAGCAGGGAGGAGCAGGAAAATTTCGCTATGGCATAGCGAAATTTTCGCAATGATAGCGAAAATTTTGCAGCCATAGCGAAAATTTTGTGAGTTATGCTGAAAATGGATTTTTCGCTATCTTAAATCCGAAATTATGCGGATGTCCCCACTAGAATAAGCTTGAGCAATTAAGTGAAGTTTGAAAAAAAAAAAAAGAGTCTATTTCTATTTTCATTTTATTTCTAAATAAAAATAAAATTATTTTATTTGGATAAAAAAAGTCTCTAAAAAAATTTTAAAAAAATTTACATTTAAAAAATTTGTCTCTCAAAAAAAAAAAAGTTTTATTTTTATTATTTTATTATTATTTTTTATTATTAATTGTTTTATTTTAATTTTTTAAAAAAAATAAATCAAAAAATTTATTAGGCAATGAAAATTTATAAACCTTGCCTCGATTTTGTTTCGCTCATAACTTTTCATCAGAACTCCGTTTTGAGGCGTTTTTTGGTGCCGTTGGAACATAGGTGTAGAATCCAAATATGATGACCAGAAAGAACAATTTTAAAATTTTTATGAATGTGTAATCTTCAAAATGCTCCAACTGGTCACTTTTTTTCTCTCTTTTCTTCTCCTAACTTGTTCATTTGAAGCCCAAGCAGATGGATTCGATCTTCACTAACTTTCCAATAGAGCCCATTTCGGACACCGAGATGTTTGGGTTGGGGGAAGAGTTAGCGAAGGAAGTGGCTTTTGTATTTATGATTTTGCTACTATTTTGAGCAAGCCCATTTTTTTAAGTTCAGTGGCTTGCTGGGTTCCCTTTCTGTAAAGTTGTTATACTATACAACTTATTTTTTTCAAAATTTGGACCCATTTTGCAGCAATTTTTTTGTGGTTTTGCTGGCTCCTCGAGTTGGAAAATTGAAACTTTGTCCAATTCTATTGATGTTAGATTGGTTCCATGCTTGGTTGAGTGAATGATTAGTTGAATTCTTATTGATTTCGAACTTTTTCTTCACCTTTAGCTAACCACACACCGAGGCACATTAGGTTTTTCAATGATATAAATTTGAAAAAGTATAGCCTCCTTTACTTTGCATAACGTACCCTAGTTTCATTGACCGCCTTTAATAGGTTAAGGACCCCTGTGGAAAGAAGGCCAATGCGTCTTAGAAAAAAAAAAAAAAAAAAGAAAAAGAATAAAAATTGCAACGCTTTGCCTTGAAACCTGTGCACGGTCCGAGGGGTATATGGCGAAAGCCTTTAAAGCCGATTGCCCTAAACCTTCAGCGGTTGAAGTCATAGGCTTAGTGTTAACTACATGGGTGGATGGGTGGAGTTTAGCAAAGTTGTAAGGTCTTTGAGTCTCGAAATCATTCGAAGTCGGGGTAAAACACATGGTTGTGGTCAGATCCCATGACTTGGTGCCCTAAACCTTAATTGGTTGGGAGTCATCGGTAGATACCCGTTACATGGACTTTGGTGAGGTCGATTCCTCAGCATTGCACCCACAACACAAAAAGAGTAGTGGAATAAGAGTGGGTCCTGATCTATTTAGGTTGGTTAGCATGCTAGGTTGTGGCAGTAGCTAGGTTGGGAGCGCGAGTTTGACGGTTTATTGAGGCGATCAAATAAACACTTAGATTTTGGTGGAAGTTTTTGGTTGATTCACCAAGAAGGAGGCTCTTTTGATACTCAATTTTGTATGGCATTCATTCTCTCATGATAGTTATTGGACACGACATTGATGATTCTTACTTAGGGTTAGGCATTACTCATTCACAACCTTTTTGAAATATAATTTTTGTGAACATTATTTTGTTATCGTTTTGTATGTTCTCTCTTTCTTTCTTTCTTTCATTGCTGGGGACTAGCGATGTGTAGGTGAGGGGTGTGATTGTAGTGCCCAAAGTGCTATTTTGAACCCTATTTGTATTATAGGTTTGAGTGCTTTTGTATCTTAATCATTCTAGTCTTAGATTTCCACATCAAGGTCCCTACTATTCCTGCGTCGTATTTTGTGGCAAATTTTGCGGTTTTGCGAGCTAATCATGCCAACATTGTTGGTCGATCAAACATGAAGGAGGTCGAGTCCAAACTCAACATCATAGATCAAAGACTAAGAAGAAGAAGAAGCGAAAATAGAAGAAATAACGGGATCTGGATGCAAAAGCTGGATGCGAGGATGCAAAACATTTAGACGAGCAATGGGAGGGGGGGGAGGCAGTATTAGCGGTAAGTGTTCGACATAGGAGCAGTGAATTTCACTATGGCATAGCGAAATTTTCGCAATCCCAGCGAAATTTTCGCTATGCACAGTAACTTTCGCTATGCATTGTTGAGTGGATCCAAACATGAAGAATTCCAATCAAACTCAACATCATAGATCAGAGACTAAGAAGAAAGAAGAGTAGAAAATAGAAGAAATAGCGGGATACGGGATCTGGGCTAGAGCGGGGAGCGATGGAGCGGTAGCCGCGGGGATGCGGCATAAAGGGGAAGAGTGAATTTCGCTATGGCATAGCGAAATTTTCGCAATCCCAGCGAAATTTTCGCTCTGCACAGTAACTTTTGCTATGATAGCGAAAATTTGCTATCATAGCGAAAATTCACTATCATAGCGAAAGTTACTGTGCATAGCGAAAATTCAAATTTTCGCTATGCCTCAGATTTTCGCTATGATAGCGAAAATCAACGTATGTCTGAAAATTTTTCTTTTTTTATCCAAATGACTTCGTTTTAGTTTTCTCATTTCTACCCTCATTGTAATTATTCTAGTTTGGTTATTTTAATTGTTCACATGTTTGTAAGGCTATATAAGCCATTGTAAAACCTTGTTGACCTAAGTTTTAGTTTTGGGAAGGAAATTCCGAGCCCCTGTTTTTGCTCTCATTTTCTCTCTTCTCTCTCCTCTTTCTCTCCTTTTCTTGGTTGCCAAACACCCTCCAAGGATGACAACTTGGAGGATGAGCGGCTAAAACCACTTCCTCCTTAAAGGAAAAGGCTGCTGGGGGTAGGATATGAAGGCTGCTG
Organism: Tetrastigma voinierianum; assembly: GCA_016808115.1. Taxonomy (NCBI): domain Eukaryota; kingdom Viridiplantae; phylum Streptophyta; class Magnoliopsida; order Vitales; family Vitaceae; genus Tetrastigma; species Tetrastigma voinierianum. Next base: position 317,886 of record JAEQBH010003664.1, on the reverse strand, counting down.
GTGGTTCCCCTGTTTTTTCACCTTGTGGTTTGACCATTTTGGTTCAAATTACCAGCTCTAGGTTTAAAGCTTTTGATGTACTTTCTTTGTGATACTTGCGAAGCTTTAGGAGTTCGGTGTATTCTTGGCTTTAGATGTGATATCCGATAGTTACCATTACGAGCCCTTGGAGGTGATGAGTTAATGGGTTATATTTTCACTTTTGATGCATCCTCTTTGATGATATGGTAATCTTTAGGGTTCAGTGGATGCTTATTATTAGATCCATTGAGATTCATTAGTTGCCCTTTACGAGTCATTGTAGGATGGGTCAAGGTGATAGATTTTCCCTGTAGGAACCATAAATGCTAAATAAATGCTTTCTATCAAAAGGAAAATTATTAGGGTTTAGTTTTTAAAGTTAAATGAAGATCCGGTTCGGGAGATGACTATATGTCATCCTTCCCAACGCGAGGAAATAAACCCGGGGACCTCTCGGTTAGCCTAGGAACCTAAACCCAGTGGCCCAATGCTTCAAGGAGTTCTTTTTATATTTTATTTCGCCTTATTTTCAATTTGCAAACCACCAATCCCCCTATTTTTATCACCACCTTAAAATCCAAACCAAATTCACCATTTTTTACTTCACTTAAATCATTTTATGCAGAAGCATCCTGTGTTCGACCACTGAAGCGCTATGCGGTAGCTTGACTACGCGTGGGAAAATATAGGATATAAATTTTGTTGATTCCGGATCACCCTACTGTGGCACGAATCAGCATCTTCTTGACAACGTGTGAACGAAAGACCCTTGGTAAACGTTGTGCTTGATCGCAAATGCAAGCTAAGAATTTGGCTTAATCGTTTGAACAAAGTGTTTATCGTCGCTGTCGTTCTTCGTTTTTAAAAGAGCTTTTAAAGTAAAATATTCCGTCGAAGACCATTCATCAATGGCTCTAGATAGAGATTGTGAATAAAGAATTAGGTAATACACGATCGGTGAGTGAAACACAAGAACCTATCATTCACCTTTTTGCTTTAAAATAGTTAACTTAACCGATTACTCAATCAATCAATCACAACCCCCAGATTTTACTTTTAAACGCACATTCTTTGGAGAATAATCCCTAAGGATCACCTAGGAAACCACTCCCTGTGGAAATGACCTGTGGACTTCCACAGTAATATAAAGCTTAATGACCTTAGTTCCTACGCTTGGGAATAATTTCAGCATACGAAATAGGCGAAGCATTTTTGGCGCCGTTGCCGGGGAGTGGCGAGCAATCTAGTTAATCTAAAGAGAGCTAGTGGTAATTTGAAATTGCATTGCAAATCCGGTACGTTCTCTACCTTTTCTTTTTAATTCTTTTTCGTGAATAATCTAAGTGGATATCTGTCTAGTATGAGTAAGATTGGTGCATGTCGGTTTAGGCTCTGCGACTACTTGCCCAGGCTTGTAAGAATTATACCTCGAAGTCTGAAGAGTCCATGAGTAAAACAATTGTTCCAAGAGAACCTACCTCAAATGGACCATCTAGAATTCGACCAAACTCTTTTTTAATCCACATACCCAAGGGTGCACATTGACCACAAGACTCCATGAACCTCCATAACAAGGAGATGGTGTGGCACCATAGCTTTCAGACCCAGTGAGAGGAAATGTTAATTTCAGTGAAAACGATGTCGGGCTCCCCACGGCCCTTTACCTAATGTGGAAAGAACTCTCAGAGAGAGATTACGCAGCCTCGAAGAACCACAACAAATTCATGTATTCTTTACTGAGGCTAACCAATTCCTCATGAAGTCGGAGATGGTCGTCTTACTTTGTGTATCAAGGGTGGAAGCTCACGAGAACCCTACTCATTCATGAGAGATTTCAAGGATGTTTGCAGTGCTTTCCTTTCTACTGGATTTCCCCTCCATATAATTTGCATGGTGTTATTCTCATTCTCTTTAAAGGAAAAGGCCAAAATATGGTTTCATTCTCTTGCGCCCAATTCAATCCTTACCTGGGAAGACATGCAAAATGAATTCCTTAATAAATTTTACCTCAGCGTATACCTTGATGTACTCATCACGAGCAATCCAAGATTTTCCAGCAAGGGTGAACCTTTTCTTTGTGGTATGGGAAGATATAAGGACCTCCTCCATGCTATTCCTCATCATGGTTTGGATGTTGGACAAATGCATTAGTATTTTCACGAAGGGTATCAGCAGATAACAAACAATACGTCCAATTGATGTGTGAAAGAGAGCTTTATGAGAAAAGTGCGAGGGAGGCAATTCAATTTTTCGATACCATAGCCGAAAATGCTTGAACTTGGGAGACTAACACCTCCTTAGATACTGATAAAGTGCATGAATACGCCTCTGAGGGGAGGGAATCCATCACTTAAGAGAGAATGATGACTTACGAAAAAATAGCTAACCCAAAGAGAGGAAGTTGGAGCCGTAGGGTGAAAAAGGTGAATGAGATAACTAGTGTGCCTCAAGTACCCTCAGTGCCTATGGGATCTAGAGTGGAGGAGCTATGCATCATTTGTGATGACCCCGCCCGCTCTGGCCCATTAAGCGCCACAACCTTCCTCGAGTCGAGGAGCAATCAGATATATAGCAAGCTAATGCTCTTAACTACCAAAGGAAACCCTCGATTCTCCATATTAAAGCGTATAATCTGAGGTGGGGTAAGCACCCAGTTTTAGTGGAGGAGAAATGAGGAGGCCCACACAACTTGCCCGAACAACGAGGCTGACTACGAGCGAGGCTTTTCAAATCAAGCCCCTCAATCAAGGTCCTCAAGGATTTCCTGTGGGCCACAACAGGAGTTTCCATTCCTCGTCTCAAGAATTCAAACCCACGACTTATCAACCTCCATAAGAGAAGTTTGGAGGACATTTGTGACACAGTTTGTCAGACCCGACAATCCACGACATAGGTTTGTTTGCTTGAATGATGTGAGATCCCGAATCACTAAGCTAGCCGTCAATGGGAAATTTTCAACGAGAAAAACTTCCTTCTCAAACCATCCAAAACCCTCAAGGTCAAAATAGTGTTGGAGTCTCGAGGTCAAATAGTGGCACCTTTGAACATCCCTTGAGGCTGTCGCACTCTTGAGTGGAAAAGTAATTGACAAAACCATTCGACCTAAAGGCCAGATACAAGATTTGAAAAATGAACCCGGGATTAAGGGATGATGAGGTGTCGAAATGACCTCATGTTCCTGGGGCGGATGTTATTGATGGTGAGCCCCGAGGAAAAGACAAGGCCTCCCATGTCATCACACTCCCGCTTTCCCTCATGGGTTGAGGCCTCGAAGAGAAGTGAACAATCATTACGGGGAATTTATGAGTTGTTCAAACAAGTTAAGTTGAACAATCCTTTATTAGATGCCATTAAGCAAATCTCGTCATATGCCAAGTTTTTGAAAGATTTGTGCACTGTGAAAAGAAAATTAGGTGTCAACAAGGAGGCATTTATGACTGAACAATCCACCTCTTTGATCCGAAACAAATTTCCCCCAAAATCTGAGCCGAGAAGCCCTTTCTTCCATAGTGGTAGGGAATTCAAAGTTAGGACATGCTCTAGTAGATTTGGGGGCAAGTGTTAACTTGTTGCCTTACTCGGTATATGTTGAGCTACGGTTAGAAGTTAGAACTTGACGATATCACCCTCTGACTAAGGCGGCCCAGTAGTGTGAAAATTCACAGAGGATAGTGAAGGATGTATTGGTCGCAGTGGACAAGTTCTACTCTGTGGACTTTTTGTGCTTGACACTCCAGCACAGCGTGAACCAGGGACTCGGTTCCCGAGTGATTCTTAGTAGGCCGATGTAGCTCTTTTGCTAATGCCATCATACCTTTGTAGGGAGGACTAATGACACACTATCATTTTAGTAACTTATGGCCAGTTAATTTGAATATCTTTAATGTTATCAAGGAAATGGGGGATGAGGAGGACGTTTGTGAGGTAAACATGATTGACTCTGTGGTGCAGAAATACGTAGATAATGTTTCATACGATGATCCTCTCATGTCTTGTCTAGTAAACCCCAGTTGGGTTGAGGAGGTGACCACATCTAAGTCGGAGTTTCTACACTCCATAATTGAACACAGTGAGGTATTGGAAGCAAATGGGTGGGCACCTAAATTTGAAACACTGCCACCAATCGAGGACAGGGTGTTACCTTCGGAAGAGAGACCACCTAAACTTGAGTTGAAACCCTTACCATCGCATCTCAAATATGCATTTTTAGGGGTAGAAGAAACTTTCCCGGTAATCATATCTTCCCCTTTAGAGTCAGATCAAGAAAATAAGCTTTTGGAGATATTGAGAACCCATAAAACCGCCATAGGATGGACAATTGCAGATATTAAGGGAATTAACCCCTTAATCTGCACACACAAGATTCACTTGGAAGAGGATGTTAAACCCTCTAGACAACCTTAGCGACGACTAAACCCAATCATGAAAGAAGTGGTCAAGAAAGAGGTTTTAAAACTACTGGACGTAGGTGTTATTTACCCATTCAGATAGCAAATTAGGTCATTGACCAATTAGTCCTAAGAAATGCGAGTCCTTGTGGTGCGAATGAACCACGATGAGCTAATTCCACCTTCGGGTCACCTCAAGTTGGAGGGTGTGCATAAACTATAGGAAACTCAATGCGGGTACTAGGAAGATCATTTCCCTCTGCCTTTGTGGATCAAATGTTGGAGAGTTACGGGGCATGAGATTCTATTGTTTTCTCGATGGGTATTCGAGTCTGATCAAATTGAGATAAGCTTTAGAAGATCAAGAAAACTACGTTCACACCGCCCTTTTGGCACATTTGCCTTTGGAAAATGCCCTTTGGATTATATGTCACACAGGGGAACCTTCCAACGATTGCATGATGGGGATTTTCGGTGATGATGAGCTCATTTTGGAGATTTTCATGGGCCGACTTCTGGATTTTGGAGATTCATATAAAGGGATGTTGGGAGAATCGTAAGGTATTGGAGAGATGTCGAGGGAGAAGAACCTAGTGTTAAATTGGGAAAAGTGTCACTTCATGGTGACACAAAGTTAATCTAGGCCACATAGTATCGAAAGAAAGGGAATCTAGGGTGGATAACGCCGAAGTCGAGGGTTGATCTCGACTTACTGCTCTAAGTGTGTTAAAGATATCTGATCGTTCTTAGGTCATCTTGATTTTATAGGAGATTCATAAAGATTTGAGTGCCCTTGATCTCTTCTGCAATTTGCTTGCCAAGGACGTCCCTTTGCATAGTCCACGAGGCTTGCGGGACGCCGCTGATAAACTGAAAACCATGTTAGTGTCACCATCTGTCGTACGATCTCTAATTAGGAACTCCCTTTTGAGATCATGTGTGGCCAGCTAGTGATTATGCTAGGGGCTGTTTTGAGACGAAGGAGATAAAAGGCTTTTGTGATCTGTCTTGACCAAGACTCTAGATTACCGCTCGAGCCCGACTACCTGACTAAGGAAAAAGAGTTTTGGGTGTCGTGCTGCCTTTAGAAAGTTCAGGTCATACATTGTAGGGTCTCCTGTAACCATTTTCACGGATCATGCAGGGTTGAAGTATTTGCTCTCTAAGCAGGATACCAAGCCTCATTTGACTAGGTGGATCCTACTGTGCCAAGAATTTAACTTGATTATTAAGGATAAGAAGGGAGTTGAGAATGTGGTAGGCGGCCGCTTTTGTCTCAGTTAGTTCGGAATCCACTTCTCACGGCTGACTGCCCATAGGCGGCCAGTTTCCACTGATGAGCGACTTTTATCTTGTTCACTTTGCCATGGTATGCGGACATAGTAAACTATACGAGTGACAGGGACAAATTCCACCCCGATGGACCTCGGCGAAAGGAAATTTTTGGTGGACATTAAGAAATATTATTTTGATGACCACGCTGTTGTTTAAATCTTGCCTGGACAATTGATGAGAAGGTGTGTACCCGATGCGATCAAATTGGGGTGCTCACCTTGCCACTCGAAGCTTGTGGAGGCATTTCTACGCAGGAAAACAACGGACAAAATCCACGCAGGATTGGTTTTTTATTGTGACTCTTTTTAAAAGATTGGCTAAATTTTTCAAAACTTGTGCTTTCGATTACTTATGATTAGGAGGGTCACAAGAAGGAACATGATGCCTCTTACTCCATTTAATCATTGAAATTTTTGATTCTTGGGTTTTAGATTTCATGGGGCCTTCCCCCTTCTTGTGGGTACCTTTACATTTGTGAGTTGACTATGTTTCTAAGTGGGTGGAAGCCCGTTCAGCGAACTAATGACCCTGAGGTTGTTTGAAATTTTGAAAGAACACGTTTTTTCCTAAGCTTTGGGTGCCTCGCGCCAATCATTAGTGATGGTTGGCTCCATTTTTATGTCCCGATCTTTTGAGAATTTGTTGAAAAAGTATGAGCCACCCACAAAGGTTTCACGGCGTACCGCCCGCGGACCCGATGGTCGGGCTAAGGATTAGTGATAAAGGAGATCAAACATATTTTGGAAAAGCGGTCGCCCCCAAATCGCAGGATTGAGTCTCTTGACTTACAATGCTCTTTGGGCTTCTGTCTGCTTTTAAGACCATTCTTAGTATGTCTCCTTATAGGCTTGTTTATGAAGATCATCTGCTTGGTAGAAATGGAACACAGGGCATATTGGGCATTAAAACTCTTAATTTTGATTTGGCTCAAGCAGGTAAACAGCGACTGCTGCAGATGAACGAGCTTGATGAATTGCGGCATGAATCATATGAGAGCTCCCGAATTTACAAAGAAAGGCTAAAGTTGTTCCATGACAAGACCATTGTTAGGAAGACCTTTGAACCTCATCAAAAGGTATTGTTATGCAGCTCGTTTACTTTATGTTTCGGAAGCTCCGTTCTAGAGTGGGTAGCCCGTTCGTTGTGGAGTAGTTTACCCATATAGGTGTAAGTGATTGAGAATCGGAAAATGGGAAAACCTTTAAAGTCGATGGCCCGTGACAAAAGCCATTTCTAGAGAACTTAGTCGGGTTAGTGAGGACAAGTAGATCAAGCTCTACCCGGGATGTTGCTAGAGTAATTTGTATCCTACCTTTTTGTATATAGTTTCTTTTTCTTCTTGTTCTTCTGCTTTATTTATTTAGTCTGCTTTTTATTTAAATTAAAACATAAAAAAAAAAAAAAGCAACAACAACTGACAAGAAACTGACCTATGGCCTTCCGTGCCATGATTCTATTTCCTTGAGGGGTGTCTTTGTGACCTTTGAGGAAATGCCTATACGTGGTGAGGGTGGGCATACACTAGTTGGAACCAATTATGCATGTTACATGTTAAAGCGCGTACGTGAAAATTTTTCGATTCTGCGACTCTTTTAAGGTATAGTACTTGACTTGTGATGTCTGGCAAATGTGTATGTATGCACTCCACGTAGTCTCGATGCACTTACACAATAACAAGCGGGAGCCTGAGAATTTTTGTTCATATTTGGGACCACTATCACCCCCGGTCTGTTCTAGTCTTGGTATCGCTCTTTAATTCACTACATAAGCCATTGATTTTCTGATTCAAGCTCATGTTTTGCCTACTATTGCTTCAACATGTGCATTGTTTTAGCATTCCTTGTTAACTACATGCATCGTATTCTCTGAGGAACACCCATGCATAGCTGGAAGATGATTTTAGGCCATCATTTCTGTGTTACATCTCAAAAGCATATTGAGTTACCCTTTGCACCCATCTTGAGCTTTGAATTGCCAGACCGATTCGAGACATAGGAATTGTGATCACAAAATCGATGGACTCAAGGTGAGTGGAAGGTGTCGAGAGTGTAATGTTTCAGAGTTCGTGAACCTGAGAGTCGGGTTGGGCGAGGCACGAGAGGAAAGAAACTAGGCATCAGGGTGGAATCGAGATGGAGGACGTTCGGAGAAGTTCTATATATTGGCACTGCTTTCTCAAAACAAAATAAAAATAAAAATAAATAATTAAAAAAAAAAGTGGTGCTGTACCCTCTTCTTTAGAATGGGTACCGGCCCGAGCAAAGCGCGTGCCTTTTGAGTGCAGATACCACACTTACTAGTACCGGTACCGTCGGGTGTAAATGGGCCAATTTAGGGTTTTTTCTTCCCAATTTTGAACCCTGTTCATATCCCTACTCCCTCACTCCTATATAAGATAAACCCTAACCTAATTTTCCCTTTCACCAAAGCAAACCCTAGATCAAGCATCCCATCCGATTATTTCTATCTGATCCGAGATCCTCACTCGATTAAAATTACGCACTTGAAGCGTTAGTCTTGCTCTCGTTTCTTTGAGAGCATTTTTTTGTAGTTATTCATTGTGTCAACATGGATTTGTTGGAGTGGCTTGGGTTGGTGATCCTGTGTTCTTAGTTGCTTAGGGCATCGCGACGGACCCGGTATGGGGAGAAGATCTTTGTTTGAATTGCAGGGCAAGCCCGATACTTTTGGAGATGGGTTGTTGGGAGATCATTTTGTGTATTTGGGCCATATTCGCTATATTTGCTATTTTGCCATATCACATGGCAGGGTCAGCTTTCTTGGAAAGGAAAGGCTCTAGCTCTTCTATGGAGAGAGTGTGAAAAAATGGGCTTGAATGCCTGTGAGGCAAGTAAAGAAAGGAAGAGCTTGTGAGATTCCTCGTCGAGAGCGGAGGCATTTGAGAGCGAAGATGAAGAGATTTAAAGCCATGTTCTTAGGAGTCTTCGAGGAGATCGAGGAGCAAGAAAAGTGGGGCCAATCAATTTCAAGGCGGGGTTTCCATTGTGAGCGGGAGTGGTGTCGTTCTTGTTCACCCATCTATCCCGGGATATTATTCGAACAAATCTGCGATTTGTTGGTGAAGAGGTCAAGGGATTGTTCTGAGCCATGGTGGAAATTCTATTCCAATTTGAGAGAAAATCATAATGTAGACACCCTGTTGGAGACTACTATTATGGGGAAACAGTTAAGGGTCAGCCCTGACTCGATTGCTCACTCGTTGAATTATATGTCATACTGCCACACATAAGCAGGCCTTACTCTCTCGGGGCCATTCTGAGTTTGGCCTTGAGGTTGTTTGCAGATGCCATGTGCACCAACCCGGTTACCATGGGAGGTTTTATGCGCAAGGAGTTCATTCCAAGGAAGTTAAAGCCTGAGTATGCATTAATGAACAAAATCATTCACAATATGATCGAGCCGAAGGGAAAAGAGAAGTTGTCAAGCAAGGAAGAAATCCAGTTTCTATATGAGGTAATGATTGGAAAAATCATTGATTATGCCTTAGTAATATGGTGTGTTATAGAGGACTTTGAGGTCCCAAGGCGAAAACAGGCATATCCCATTCCCGACTTTAGTTACAAATCTTGTGGAAGCTGCGGGGATAAGGGGAGTAGTTAGAGAAAAAAGAATTCTTCCTAAGCTGGGGCCCATCACAAACCAAACAGAAGCAAAAAGCCGAGCTGCGTCCACAAGGCCTCAGTCTTCACATTCTCCTTCGGCTATTTCTGGTGCTTCATCGTCATCAGCTCGCGGGTCGGTGAGTACATCTCCCTTGAAAAGGATGGAGCGTAGAATCAAGGGTTGGTTCAAGTGCATACTGGGAAAGCAGAAGCGACTGGATCACAAGCTCTCCAGGCTTGAGAGTCACATCTGCCGGAGAACCTGCGTGGGAGATGATCCTCCTCACGACGGAAGGGGATTCGGTGACTCAACGGCTTGTGTTGATGAGGACGCATTCTCTTCGTGATGGGGATGTAGAGTAGTAGCATGGTGGGTTAGAATAGGGTGGTGTTGGTAATTGGGTAGAGACCTCAGCCACGTCATGCCAACACCCATTTTGTTCATATAAGCCCTATTTGTGTAGCCCATGGTCATTACAAGCTTGAAAGACCTTTTTGATTTTAGTTATGTTGGATGTTCCTCTTTGACTTTTATGCATTAGTTTTGCTTAGTTGTATTAAAATGTTTATTAAGTGATAATGTAGTTCTTTTCAATTTGGTGATCTCATTACAGCCTTTCTTTTCCCAACTCCATGGTCCTTTATATTAGTATTTCTATTTTGTAACAGTTTGTTATTATGATCATTACTTTGAGGCCATTGGTTTTTCATTTGAGTTGACAGTTTGCATACTGCGCGAGGTTAAAGCAACATGCTTTCGATTTTTGCCCTTTGGGAAACTTACAAAGCTTAACTGCACCTAGCGCATTTTGTTGAAAATCATAATAGGCAGGATATGCTCTCATATGTTTCGAGTTTTGGAAGTTTATGCATGATATAAGACTTATGTATGATTAATATATATGTTTTGAACCCCGAGGAAGCGAGACATACAAGGCGTGGCGCGTTAAGAGTGTCTGAGACGTCATTTTTATGAGGAGTGGATATAGATGTTTGATACCATGTGTTCTTGTTTGTCATTTGATGTGAATGACTTGTTCTTTTTGTAATGAAGTGATTCAATGTTCATGTATGATATATGTTATGGACTATGCCAGTTGTTATGTGCAAAAATGTGTTGATGAACTATATAAGTTCTGGTTGACAAGCTATGTGATAAACTATTAATGTTATTATGTACCCAGTACATGTTATATAGAAAAATCCATGATGCATGGAAGATAAGAGGACAAGGTTATAGTAGACATGTCAAGTAATCGCCACAGTTACAAGGACCCAATGGGTCAAATCTGAGTATCTGGTGACGTGACCGCAGGTTACAGGATTCTGAGTTATCGAGTTTGAGTTCGGGCGATGCTTGATGTGTTTTGGGGTCATAACTTAGATAAGAAGCGGATACATGCAAGCATTGTGATATAAGAATACATATGAACTATGGAATGTGCCTATGTTTGATGTTATAGATTGTATTAAGTGCTCTCATTTGATGATATGAATGTATATGAATATGTAGGAGTTATGTAAGTGCTTTGGTTTGATAAAGTGAATGGGCTTATCATGCTTTATATCCCTCATTGAGTAGCATCTCATTAAAGTGCAATATTTTAGGTTCCACAGTCGAAGAATAAGTTGTGTTTTTCTTTGCTCACTTTACTTACGTCATGTGGGTGATGGGTCGGTGGCGACTTCCTCTCCTCCCCTCTCGTCATGACAAGTATGTATTCTAGGAGACTTTTGAGATTCTATATGTCAATGTATATATGGATTTACTCCTAAAATTGCTTTTGGGGCATGTTTATGAACAAGAAAAATGTGTATACAAGTGTTTTTGGTTGAGTTTTAACGCTTTTAAAAAAATCCTAATGTTTCTATTATGAGGTGTGCTTCCCTAAGTGACGTTTTGTGGTTAATTGAATTTTCTATAATTAGGATGACTTAGTTTTTTTTAGGGTTATAAAGAACCAAGATTAGGACATTACAATTTGTGGTATCAGAGCAGGGTTATGATTCACATGGGCATACATACATGCATAGCATTGTAATGCACATGACATGATATATATTTTCATTTGTATGGATAGAAGAGTCGGTGATCATGGTGCAGGCAGTGATGCACCGAGGAGAGAGAGGGAAGCGACCCGACCGACATAATGTAGAAGCATTTGTTACTTCTCATGCACCTGTGGAACAACCCGCAGCTCGGGTTGGACCACATATTCTGTCAACATGTATTTCACCTACGAAAATGTAAGAAGAGCAAGCGAGGACTTGAAAATAGACCAAGGGATAGAAGATACGATAAACTAAGAAAGTATGGAGCAGTTGACTTCTTGGGGTCTACGGATCCAGTAGAAGCTGAGAAGTGGCTAAAGAGAACCGAAAGGGTCTTGAATATGATGCAGTGCACTCCGGATGAAAAATTTGACTATGTCGTGTCTCTGTTACAAGGGAATGCTTATGATTGGTGGGAGACAGTCCCAAATTCCATTGTTCAGCCTCGAATCCTCAAATGGGAAGATTTTCTTCAAGAATTCAGAGATAATTAAATGCCGGAGGTCTATCAAGATGAGAAACAGAAAGAATTTCTAAACTTGAAGCAGAACAACATGTCAATAGTGGACTATGAGTGCTGTGAATTTAATCGGATTGTCTCGTTATACCTCCCTACATGGATTTGCTACGGAAAGGGATAAATGTCAAAATTTGAAGAAGGCGACCTATATACGGTCAGTAAAATTTCTTCCATTGACATGGAAGCTTTGCAAAGTTGAGACATGACTATCAGAAATTTGAGAGATTAAGTAAAGGAAGCAATGAAAGAGGTGCTAGTTTCTTAGGAAAGGAAGGAACCTAGTGCACTCTACTCAAGCAGATTTGGCTCGGGAAAGTCTAAGGGAGGTTATTAGAGACCAGAGACAAACATGGAGTGGAGACATTATCCGCCTAGAGGCAGAAGTCGAAGCAGCTCCTGCGATCTAAGACCAGATGAGCATTGTGAAAAACGACATGAAGGCGAATGTCGAAGATTAACTGGTGGATGTTTTCAATGTGGGGCTCTAGACCATATGATTCGGGATTGCCCTAAATGAAGTGGTGTAAGTGGGATTGGCTCAAGATCCTCTTTGTTCGGGCGAGAACAAGTGTGTGAATGTGCCTTATGGTCGAGGTAGAGAGTCGAGATAGGCCAGGAAGAACACAAATGTGACATAACATATGAAAAGCTAGATCAGAGCTCGAGCCACGGAGCCTCAAGCTCAAGCTCGGGTATATGCTATTCCTCGGCCCAGCCGGTTGTTGCCGGAAGTAGTAACAGGTAAATTACTTGTTTCTCATGTTGGAAACGTGTTTAATTGATCCTAGAGCCACACATTCCTTCATAACACCGACATTTGCATCACGAATCCATAAATACATTAAACCGCTAGATTATGATTTGCATGTTAGCACTCCTTTGGGAGAATTACTTGAAGTTAATAGTGTTTGTCGAGATTGTATGGTACAAATTGATGGGGTTGAATTATGTGCGGATTTATTGCTCATGACATTTTATGATTTTGATATCATTTTGGGTATGGATTGGTTGACCAAGCATCATGCCATTGTGAACTGTTTTACTAAAGAAGTTGAATTTGATGTGCCAAATCAAGCAAGAATAGTCTTTCGGGAGAACGTAAAATTATGTCTACTTGTTTGATTTCCGCGATTAAAGCATGTAAGATGATTCGAGGAAGGTTGCGAAGCATATCAGCACATGTGATTGATACTAAAAGACGAGGAGGCTAAACTTGAAGACATACACATTGTGAGATAGGTTCCAAGATGTGTTTCTAGTAGAATTGCCAGGATTGCCACTAGATAGAGATGTTGAGTTTACCATTGAGTTGCTACGAGGCGGCTCTGTTGCATTACACCACATAGAATGGCTCCAATGAGTTAAGAAGAATTGAAAACTCAGTGCAAGAATTATTAGAAGGATACATTCGACCAGGCATATCACCATGGGGAGCTCGGTATTGTTTGTGAAAAAGAAAGATGGCACATTGAGATTATGTATTGATTGTAATGATTAGATCGGAATTGTATGTCAGAACAAGTATCCTCTCAGGAGTCGATGATTTGTTTGATCAATTACAAAGGTGCAAGAAGTGTTTAGCAAGATTGATTTGAGATCTGATATCATCGATTGAGGATAGCAAATGCGGATGTACCAAGTTGCTAGAACTCGTTATGGGCACTATGAATTCCTTGATGCCTTTCGGGTTGGCCGAATGCACCCGGTAGTTTTCATGGCCTTAATGAATAAGGTGTTCGGCCTTATCTTGACAAGTTGTCATTGTATTTATTGATGACGATACGGTGTATTCCGCGAGATGAAGAAGAACACGCTAATCATGCGAGATTGGTGGTACGAACACTAAGGAGAAACAATTGTATGCCCGAGTTGACAAATGTGAATTTTGGCTTGATCGGGTTGTGTTCCTTGGCGCGTAGTATCGGGAGAAGGCATTAAAGTGGATCAGAGAAAATTGAAAGCGAGTTTTGGTAGGGAACCCCCCCGAAGAATGTGCACGAACCGTAGTTTCTTGGGTTTAGGCGGGTATTATCGGCGCTTTGTGAAAGGATTTTCCATTATAAGCCCGCACCTTTATTAAACTCCTACGGAAACATGTTGAATATAAATGGGTGGGCATGCGAAATAGTTTTGAAGCCCAAAGGCGAAGTTGACCACGGCCCCGGTGTTAGGTCTGGTGAATGCTGGCGGTTTTGTTCTGATGCTTCTTACCAAGGTTTGGGTTGTGTTTTGATGCAGCATGGTAGAGTCATTGCTTATGCTTCTAGACAGTTAAGGCCATATGAGATTTCCTATCCAACTCATGATCTTGAACTTGCTGCAGTTGTATTTGCTTTGAAGATATTGCGGCATTACCATTATGGGGAGACTTTTCAGATTTTCACAGATCACAAAAGTTTGAAGTATTTCTTTGGTCGAGAAAGAATTAAATATGAGACAGAGACGTTGGCTAGAGTTACTGAAAGATTATGACTGTACCATTGAGTACCATCTGAGAAAAGCAAATGTAGTGGTCGATGCCTTGAGCAGAAAAGTAAGTGGAAGAGTTGCAAACTTGCTTGCATTGAGAAGATGAATGTAGAGTTACAAGTATCACCAGGTGGAGTCTTACTTGCTACATTCAAAATAAGACCTGTGCTACATGAGAGAATCCGAGAAGCACATCGGGATGATTATATTGAGCTTAGAAAGAAGATGGATCGGAAAAGGTAAAAATTTATGATTCATGTTGATGGAGCTTTAATGCTCGGAGATCGGATATATGTACCAAAGGTTGATGGCCCGAGAAGAGATCTTGGTGGAAGCTCCACGGTCGCCTTATGCCATGCACGGGAAGTTCTAAAATGTATCAAATGTTGAAAAGTCACTTTTGGTGGCAGATGAAAAGGAAGTAAATTTGAATTTGTCTCAAAATGTATGACTTGTCAACAAATAAAAAGTGAACACAGCTCGATAGGAAAGTTACATCCTTCTGGAATGCCGAGTAAATGAAATGATCATATGGATTTTATGGCCAGGATTGCCTCGAACTCGGAGGAAAAATGATGCTATATGGAGTTATTGTTGATAGATTAACAAAGTCGACTCATTTCTTACCCATCAGATGGGGTTGTACATTAGACCAGTTAGCAAAAAGGTATGTAGATGAAATTGTGAGACTACATGGTGTGCCACTATCTATCGTATCGGACAAAGATCCAAGATTTACTTCTAGATTTTGGGGTAGTTTATAGCAAGCTTTAGGGACCAATTTTAGCACTACTTTTCATCCCAAACAGATTGACAATTAGAGAGAACTATCAAGACACTTGAAGATATGCTTCGGGCTTTTGTACTCGAGTTTCAAGTATCTTGGGATGATTATGTAAATTTGATAGAATTTGCATATAATAATCATTACCATAATAGTATTGGCATGGCTCCTTATGAAGCTTTATATGGTAGAAAGTGTCGATGTCCCGATTAATATTGGGATGAAGAGGGAACCACGAATCTTGGAGGAATTCAGGAAATTGATCTGTTGGAGATAAAGTAAAAGTAATCAAAGGCAAGTTGAAAGCAGCACAAGATCAAACCAAAAGAGTTATGTGGACAGCCCGACATGGAAGCGGGAAATGGGAATACAATGTAGGTGATAGGTTTTCCTTCGAGTTTCACCTTGGAAAGGGTGTTACCGGTTTAGCGAAAAGGAAAGTTAAGTCCTCGTTACATTGGTAAGTATAGAGTGCCCAGCTCAGTTGAATCCACTTGCTTATAGATTGGCTTTACCTCAAGCATTATCGCAACTTCATGATGTTTTTCATGTGAGTATGTTAAGACGATAACGGTCCGATCCTTCACATGTAGTACAAGCTAGTGAGATTGAAGTGTCTGATAACCTAAGTTATGTTGAAGAGCCGGTACAAATCTTTGACCGTGTAAGGCAATTAAGGAATGAAATACGATGGTGAAGGTCCTGTGGAAGAATCATGCAATAGAAGAAGCAACATGGGAAACCGAAGAGTGCATGCGACAACACTATCCCCATTTGTTCCCGAATTCAAGTAAAGGAATTTCGGGGACGGAATTATTTTAAGGAGGGGAGAATTGTAATAACCCATACCAAAGGCATAACTATTCATGCATGCATTCATGCACAAAGACATACATGCATACAATAGATATGTATTTGTCATGATTAAGGGGTTAAAGTGACAAAATTGAAAGTTAGGGGAGTTAAGTGTTAAGTCAAGCAAATTGAAGGACCATTTTGAAATTTGTCAAAATATCTAGATAAAAGCTTTAGAGTTGTCGAACCTTTAGCTTCTTTCCTTTACATTGTCCAGATCAAGTGTGATAGGAGAGAGGAAAAAAAACTGGTTTTGGGCAAAATCTCTATCGTTTTTGGAATTCAAGCTGACTTTTAGGTAAACTCTATTTCAGATCTGTTTTGTACCTCTATTTTCGGGTCTTTAAGCTCTGTTTTGGAACAAGTTGTAAATATGAAAGTTGTTGGGTTATGTCTCTTCTAGGTTTCTGTAAAAGGGCTTGGTAGTAGTTTGTGTTTATCTCGAGTTATGATCCTGTTGACCAACGATTGCTCATGCTATCCACGATTAAAAGTTTTACTATGTGAAATTTGAAGCATGTTTCTCCTTGTGTATTTGGTATTTTGCCCTAATTTTGGGATATATTCTACTTTTATATGTCTAGTTCTTTCTTGAAAAATATGAGGCTTGATCAAGTCTCAATCTTGAGTTATGGTGGTTTTGTTTAAAGGATATTACGTAGCAGGGGGACATTAACAATTAAAGTTTGAAAATCTGGTATAAATTCTATATATAGAATATGAAGCTGATTTTTACATATATTAAATAGGCATGAGTCTAGTTTCTAAAAAAAATAATCATGTCTTTTGGATGTATATGTTGAGAGTTATAGCTAAAAAGAGTCGATAAAGGTCCTATTTGTAAAACAAGGGTTAAGTAGGCCTAGGTTATATGTTCTCACTTAGTTTTGAGTTTTGGAAGTTTTATGCATGATACTATGACTTATGTATGAAGTTAATATATGTTTTTTAGACAGAGCAAAGCGTCTGAGCGTGGTGCGTTAAGTGATACGGGGCGTCATTTTTGTAGTGGATATGAATGTTTGATACCATGTGTTGCTTGTTTGTCATTTGATGTAGATGACTTGTTTTTACCTTAATGAAGTGATTCAATGTTCATGTATGATATATGTTATGGACTATGCCAGTTGTTATGTGCAAGAATGTGTTAATGAACTATATAAGTTCTGGTTGACAAGCTATGTGATAAACTATTAATGTTATTATGTACAAGTACATGTTATATGAAAAATCCATGATGCATGGAAGATAAGAGGATAAGGTTATGACCGACATGTCAAATGTCCTTAAATCTGATTACAAAGGACCCAATGGGTCAAATCTGATATACAAAGGCGGCCGACAACACAAGTTTACAAGTTACAAGTTATCAAGTTTACAAGTTCATGGGGCGATACTTGATGTGTTTAGATCATCTTAGATAAGAAAGCGGATACATGCAAGCATTGTGATATAAGAATACATATGGTATGAATGTGCTATATTTGATGTTATGAATTATTAAGTGCTCTCATTTGATGATATGAATGTATATGAATATGTAGGAGTTATGTAAGTGCTTTGGTTTGATAAAGTGAATGGGCTTATGATGATGATGTGAATTTGTGTGGCGTGGTATCATGCTTTATATCCCTCATTGAGTAGCATCTCATTAAAGTGCAATATTTTTAGGTTCCACGAAGTCAAGAAGAATAAGTTGTGTTTTGCTGCTCACTGCACGTCATGAGTGATAGGTCGGCTGGCGACTTCCCTCTCCTCCCTCTCATCATGACAAGTATATGTATTCTAGGAGACTTTTGAATTGTATATGCTCCCGATGTATATATGGTTACTCCTAAAATTGTTTTTAGGCATGTTTATGAACAAGAAAAATGTGTATACAAGTGTTTTGGTTGAGTTTTAACACTTTTTTAAAAAAAAAATCTAATGTTTCTATTATGAGTGCGTGGCTTCCTAAGTGGTTTGTGGTTTAATTAGATTTTCTATAATTAGGATGACTTAGTTTTTCTTTAGGGTTATAAAGAACCAAGATTAGGACATTACAATCTTTGAGTACCCCTTTATGAACCGTCTATAGTAGTTGGCCAACCCGAGAAATGAACGCAGTTCTTTCAGTTTAGATGGCTCCGACCATTCCCTAATTACATGAACCTTGTTCTCGTCCATCTTGATCAGGCCCTCACTGATTTTGTGCCCCAGGAATGTGATATGCCTCTGCGCAAATTCACACTTTTCCTTTTTTACAAAGAGTTTATTTTCCCTCAATTTCTGAAACACTAAACTCAAATGCTTTTCATGCTCGAAAGAATTTATTTGTAAATAACAATGTCACATCGAGATACACCCTGACCAAAAGCATCAATATATTCAAAAGGACATCATTCGCCAAGATTACGAGTTGTCAGACGTGGTGAGCCCCAGCGGCATTACGAAGCTAGTATGCACCAAATGGAGTTACCTGAGTAGTTTCCTTCATCACCTTACGCAATCCACAGGTACGGTATCCGTCTAGGGTTGAAGCTTTGTGAAATAAGTGGCCTTAGACAATACGTCAAAAACTCAGATTCTTTAGGGGATTAGGTACTTATTCTTTATAGTTGCTTTGTTCAACGCCCTATAATCAACGCATCCTCATTACCCAGTCTATTTTTTACGGAAAGCGGCCAGCGGTGTATACTAGGCTGCAGAAGAATTTGGATTGGACCTCGTCCGGCTGACTCCTTCAGGTTGCTTCCTCAATTCAGTGACTCCGCGAGGACATCGGTGGGGGCTAGTGTGAGGGCTTGGACCTAGGATCAGCTCAATCCGTTGGTCGATGGGTGGGGCGTAGGGGCAGCTTATTGGCATCATCAACAAATTCATGCGGTCGATTTCTTAGAGTGTGGACCTCGCAGCTTTCCTCCTACTCTTTTATTTCGTGATGCGGTAACATATGTTTCCAGCCCTTGTTTCAGCCCCTTCTTTAATTGAATGGCAGACAACAATTTTGGTTGTTAACCCTTCCTACTAATGCCTTCGGTACAGCATTATAAGCATGACATGCTTTTCTTTCAAAAAACACTCCGATCTTCGAGGTGAAATGACGAGGCCATGGCTTTTAAAAAATTCTACACAGAATCAAATCAAAATCGCGAGGGACACATAGCGAGTTACATTTACCGCCAGCCGACGCAATGGGACATTCTTATGACTCCTGGATCTTGAGGCCTTACTATTCCGCGGCTTTGATGGTGGTGTCTTTCTCGATTAAGACAGTCTTTCTAATTCTCTAGTGGCCACAAAGTTGTGGGTCGCGTCGCTGTCCACCATAGCTTTGACCCGAACACCATTCACCAAAGTTTCTATGAACATTAGGGACTTTGGAGCAGTGGTCTGACCACGTATCACATTCAAGAGTTGCAGTGGATTGACTCTTGAAGGACCTTCATCCGAATTAGAATTGGCCTTGTCATCACACACTGGTGACGGGGCTGAAAGCTTTCTGTACGGGAGTAGTCACGAGGCCCTGGGCCATACGGATGGAAATAACTAGTAAGGCTTTGTTCGGAGAATTTGCCCGTCTTGCCACCGCTATACGTCGGTTTAGTGACTGCATCATGCTCTCCAATGGCCTTTCCCTTATGATTCTTCCATCCCGACTTCTTGTGATTCTTCCCCTCAAACTTTGCCTTCTTGTTTCCCTCTGGCTTGGCTTTCTGTGTAGGAATGGTACCACCACTCAACTTGTAATCTACCAAACAGTCAACCGCTGCCATGGCAGTCGGGAGATCCCACACTCTCTGCCTCCGCAATTTAGTCTGTGCCCATCCCTGTAAGCGAGACATGAAATTGAATAGCTTGTCATCATCGGACATACCCTATATATCAAGCCTCTAGCGTCTGCAAATGCATTAAATGCACCGCTGACTCGTCACCTCTACGGGCAATTTAAATCCACAGCGGCGGCTTAGCTTCTAGAACCTGACGAGTGGGCGGGACTAAGTAGACTGTGCCATCCTAAGCGTAGGGTTTGGGTCGACCCGATTATGTTATGTTCGCATGAGAAGCACTAAGGGGCGATCCATTCCCGGATTTTATCCAAATATCATAGTGCCACAGTGACAGATTTTACAAATGGGGAATCAGGTGCAAAAGAATAAATTATGTAAGGCGACAAAACATCAAATGTAGTTTCGTGAAGTGCGCGAAAGGCGTTCACAGTGCATAGCAAATGCTTACAACAAAGCGATCACAATTCGGCAGCTACATAACCTAATATAAACCAAGAAGAAGAAACCTGTAGAAGAAGAAGAAGATAAAGTCCTAAAAAAAAAAAAAAAAGCTCCGAGGGTTCATCGAAGGAGCCTACCGCGGAGCAGAGGTTTCTATTCAAGTTTTTGAACCACCCAAGGGGAAGTAAGGGGGCATATAAGGCTCGAAAATATTCTCCAAAATGCAAATTAGTGTGCCCCAACTCAGTCCTTGCGACCTTCGGCCTGATCCATAGTTGAAAATCATGTCATAGCCCCCTTTATAAGCCTCTTTTATGAAGCAATCACAAAAGTACAACACCGACAATGTCCGACGACGTCTAACCATATCTCTACGCATTTGAAAAATATGACGGCTAATGGCGCAAGGAGATCCGCCTTGCGTCTGAGCCTTTATAGGAACCTCGAGCCGAGAGACCTCAAATAGTTGCATTAAATGTGACACCAAAAGTAGAAAATTCCCCGGTAATGCACACATTGGAACACACCAGCATTGATAGTCCTATTCCCCTTTTAGTCGATCTAAGCGTTCTCTTTTTCCGCCGAAGGCCCGAACTCCCAGAGTTGGAAAAAAAGGGGGCATTGTGGGGACCAGAGCCAGCTCTACCATTTACCAAGCCCAAACACCTTTACCCGCAGGCCAGACCCAAGTATCACCTTCCAGCCGGTCATGGGATGCAATACCTAGACTTATCCTCATAGCAGAGTCATCTCTAAGAGAGGCAATCGACCTGCGGTGCGGCTGATCTCTCGAGTTTAAGATGCCCCAGCACACATAACCGTTTTGGAGGTGGTCAAACACTTCTTAAGGCACAAGTTGTGGCCAACTTGGCCATCAAAAAAGGAAGAACAGGTCATGGCGCGCAAAGAACGCCCTCTTTTCCCTTCCGTTTTGGAAGGAAATCACCTACTTTCCATGGAAATCGGATCATCTTCCTCCTCAGCCAAAGGGAAGGAATCTGACAAAGTGCGACATTCTTTACTAAAAAAGACAGACTCTTTCACTCTCCTGATTCCTTAATATGACTTAGGCATCGGAGGCGCAGACTGCCCACCACCGTAATTTCTTAATTGTTTGCTTAGTCATCTTTGGTAGGTTAATGCTCAGAAACCCGATCCGATGACTCAAAAATTCGGGAGATGATGCAAGATCTTGTTTTTATCCTACTCGATGTGTATTATTATTTTCACCTCACGAAAATGAATTCTCTTTGTGACACCTATCTTGGGGGTCCCTTTGACAACGGAATCAACTTACTTGAGCTGTAAATGTCGAGTGTCGATATCACACTCATTTGTCTCATATATTGAGAGACTCATTCCTATGTTGAATTCACAAATATACAAAATATATGATGAAATTATTTAACCAACGATCCATTTAACGATCCTTTTTATCTGACAGGTATACATGTTTTGGTTATGCTCGAATATAATACAAGACAAAAACAAAACAAAACAAAGCCGCATTCGACTCTCATCCCTCATACGGTCCCATATGCGGGTCAGACGCATGCACCGGACCTGTACCTAAAGGGGTCCACGGCGGGAGTGAGAAATGCCCGAGTGAAAGTTTTCCTACAAAGTTACTCACTAAAATGCGCATCTGATGATGTACATAAACATCGATCACATTTCATATAATTTATGCGACATTATATAAAATGTTCCTTGTCATGCATGAGATGCGACCCACAAATGCTTTCCTTGACACAAGTCCGACCAGGCTCCCCGCTCTTGATTCTGTTTGGCTGGAAGCCCGGTAGGTGATATTTAACCTGATGACTTAAACACGTTGGAAACCCTCGATTTTAATTTATGTTTCCTTGATTTTCTTTTTCTTTTGTAGGCGCGAAAAGTGGTTTTCGGGTTTTCAGCGAGTTGTATACGCCTTTAAGCATTTGTGACTTATCGTGGAGTTAAGTATCCTAGCGTGAATAACATTTGGGTCTTTTACCTGTGGGGATCTGCGGCTGTTCGTACGAGCGTATGTGATTTATCACGTTTGATGAAATTACTGTGTAAATGGTCTCAGCCTTGGACTTTGTCCCATTTTTAGAGCTCATGACCCATTCACGACAAATTGAATACTCAATACCATGCACCCACACTTTCGACTCGTGTGATGTGACGTGCGTATAAGAATCACGTAATCTGCGTCGTTTTTAAGCCCCGTATTACATGTTTATATGAGTCTTTATATGAGAAACATTAATACACCATGGATAAATTATAATTTTCACATTATAATTTACATCAATAATGGCCAGTATTAATATTGATAGCATATCTTGCGTGATACTTTTTACATAGCATGTTATTCATGTAAAGCAATAACACCTGACAAAGTCTGAATCTTGGACCCTTCGACAGGGCCTCATGGTCCCTTCACAAACGAACGAGTTTAGTTTCCCGATCATCCATCGCTAGCAGTTATATCACCAGCAAGCAACCAACCGGAGATATATCGGTCTCGGGTTCAAACTGACCCTGCAGTCCTAAGACTTTGTGGCCGATCCTCAAGACCTACATCATCGATCTAGAATTTTGGAACTAAAATCACATGGCTCTTATGGCCTCACTATCGCAATGTCTTAATTATCTGGCCTTTGGTAAAGTAAGCCAGAAGTAGAAAAAATTCGCAATCTCTTTATGGAGTTTGTCGAAACTCGAGTTTTGGTGTAGCGCGTAGATCGTGACTGCGTGTCTGGCTTTAATCTTCGGATCGTCGAGGCCGGTAGTCAGCGCTAGGAAATCTTGTTTTATTTTCTCACTCGCGTCACGAACTCTTTCTTCCTTGTTTAACTCTTTTCTTTATTTTCTTCTTTTTGTTTTCTACGAATTCTTTTTCTCCTTTTCTTTTTGGTTTGTTTTCCTATCCTCCCATTGAGATAGCCATTGATCGAATGTTATTTTTTCTACGAATTCTTTTTCTCCTTTTCTTTTTGGTTTGTTTTCCTATCCTCCCATTGAGATAACCATCGACCGAATGTCAAAGGAGGAAACTTCCACATGCCTTTTCCTTTTTTGCCACGTGCCTTTTCCATGCATTTCCTTCCTTTTTTTATTTAACCTTACTCAATTTATATTTTCTTCTTCTGCTCCTTTTATAGCATACTTGATCGGATTCTTTTTCTTTCTTTTTAGAGCATGCTTGACCGTCAGGTCGAGGAAAATTCATATACCCCATTGATGAACGTAGTCTTGATTCTTAACTTTTCTTTTATTTAACATTTCATTTTATTCTTAAATGATCGCGTGGTAGTGGTCGCGTATTTAAGTCTTGTGCTGGAATTTTCTAACTGTAGTATTATTAAGCTCTCTTTGGATGTCGTATGGCGTCATGGCAAATGTCGTATGTTATTCGGCAATGTAAATCACCGAGCGTGTAATTCATTATTTTAAATTCGATGATTTGGCGTAGTGGTAGATTTGAGCGATTTTAACGGTGAAGTTCGTTTTGTCATTCGAGATATAAAAAAATTCCGATTTTTCAACTAAAATTATAATTTTACCATTTTTAAAAAATTTAAATTTTTTTGAGATTTCACATCTACTGCCCATTCGTGTGGGATGTATGGGCAGTAGTTTGCAGATGAAAGATGAAGAAAGCGACGTCGTGGTCTTTTCTTTCCTTTTCCTCTTTCTTTTTTCTTTTTTTTTTAAATATATAAATATGATATAATATAAAAAGTGCAAAAAGGAATCCAAGTACCGAAAGTCTATTGTACCAGCATCGCCATCATCATCATCATCCATCATTGCGTATTTCACTCCCTCTCTTCTTTTAACTTATATGCCTTTATTTTTTTCTTATTTGTAAATAATAGTAGAGATATATCCATATTGCTTATAGAATGGGGTTAAATAATAGCAATAATAAACACGTGTATCATCTTTCTGGTATAGAATTATCATCTTTCTCAATCCTACCTTCACAGACACTGCCTGAATTATTAATAATTAATTATTATTAAGGATTGAATCGATCACCGGTGATCGGATCAGATTAAATTGGATAAGAAAGATCATCGATCGATGATCTGTTTTTTAAAATACCAACTTTTACCTTTAAATCATAAATAAAAAGTTTAATTTTTAAATATAACACCTTTCATAAATTTTATTTTTATATCATATAGCTTGAGCAACCTATCTCGTATGCAATATTATAAAGCAAAGCGAGCTTAGAGCGTACCATTGTGAGTGCGATAGCGAAATTATAGATCTTTCGTTTGAAAAAGCGTTAAGTGATGGAAGCGTCGCGGCGGATTGATGAGTGAATGGTTTAGTAATATTTACCTAAATATTGCTGAAATGTCCAGTAACGATAAGTTTTGAAAGATGAAAGGATTACATTTCTATGACAACCAAAAATTTATAGTGTATGAAGAAGTGATATAGATGAATGAAAATGCATGATGTAATTATTAAAGAAGATAAAGAGTAAAATTGAAATAGATTTAGGATAGATAAAGCTTTTAGATCTTTCGGCTGTTGGAAATCTTACAGCTAAAGGCTTTCATTAATCTCGAAAAGATTCTTTTGGAGAGTAAAAATATAGGCTTTAAATATTTGATTTTTAGATGACATTGAAATCTTTCTTATATAAAAACAAAACATTTGTTCCAAGAATTTATTGCAAAAATCATGTTAGGATTTTTTTTTATAATTCCCCTTATTATTATCATTATTTCTTTTATTATTCATATTATATTATGAAATTTATTTTTGTTTTTTTTCACTATAAATAAATGAATGAGAAGTCACAATACAAGTGGGTGATGGCATCTAGTTTGGACTCTGCCCTCTTGCTAAATTTGGCTCTAAATGCCCTGTTGTAGTGCTTTTTCTTTTTTCTTTTTTCCTTTTTCTTTCTCAAAAAATGGAAAAAAAGAAAAGTGCCGTCTTTGGGATTTTAATTTCTTTTTCCTTGTAATGTCATCCTTTTATAGCTCTTATTTAATAAAGAGTCTGGATAACATCCATATTTAAATACTAAACCTATAAAAGCATCTAAACCTATATTTAGATGACTGATAGAGATGATCTAAGTAAGCATAGATTTCTTTAAAAAAAAAACAGTATTTGAAGAGGGAAAAATTATTTATAGATCTCAATGCTTTGCATTTGATGTTTTAAAGTTTGAGGGAACCCCAGATCTGAAATCGGTTCTTCATTGCATTGTCTGACTTTAACAGATTCAGGCCTACATTCCACATTGTCCGACGTTGATGATATTACACCTTAGCAAGATTTGTATAGGTATAAGTTAGGAAAATATGTCGAGAAATTTATGAGTACGTTGAGCGAGTTCAACGGAGTTCCATGTCGCAAAATATGAAATAGTGCCGTACACCATCCTTGGTGGTTGATGAGTGAATTGTGTCTGGATTGACGAAGTTAGTGGAGTCCGTGTTGTGACGTGAAAGCTTTGTGTCGAGTAGTAGCAAGTAGGGATAGATACCCCATCGGGTGAAAGCCCCAATATTTTTTGTTATACATAAGTTTCCAACGGTGAAAGCCAGTGAAAGTGTAGGAAGGCGTGCGAAGCCTGTGGTGAGACCCCGAAAATTCTCCTACCCACAAAAGACACATGTTTTGTTAATAAGAAGATCATTGGAGGTATAATATCCAATGGGTTTTGGTTTATAAACAAAAGAATTTTGTTTTGGAAAATGATCATTGGAGGAGAACATCAATGATGGTTTATCACACATTAGCCTGTACATTGTGTGGAGGGAGTCGGTGAGGACTCGGGGAATGGTTCATGATTTAGTCACATCTCATTTCATGGCATGTAGGATTCCATCGTAGAAATTACATTTTACATGGAATGATTGTGGTAGTGTCACGTAAGTACATGCGCCAGGTGGGAGTAACACTTTGTAGGAGTTATCTCTCTTGGCCTGGCTCACCGCTTTTATAGGAAAAACATTTGGATCACGGGGCGAGACAGGTGGATGGCGCTTCATCTGAGCGTAATTAATGAAGAAAGGGTGACATGTAGTGTGATACTCATTTTGTAAAATATATTAGAACAAAATAGTTTTAATATATGATTTTGTATAAGAGTGTTGTAATAAACTCTTAAGAACTATTGTGACATAATCTTGGGTAATATTTTGAGTATGGTTGAAAGGACCCGGTGGGACTATTTTTACTCCTAAATGAGTCTCGGTGAATGAGACACGATAGTGTGGTATCAAGATATCACGATCTGCATGGGTATTCGGGTTAACGGTTGGTGCCAGACCAAGGGGTAGAGCTTTTTATCTCTTGGTATCCCTTTGTTGCACAGTTCATTAGCTCGATTACGTTTTCATGAGCTTTGTTTAATTTTTGTTTCAATCCATTTATTTGACTATTTGGATATTAGAGAAGCTTTCTAATTTTAGTACTTAGCATCCCCCATTTCCCTGTGGATCGATAACCATACATTCTGTACATTTTATTACTTGACAAGCGTTTACTTGCACAGAATAGGTGCTCATTACATATTTTATTGCATATTCTTAATACAAAACACAAATACGCCTATCAAGTTTTTGGTATGTGTATAGAACACAACTAGGTCTTCTGCAATAAAATACGCCTATATTTTATTTTGGACACAAATTTGCCTATATTTGTGTTTTGTATTAAGAATATGTAATAAAATATGTAATGAGCGCCTATTCTGCGCAAGTAAACTCTTGTTAAGTCATAAAGTGCACATAATGTACGGATATCAATCCATAAGGAAATAGGGGATGCTAAGTACCAAAATTAGAATGCTTCTCTAATATCCAAACGATCAAATAGATGGATTGAAACATAAATTAAACTAAACTCATGAAAAGTTAATCAAGCTAATGAACTGTGCAACTAAGGGATACCAAGAGATAATAAAGTTCTAGGTTATTTGGTGCATGTGAACAATCCTCCTATATCTAAGCCAAAATTCCATTCTATTGTCTCTTGAAAAGGCTTCAGGCAACTCTTTTCATTTAATTATAAGCCTCCCTTGAGAGTTGTTAGATAACCTACTAACTTGACACTAGGTCTTTTGCTCAATCAGCCCCGAACGTAAAGATGCTTTAAGACCTAAGAATCTCACACGTCTCCTAATTCACGGTAGTTTCTACACTACGGGCTAATTAGGTTGATTCCTATGTCTAATTCATGAATCCTTCACAGATCTGTGAAAACACTCACCATGTGAGATTAGCTAGAAATCGATGCGTAAATAAAACGAAAATGAATCGATAAGATAAGCTATCCTGTCCAGGATAATAGAAATAAGAAAATCAACTTTTAAATATAAGATTCATATCCAATCTGGTATGGTTGGTTGGATGTATTTGTAATGGGTCTATCATGGTTGTTTAGGCTTTTTTTTTTTTTTTTTGGTGCAACAACCCATGCCTATCGGCGCATTTTAATAAGATTTGGTTTTTGGTCTCCTTTGTGCACCAAACTAGTCAATTGGATTGAGAAGGCTAGCCTGGAAAACATCAAACGATTGCTAGAGATAATATAGGCAGAGCGTAATCACGAGCTTTTGTTGATGGCGAGGAACTTGCTAGAGTTGGGTGCCAGCCCCTTCCCTTATTTTATCCCTGTCGTTCCCCACTCATTCCCCGCAGAGCTTATTGAGGGGGAGCATTTCGTTCTTGTTGACCTTCTTAAGTTGAACCCGGGTAGCTCTTCTTAGGTGGTCTCTAGTCAGGAAGATCAAGTGGGAGTTGCTATAGGGACCTTAGTGAGATGAGAATATTGACCTGAAGTAGCACTTTATCCCAGATGCGATAAGAGAAGAAATAAAACAAGATGAGGGCTCGATAAATGAAGGCAGTCGGCGTCTGGTTGGAAGACTTCGTGGACTAGATGAGCGTAATTGCCAATGAGCCCGCTTAGGAGGAGGAAATGCCTAGTATTGCCACCGGGTTTGCTACACAGATGCGTAAGTGTGCCACGAGCTCGGAGGGTGAGACTAACCACCCCAGTTCGTGGAAGCGGATAAGCAATCTTCTCCAGTATAGAGGCTTGAAGGCGAGCAATAATTTCGATGGACCCCACGGTCGAGGCCTCGATTATCAGTATGAGTCACGGAAGGAATTTACCCTCGATGAGGCGGAGTCATCCACGGAGGAGGGATCTCGGTAGGGGACCTTGAGCGTCAGCGAGTGGAAGGAGGCCCCGTCGGGGGTAGTTGTTGCTCGAGCTCCACTGGGGCTGCGGATCTGGGAGCCTAGCGGGGAAAGGTTGCATGGCCAGGTGCTATTAGTACGTATGCTCCACTTGCCGTGGAGGATCCATCCTCGGCGGGCATAGCCCGACTTAGAGGGTGCTCGGGAGATCATCCACCGTTGGAGCCCCTTCAGCAGTGGATTCTCACGGTTGTGCATATCGCGACCTGTCCACAATTATTTTCAGTACACGTGGTGGCTGTAGCGAAGCGATATGCCATCTGTTCCCATTCTGCATGGATAAGGAGGCTTTCCGATTAGTGGCGGGCCGGGATGCTTATAAAGTAACCTGACTTTCACTTGGAATTGGCTGGCGGGTATGCTGATAATTTTAGTACTTGATTACTAGTTCTACGTAGTAATTTAATAAAAAAAAATTACTTTTCTTTTATAGGCCATGATAGCCATCACGAACATGGCTCATGACATAGAGTTTCAATCAGAAGCGTTCAATGCCGACAAAAATTTGCGGCTTTGGAAGCCTGAATCCAGCGTTTCAACAGGGCTTTGGATGCTTCTTTAGCCAAGGCAAAATCTAAGTCGAAGCATTAGGAGCGAGAGGCCAAAGCTGGTGCGAAAAAGGTTGAACAGGAAGAGAAAGAAATGGACGAGGCCAAGGAGGAGGCTAAGGTGGCTCGTCTGACAGCTACAGCAGCAGGTGATGCCAAGGCAAGGGCAGAGGATGACCTGAATAGGGTCCAGGATGCCTTGGCAACTGTTGAGGAAGACGGGCACAAGTTAGAGGTGAGTTGCCGACACATCCGATTGAAGCTGACGATACAAGCTTTTACTAGAGCTCGGGGCATCCAAAGATGAGGTGTCCTCTCTTCATTTCCAGGCGAGCAAGGACAAGGAAGCCATAGAGGAAGACTATCAGAAAGCCCTGGAGCCGATTTTTGCTTATGGCTACGGATGTTGTGCATTCAAACACAACATTTGCATTGACGGCCCGAAGTTTGGATGGCATGCTTTACTCTGTAGACCCACTTCCTCACGGATTATTTGCAGAGCCCCGAGGTGCCCCTTAGCTGATAGTCATTGACCAAGGTTGCAAAGGTACATTTGGGCGAAGAGGCGAAGGATCCGGTGGAGGATGTCGTTACAGAGGAACAGGGTTGACTTCTTTCCTTATGTTAGTTTTTGTCATTTTGCAAGATTTTTACAAGGGGGGCCGTTTTGCCACCAGTATGCGTATTATTTCTTGTAATCCTTGGCACTTTTTAGCACATTTTAATGAAGTATCAAGATGCCACTAGGACATGAGTCATGTTTGATAAAAATCCCAACAAGACAACAACCATGTCTGGACTTTTTATTTTAATAATGTCAACAAGACAACAACCATATCTGGACTTTTTTAGATGCCAGTAGGACAACAACCATATCTGGACTTTTAGAGATGCCAGTAGAACAACAACCATATCTGGACTCTTAAAAATGCCAACAGGACATCAACCGTATCTGGACTTTTTTAGAGAAGCAATTTTAGTCTTTCAGAGGAAATTTCTAAAAGATGATCTTTATTTATGATAGTATCCTCAAAGAAAACACTACTGATAATATTTCTTAAGGTACATGGCATTCCACATCCTGGGTACAACAGTCCTGTCTAGCCTGCTTAACGCATAAGACCCGGCTGTCCCTACTCGAACTACCATGTATGGCCCTTCCTAATTGGGTTGGAACTTCCCATTTGTTGGGTTGGCCTTGTTTTCAAAGACCCTTCTTAAGACTAATTCTCTAGGTAGGAATGTACGCGGCTTTACATGTCGGTTGTGCAAGTTTGCGGTCATTCTTGGTATGACACTATGCACTGTATTTGCCGCTTCTCGGAGGTTGTCAAGTGTCTAGGTCTCACAGCTATGGCTTTGGCGGTAAGCCCTCGGGAATTTTGTTCAATCACGGTGGGCATCAGATTTAAATGGAGATGATGGCTTCCATCTCGTACGTGAGGTTGAACGGTGATACCCTAGTCGGCTTCCGGCTGGTTGTTCGGTAGGCCCATAAAACCCATGGTAGTTCATCTACCCACTTTCCTTTGGCTGAATGCAGGCGCTTTTTCAAAGCTAATAGGAGAGTCTTATTAGAAGCTTCTGCCTAGTCGTTGCTCTATGGGTACTAGGGGGTCGAGTACAGGTTTTTTATTTTCAATTCATTGCAAAAATTCCTGTATACCTATCTATAAAATTGTGGCCCATTATTGGTTACAATCGATTGGAGTATTAGAGACACACTTGCACAATGTTCTTCCATCTGGCTAAGCAACCTTTTTATCTTTGATGGATCTGGCTTGACCTCATCCATTGAAAAACTAAATAGTTCGTGGCAACCAGTAATAGCTTCTTTTAAGCCGGGGTGGTAGGCGCCCTATGATGTCCATTCCCCACTGAGCGAAGGGCTAGGGGCGCGTTTTGGTCGTTAGGTCTTAGGCTAGAACCTTTGAAACGGGGGCCTGTCATTGGCGGCCGGTCGCATTTCTAACATGGCGGTGCATATTTTTATGAGTCGGCTAATAGTAGCCACAGGTATGGGCTCATGGGGCGGCGTCTTCTTACTTCACCTCCTTGGAGTGCGCCCGGTACATATTACCCTGCATTAGAGTGAGGCATAAGGTAGGGCTGATTCGGTGCCACGGTAGGGTGATCGGAATCACGAAATTTGTTTCCTATATTCACTCCTACTGCGTGTCGACTCACTGCGAGTATAGCGATCTAAGGTCGAACACGGGGATGAGTTTCATCCCACGAATGGTCGCATCATGTTTGAAAATGGTGAGACTTTTATTTGGATTTTTGGACTTGGGTGAAAACGGGGGGGTGGTTGTTCCGTTTGGCCAATGAAGCAAAGTGAAGTGTGAAATGGTGACCTTGAGGCTTGGGTCACTAGCTTGATAGAATGGTGTTTAAGATGTCCTCAGGTTATATCCTCGCATTAGGGCAAATGACATATAGTCGAAGCCAAAACCCGGATCTTCTTTTGACTATAAAACCTAACCCCTAAAAACACTCCTATTTGAATTAAGTCAAATCTTGAGCATTCAATGTTCAATCGGTTTAGAAACACAGCATTGCCTCATTTTGTTGGCTAAATAAATGACATCTAAGAATATCGGTGCATACCGCCGTCAGAATGCTTGGGCTAAAGCACTGACAAGTATTGACCAAAGAGGAAAGACATTAAATAGCATTAAACCCTAAGTTTGGAAAGGAATTTGGAACCATAATCACATTTTGTATCATTAAGGCATGAGGACAACGCGGGCCACCAAAGCGAAGAGCTGTGACCCTCCTCTTCTAGGGCTTTGGGGGCGGCGAGCATCCAGCGAGGTTGTCAATATCAAGGGGTGTGTTTGGAGGCGAGATGGGGAGAATGGGAGAGGAGGAGCAAAATATAGCCTAAAGACTGTGCGAGCGGGTGATGTGATATAAGTCGTGCGACCATGTAATGACCGATGGTGTTGGAATGACAGTGATGCAAATATAGTGATTCTGAAATAGGATGATAAATGCAGTCATCAAAGCGATGATCGTTGGAATCAAACCTCTGAGACTGCGGGGGCAGCAATTTCGCTATGTAGTGAATTTTTGCATCATAAAGCGAAATTTGTTTCTCTATGATAAGCGAAATTTCTCTAGCCACAAAGCGAAATTTGTGCATAGCGAAAATTTAAGCTACGAATTGCGAAATTTTTAAGCTATGGTGCGAGAATTTTCGCCAATCCTTATGAATTTTTGCAGTACATAGCGAAATTCCTGGTTTGCCTCCTGCTACCTCTGCTTTGCCAGCGCATGCTTCTTTCATCAGATTCCACTTCGCATTTCTTCATTTTTAGTTGATGAAATCACTTAGGTAGATCCTCGGCGTTCGGTAGCCCACTCGACATCAAACTTGATGAGTAGTATTATTGATTAAAGATTTCGAAAAAACCTGTTTGAAATTAACAGAACAAACTCGAAATGGAATCGGTGGTACTAAGTGGACTGCACATGTCGGTCATTCGGTCGTATGATTAGTCTTGCCAATCGCTTGAGCATCTTAAATAGGGTTCAAAATAGCACTTTTTGGGCTTAATCACACCCCCAACACGACATGTTGCTAGTCCCTTAGCGTCACGGAAGCTTGATAAAAGGTATGCATCTTGCTTTACAAGTAATATATTGTTCGAAAAGAGTGTTATATGGATAGCTTTACCTTTAGTATGAACAATTTGAATACTGAGCAGCGAGTCAAGAGAACAAATGCCGTATGAGAACAAGTTTAGGGCAACGCCGGTTCCAAGGAAGTCCTTTGAACTTCCACCAAAATCTAATTGTTCCTAAAGGTAACCAGTTTGAGCCAATAAGATGCAAAGCTATTTCCTCCCCCAACCTAGCTCTTGCCGTAGCCTTAAAGCTGTTGTGACTAAATAGGACCAACTACACTTTTATTTCTTTCTTTGAATTACATTGTAGGGTCGTACAAACTTGACCGTCAAAGTTCATGCGAGGTCCACCGATGACTCCCAGCCAATTAAGGTTTAGGGCATCAAGCCAAAAGGATCGGCCCGACCACAAACTCTGACCGCACGGACTTGAATGACTTGAGAATTCGCACCTACAACTACGCTAAACTCTACCTATCCACACGTGTAGCGAACACTAAGTCGATGACTCCCAACCAATTAAGGTTTAGGGCATCGGGCTTTAAAGGCTTTCGCCATATACCCCTCGGACCGTGTTCGGGTTTCAAGGCAAAGCGTCACGGCTTTTATTCTTCTTTTTCTTCTTTTCTTTTTCTTTTTGCTTTTTCTTTTCTTTTTCATTTGGAAGACTACATTGGTCTTCATTCACGGGTAACACAAACCTATTATGGGTTGTCAACAGATCTAAGGCTGGCTTTGCCAAGTGGAAAGAGGTATATAGCTTCTCAACCTATTGTTTGTCGAATTGTACAACGTGTGAATTATCTAAAGGGGATGTACGGAGGTTGAATACATTGACAGACGACCAAAGCTTAAACCATGCATGGGCTGTTCTAGCGACATGGTAACACGGGGGCTTCAATTTTTTCAACTCAAGGCAGAGTGGAAACACAAAATGTAGTACAAAGCAACTTAAATTCTGAAAAACAAAGGATTTAGGCATTGAGGCATGTATAACTTTTAACAAACTAAACTCGAATGTATTAAAATTACACAGTGACCCATCATGGGAATAAAAAAGCTAGAGTATGGAACGGTACCTCCTCAAACATTGTGGCGGAGCAGGTTTATCCTCAGTGGTTAATACTCTGCGGTTGTTAACCTAAAGCAAAGTCAAATGCAATCACATTTGCTACCAAAATTTTTAAACAAAAAGATTTACTGAAAACTAAGCAATGAAATTAGTGGCTCCTGAGACAAAGCGGAGCCATATGCGTATTGGTTGTGGAGACTCAAGGAGGGTCCAGAAGGAGAATTTCCTCCACGTGGTTTGCTGCACAACATAGGGCTTCACCCTCTGTCCATTGACTTTGATCACCCTTTTATCATTTGGGTTGAGTAAGTCCACCGAACCATTGGGGTGCGCCTGCTGAACTATGAATGGACCCGTCCATCACGACTTGAGCTTGCCCAGAAATAGATGGAGCTTGGAATCATACAATAGGAGTTGGTCCCCCTCATTGAAATTCTTGCCAGTTATCATTTGATCATACCGTTTTTATCCTCTCATTTCCTTTTGCAATCCGAATTCAAGTAGGCATCATTTCAGTATTCATTATCGCGTTGAGGTCAAGGGAATCTTTTGACTCTGACCTAGATCCATGTTCGGCTTCTTGATTGCCCACATGCTTTACTTCTGATCTCACTAAAGGTGACATGCCTTACCATAGACCAGCAGATAAGGGGACATTCGAGATTTGTCTTGAAAGGCGGTGATACGTAAGCCCGCGATGTGAATGGCGGTTTGATGAACCCGATCTTTTACATTCTTGTTTACCACCTTCATTAGAATGGTCTTAATCTCCTGTTAGCAAGTTCTACTGTACTTGTTTGAGGATGGTAAAGAAATTGTACTCACGTATTTCACACCATATTTAGCCATGAGGTTTTCAAAGGTTTGTTACATAAATGTGAACCTCCATCGGCTAATAATGGCTTTGGTACTTTGTTTCTAGATGTCTTTGCTTTCAAGAATTTAAGCACCACCATTTGTGGTCATTGGTTTCACCGAGTTGCTTCAACCCATGGACACATAGTCCCTCCCACAGCTAATATGGCGTATGATATAAGATGTGGGGAAAGGTCCCATGAAATCGATGCCTCAAACATCGAATATCTCGACCACTAAAATTAGGTTCAGGGGCATCATATGACGGCGAGACAATTTCCCGAGTCTTTAGCATCAATCACATACACAGCACATTTGGTATGATTCTTTAAACAAAGAAGGCCAGTAGAAACCGGGGCTGCGGCACCTTCATTCTTTGTCTTAAGGAAGCAAAGTGACCACCACAGACACTCATTATGGTGGCTCGGGGAATTCACTATTTGTTATTCTCGAACTTTATTACGATTATCGATACACTTACAGTTTTTAAACAAGAAGACTCTTCGATATGAATGGATCTTATAAGAAATATTTCCTATCACATTGATTAATTGCCCCGAAAAGTACTTTATTGAGCCCTATTCGAGATAGGTTTTGAGTGCTTTTGTGCACTAATAAAATAATATCAATCAGCCAATTGAGGTGTTCATGTCCACTTAGTATCACTTATGCCATTTGAGGTTATTTTTTGGTTATTTTCTTTGGTTTTGCAATACCTTGGGAGTTGATATCTCGAGATGCAATGTGCGGAACCATATGGTGAAACTATTTTTGACCATCATAAAATGCAACAAAAAAGATACCCACAGCAAAAATGAGGCCAAAATGATGAAAAAGTGATCACATTAGAGAGGTGCGTCAAGCCCAGCCGATGAAAACGACGACCAGGAAATTTCGCTATGATTACGAAAATTTATTTGGGATTGCCGAAAATTGTAACCATAGAAAATTTCTCAAATCCTATAAAATTGGGAAGATTCTGACTAGATAGGCTAGCGAGTTCTGTTACATAGCGAAAATCAGCGTGCCTAGCGAAATTCTCCATTTTTCGCTATCTCTCTGAAATTTCGCTGACTAGAATTCAGTGCATAAGGCGAATTTGTGATTTGTATCTTTGTCACAATTTCGCTAGGCTAGCGAAATTTAGCTAAACTTCAAGCGAAATTTCGCTAAGGAAGGCTAAATGAAAATTCAGCAAACTAATGACCCACCCCATTATCCCAGCGGAAATTCTCTGCATAAGCGAAATTCTGCCCTTGTCAATTTTGTGTAATTATTGGCTTGACCCACGTTTGGTGTATTACCTCCTTACCTTGTATGGTAATATTTTAGGCTTTCCTTGTATTTTCACACTTTGGGTGGCTATATAAGCCCCACGTGATTTTGTAACCTAAGAAGCGACTTTTATTGTCTTTCGGTACCGCAACTGACTTTTGTTTAGGTTTCCTCTCTTCTCTCTCCTCTTTCTCTCTAGCCTCTTGTGGTTTCAAACACCCTCCAAGGATGACAACTTGGAGGATGAGGCGAAACTAAACCACTTCCTTCTTAGGGAGAGTAAAGGCTCTTTGGGGTGAGATCTTAAAATTTCTTGAAATTGGTTCCCCATTTTCATGGGTGGGTTTGTCGTTTTTGGTTCCCGAGACTTTCAACTCGGTTTAAATTTTTTGATGTACTTTCTTTGGCCCAATACTTAGCCTTAAAGCTTTGGGTTTAGTGTATTCTTAGCTTTAGATACACTAATATCCATTAGTTGCCATTTATGAGCCACTAAGGTAAGGATTAAGGGGTTGGGTTTCAACAGTAAGTGCATCCCACTTTGATCAATACTTGAATCTTTTAGGGTTTAGTGGATTCTTGTTTTTACACAGATCCATTGGAGACTCATTGGTTACCACTTTAAGATCCATTGTAGGATGAGTCAAGATAGATTACCTAATCTGTAGGGAACCATAAATGTTAAATAAATGCTTTACATGAAAAGGAAAATTATTAGGGTTTAGGTTTAATGCCAAATGAAGATCCGGTTCGGGGAGATGACTATATGTCATCCTCCCAGCCTTGAGAAGTAAGATTCGATTAACTAGGATCTTAAAACTCGGTGTCACTTTAAGGAGTTCCTATTTTACATTTATTTTATTTCTTTTCATTTTGCAAACTCATGACCTTGTTTTTATCACCACCTTAAAATTCAATTTAATTCACCATTTTTTTACTTCCTCAAATCATTTTATGCGAAGAAGAAAAGCCCATCCACAGTATTGACCACTGAACCCTTTATCTTGCAGTAGCTTGACTCTGACGATTAGGAGGAACTAAGGATACAAATTTTGTTGATTCCAAATCACCTACTAGTGGCATGAATCAGAGAAGTGATTCTTAGGGATGGTGCCTTAGTCTAGTGAATGTGAGACACTTGTGATCACAAATCATGATCTTGAGTGAATTCTTTTTATCGTTTACAATCGTTTTAATTTATTTCACTATTAAAAAAACTTTTTTTTTTCGGTATTGTAGGATTGTTGTTGGTGTATCTGTCTTGTTACGGGAGTTCATTTTCAGTGGGATAGAGGTTCTCAATCGAGTTGAATTTGAACCGGTAGACGAGGCGATATGGTCGACAAGTGGCAGGGGTAACTACTGATTCATATATGTCCATGAGGACTACGCAAACTTGATCATGGCAAGGTCGGCTGTGGAAAGAGACAGTGAGTGGAGTCCATGAGGGACTAGAAACCAATGGATGAGTTCATCATATGGTAGTGCCCAACCATAGTTGGGGAATCACACAGACCTCCTTAGGAACCAAGACCTCCACGATATGCTCCTTACAGACCTCCATTTTATGCCTCAGCCCTCAGTCACCTCGATTGCCTCGGTGCGCTCGATACACCACGGTCAATCACTCTCCAGATTTAGAACAAGCCGTTTGGACCTTACTCGGATAGTGGATGACTTTGTGGAAGAGATAAGGAGATTAATGCCATTCAGATGGAAGAAAATTGTCAACAGTGGAAGACAATTTGAACAAGATGGGCTGAAAAATGACTATGAGCATAAATGGGACAGCTTGCAAGATTCGAAGACGCAGTAATCCCGGCGGTATCACACAGGAAGGGTCGAGGCGTGACAATGGCGAGAGAAAAAGTGTCGACAGTGACCACCACACGAGGGCTTATAGAGGATTTTATTGATTATCGGAAGGATTGGCTGAATCCTCAGATATCATGTGATGTTGTTTTCCAAGGGAGAACTGAGAAGAAATCGTTGCTGTTGGCGGGGAGAGCGTGTAGAGCAAGCGGTGGAAGTGCGAAGAATATCCTTGACCCAATTCGGAATTGAATCCGGCTGCCGCTGACACCAAAACCTTTGCCGATGTTGTACCCCTTCTTGACCAAGTGTATATCCTGCCTGCATCCCAATCCCAACACAAAACCCCTGAAGCACCCACCATAAAGTCCGAAACCATCTTCTTTATTCTACAAAACCTCTAAAGAGCTGGTAGTATTGCTGTGTTCATTGCCACTACATGAAAAATTAGCGACGCTCACTGCATGTCGCATAGCCACAGTGGATGGTTACCGGGTGTGCCGTTAGTTGGAGCGCAGACGGCATTCCCTCGCTCCAGCCAATTCGTGGCCTCCTTGGATTATCGCGGCGTATGACGGCAGGATCTAGGCATCCACCGTCAAGTGAGGTGGTAGCACTCCAGCCTCTGCTTTAAAGTCCTACCGGTGGTGACATGTGGTTATACTTTGGTTGGGGGAAAAGTTAGGTTAAGTCATCTACATTTTGTTTTGTTTAGCTTTATTAAGCTGCCTACTTATTTTGTATGGGATTCATGTGTTATGATAATGACGGTGATACTTTGTATGTTATTTCTCGTAAGCATAACACACTAACAGCCATTTTGGTTATATCAAAAAGCTGATTCAGGTTTATTACACTTTTTGCATATCATTTTTGTGCCCCGATTTTTGTCTTCAAATTGAACAATTGAATTGCTTTTAATTAGTTGATTAGATTACCTTAAAATGGAAGAATTGAAACACTGCATCTTTTATAATGTTAGAAATGACTCCATACATGATTTAGTTTTTGATCAAATTAGAATTCTAAGCGTATTCAACTTGAATCATTCCCCACTTAATAATTACCTTTACCTGATTGTATAATACATTTGTGAAATTATACCTCATTTCACTTTTATAAGTGAGGCCTTAGGCATAATTGTTCATGATAGGTTTGTGTTGCATCAACTATATGAAGACCAATGTAGTCTTCCAAAAAAGGAAAGAAAGAAAAATGAAAAGAAAAGAAAAGAAGAAAAAAAAGAAAAAATAAAGTCGTGACACTTTGCTGCCTTGAGGCTTAGGAGCAGGTCAGGGGGTATATAGAAAACCTTTAGGCTTAGAGCACTAAGGCATGAGTGGTTGAGTCGACTTGGTGTTAGTTACATGGGTGGATAGGTAGAGTTTAACGAATTAGTAGATTGCTTGATTTTGAAGTCATTCGAGTCGGGTGACACGTAGAGTTTGTGGTCGGTGATCCTTTTGGCTTGATGCCTAAACCTTAATTGATTTGGGAGTCATGGTGGACCTTTGGACTTTGGTGAAGTCGGAGTTTTAAGCATTGCACCCTACAATAAGTCAAATAAAGAAAGAAAAGTGTAAGCCTTCTTCTATATAGGTTGTTGTGACTTAGGCCGTACGATAGCTGGTTCGGGGAGGATAATTTTGTTATTGGCTCAATACGGTTACATTAAAGAACCATTAGACTTTGGTGTAAATTCAGGTTGAGAACAGTGGATCAGATGTTGACCTCAAATTGTTCTTGTATGGTTTCTATCGGTTTTCAAACTTGGTATCAATTCTTAGTTTTAAGGTAATGCCTTGTTTGTACATACACCTTTTTGAACCATAACTTTTGAGAAAATCTAACATACATGTCTTATTGTTCGACATTGCTAAGGGACTATAGCGTACGTCGGTTGGGGTGTGATTAGTGCCCACAGTCTTTATTTAGTATTCGAGATGGGTTTGAGTGCTTTGCGTATTGTCGTATCAATTAAGCCAGTGGGGTGTTCATGTCATAGTATCACTTATGCCATTTGGGGTTATTTTGGATTATTTTGCGGGTTTTGCACCTTGGGAGTTCGATATTGAGATATGTATGCGAGACCATGAAGATTGAAACTATTTTCCAGCCATCACAAATACAGGAATGCAATAAAGAAATGAAACCATGATAGTGAAAAGTGATGGATAGAAGATGGATGGCGGGACACCGATGAAGAAACGGGTAGACGGGATTTCTATGGACGACTTGTTTGGGATTATGAAAACTACAAACAACGCGAAAAATTTCTCAATCACCTAACAGATGGAAGAAACATAGCTGATAAGGTATGTGTAATGAGAATCATTTGTTTAAATTTTTCTGTTTTGGCATATCTCTCTGGGCGCGTGAGCGTTGAAATTTATTCCCATCTAAAAATTCAGCAATGCATAGCGAAATTTGTGATTTCGCCTCTACGTATAATTGTGAGCTAAGTAAGTACAGCTATCTATGAAATTCTCTATAGTAAATTCTTACCTTGTCGATTTTGTTTAATTAATGCCCAGGCAGTAAACCCGTTTTGGTGTATTACCTGCTGATATGTATAGACCAATATTTTAGAAAGAACCTTGTATTTTTACACTTTGGGTGGCCTATATAGCCCCCATGGTCCACTCAACCCCTAGGCAACTTTTTAATCTTTCGATCTGCTTGTGACTTTTGTTTTGAGACTTTCCCTCTCTTATATATACTCTTTCTCTCCTTTCTTGGTTGCGACACCTCAGGATGACAACTTGGAGGATGGCGGCTAAAACCACTTCATTCTTGAAGTAAAAAGTGCTGAGGTGAGATCTTCAGAAATTTCTTTGAGTGAACCTGTTTTTCACGCGTGGGTTTTGTCATTTTGGTTCCCGAACTTTGACTCTAGGTTTAAATTTTTTGATGCTTACTTTCTTTGGCCCCAATACTTGGCAAGCTTTTTAGGGTTTAGTGTATTCTTAGCTTTAGATACTATTATCAGTAGTTGTATTTATGACCACTAAGGTGAGTTAAGGGGTTAGGTTTCCACTTTGTAATTGCATCCACTTTGATCAATGCTTGGTAATCTTTTAGGGTTGGAGTGGATTCTTGTACCAGATCCATTGAGACTCATTGGTTACCAACTACGAATCATTGTAGGATGAGTCAAGATAGATTTTCAGTGTTGGAACCTTGTGTTAAATAAATGCTTTCTATCAAAGGAAAATTATTAGGGTTAGGTTTTTTTTAATGCCAAATGAAGATCAAGTTCGGGAGATGACCTTATGTATCCTCCGTAGCGAAATTAACGGGGACCTCGATTAGCCTAGGATCTTAAACTCGTGTGATAGCTGGGGTTCCTATTTTTACATTTTATTTTGTTTTCTTTTCATTTACAAACCACCAGCCTTTGTTTTATCACCACCTTAAAATCAGTAAATTTAATTCACCATTTTTTACTTGCTCAAATGTTTATGCAGAGAAAACCCATCCACATGTTCCGACCTAGACCACTATCTTTATGTTAGCTTGACTATGCGTTAGGAGAACTAAGGATACAAATTTTGTTGATTCCAAATCACCTACCGTGTACGAATCACTTTGTGCTTTCCAATCGAATGGGATTTCTCTGTTCGCGAGGAAATTGTAATCATGAGCATACGAGGAGCTTTCCGGTTGCATTAGTGATTCTTCGGGAAATTCATCATTGATGGGTGGGCTATGAGTGTCATGGGCTATCGTTAACCTTGAAAGATGGTCTGCCACAACATTCTCTACCCCCTTCTTGTCTTTAATTTGCAAGTTAAATTCTTGAAGCTAAAGAACCCATCGGATAAGTCTAACTGGCATTTGGCGAATTAGGAAGATGTTCATGGAATGATCTGGCAAAATGATTACTCCCGGACCCAACCAAGCATGCTCGAAATTTGTCTAAATCACGTGACCTCATAGCAATTCCTTCTGCAGCAGTGGGCGCTAGTTCCTTTGTGCCAGTCAGGTTTGCTTGCATAGTAAACTACATGAGGTTCAGTAACCTGTTTTGGCAATCTCTCCGATAGCAAGATCGCTTGCATCACATACTTCAAGGCAAGCGCCAGGTGGGTTTTTCATTTGTGAATGGTCAAATGGGACTTTCGACTCTTCAAGCTCTCACCTTCTTTAGATTTGGCATCTTTGCAAAGGAGCTTGTAGAGGGGTTTAGCAATCTTTGAGAAGTCTTTAATGAATCTTTATGACTGCATGACCAAAGGAATTGCCTAAACTGTTTTTACATTTGTTGGAAGTGAGTTTGGAAATAGTTCAATTTTTGCGCTTTGTCGACTTTTATTCCCCTATGGAAATAATGTGCTTGCGTCTGATTCATGGTTAACGTAAATGGCACTTCTCCCGGTTTGACACGAGGTTCTTCTCTGTCTGCCTCTGCAGGATGGCCTCAAGATTAGTGGACATTCTTAAAATCACCTCCATATAGGATGATATCATCCAGTATATGCTTCCATTATGCGCTCCTATATCAAGTATAAAACATACTAAGCGCCACATCACGAAGAGTGTTTGAGGCGTTATAAAGATAGAGGCATATCACAGCATATATTGCCAAATGGACAAGTAAAATTGGTCTTTTCACGATCCTCACGGTGCGATCTCTATGTAAGTGCCACGAATACCCATCAGTGATAGAATGGGTGTCCAGACTCTCTAGGGTGATCGATGAATGGCAGCGGAAGTGATCTTTTCTTGTTACTTCGGTAGGCCTCCTATAATCTATACACACACCCTCCAGCAGGTATTAAGTCGGGTAGACAATTCTCACCCCTTTTCATTTTTTACGATTATCTCAGCTTCTTGGGCTCCACTGGTTTGGGCTTACCAATCTTATCGAAATAAATTAAATGATCACAGAAACGGGCTTGATTGGGGTTTTGATGAACTAAACTGTAAGTGGGGATTTAGAGCTCCTCTATGGTTTTCTTTCAATATTAGACTCTTCTTCTAAATAAATGTGATGGGTGCAGTTGTTGGGTTTATGCCTTTTAAATCAGAGTTTCCACCCCAATGCCTTGTTCCTTTTGAGGAGGTCAGGCGAGGTTATACTCTTAATGAAGTGGTGTGATATTGATAAATCTGTGGACGACTACCCATTTCTTGGGAATGCATAACTGCTTTCAGTAGGAGGGTTTGAGCTCCCAACGTGAGGTTCCTTTGGTTAGTCACCAATAAATGGGGTAGGTTTCTATTTTTTCTCCTCGAATTGCCCTGCTAGCTCATACATTAGGGTTCTTGTTGCTCTCAGGCACCAGAGATAACTCTGGGATTGCCCATACTGCGCTTGCTTTGCTCATTAACTGTTCTTCAAGAATTGTCAATTATCTGGACTTCTTCAAGTTGTCACTCTCTTGAGTGCATATATGCTTCCACTCAAAAATGGAAGATATTGAGTTCTAAAGTGTATTCCCAAACGTGGATTTGCATAACCCCATTAAACCGATTTATTATGGCATGAAGTGGCTGAATATAGTGGAGCACACTGATTGGCTCCCGAGCACAATAAACTCACATGTAGTACAACAAAATCCACTAGATAGCATTAAATCATCCCGCCTTGTAAAACATCCTCAATGGTCCCCTTGAGTATTTTAATAGAACCTCTCGGCTAGTAGTGATTGCTGATGGAGAGTGGGTTTAGTTCTCCACAACCAGCGCATGCATGGAATGCTGGCAAAGTTTCACGCTGCGCTCAAGTCTAACGGTGCTTTCTCTGCACTAATGCCTCAATAAGTGAGATTGTTGGACATCGGATCTTTTATATTTCTTTGGGTCTTGC
The DNA here is from genome assembly GCA_016808115.1 of Tetrastigma voinierianum. Lineage (NCBI taxonomy): Eukaryota > Viridiplantae > Streptophyta > Magnoliopsida > Vitales > Vitaceae > Tetrastigma > Tetrastigma voinierianum. Next base: position 274,391 of record JAEQBH010003664.1, on the reverse strand, counting down.
ACTCGATGATAGCCTCACTTGTTGGTTAAAAGGCCTTTTTGTTTGAGGCCTCTTTTCACCCAGTACATAGAATCATGAGAACATAGGGTGGGACTTGTTTGATCATATCAGAGGAATGTTAACTTTCACTTGCCGTAAAACCTCGATAACAGTTTGGTTAGCAGATTTTTCTCTTTTCGGAGAGCACGGCACTGGAATGGAGGGGTACTGCTGATCTTCACCCTCTTCCTCTTCATTTGTTCTTCTGGTGAATCGATTCTCTTGTGGAGTACATTAGCTAAATGGAATTCTTGATCTCGATTCTTTACACTTCTAAATCACCCTTTGCCTTGACTTCATCAATTGCATTTGGATCATTGGATTGAGCTGTTCCTTGCACTCCTTGATTTTGGGTGTGAAAGAGATTTTCCCTTTTTGAGCCTATGTTGCTGGTGGGGCCAGCCTCGAAATCTTTCGGAGTGCATCTGTCATTTCCTGTTGATGGCTCTCGACTGCCTCAATTTTTCGATTAGTCTGGACATTCAACACCTTCTGTTCTTCCATAAGCGTACACCTACTTCCTTAAGTCGGGATTGCTGTTTCAGCGGGGAGAAGAAGGAGGAAGAACACTTTGTTGTGTGAAGTGGGCCAAACTCTTCTTTGTCTCAGCAAGGGATATATCGAGAGGGGTTTGGCTTCCATGACAGAGTTGGATGATTTCTCAATTAGGGTTATAGGTGTTTTCCTTATGGGCATTTGGGTGGCTTAGTTTGACCCGAACATGGGCCTCTTGTGATTACTCCTAGGATGACCATTGGCCAAACAATTAAAACAAGATGGTTGGAATCTGAGGAGTAACTCATTTCTTGTTGCATTTAGATGAGCTTCTCATTCGATTTCTCCATTCTCAGGTCAGTGGTCGGTTTGCTCATCTCTCTGTGTCTTCTGAGAGAGTGCATAATGCCCCATACACAGTTAGTTGAAGGCTGATCTTCGGCTTCCCTTGGATTGGTTCATCCCATGCCTTTAGAGGTTTAGGCCACATAGTTCAAAAGTCCATAGCCTCATCAGTTTTGCTCCATCACCTCTTACATGGTTCTAAAAAGTTGGCCTTCATGCATTTAGAGACCTCTGTCTGTAAGTTACTAGCATCCATGTAATCAAACCATGGTGAGCCATTGATAGTCTCCATGAACCACCGACAACGATAAAACTTTACCTCATTGTCATAGAAATTTGGGTGGGTTGAATCTGCATCTCACCTTAAGCTGACTGAGTCTTGATTTGTATTGAAGAACTTCTTCAAAAACTTCGGCTTTGAGTTCTTGATTTAATTGTCCTTAGCCTCGATGAATTGAGCGAATTTTGGCACTTGCACGATTATCGGAAATCTTTCCGGTGAGCAAATCCATGGCCAGGGCACCTTCATAAAGTTGCATGCCATACTTCTTGAATTCAGGATAACAGTATAAGGATTCTCATTCTCCATTCCATGGAATGTGGGAAGCAGAGGCACCAAATAGGGTCTTACCACCACGTCTCTTGGTGGCCTTGATCAGGAAGGTGCGCTCACTACTAGGAGGTGTATGTGGTCCCCTCGTTGACTGTATCTTTGTTCGATTCATAGGGCTTGTTGACTTCTTTGTTCTCGGGTGAGGATCCGTGTCCAAAGTGTACAACGATTTCATAGCCTTGCTCCATTGGTGCACTCCTCTTTGATCTGATATCCTGTCAGTCTTTGCGTAAACACGTGCCCAGCCTGAATTGGACCTTCCTGAAGAACCTGATGAGCTTTGCGAAAGGGTCGGTGTTAGCCTACTTAAGCGTTTATCTTTGTTTGAAATAAGCAGTCACGATCTTGCTAGAAAACTGCCGGTTCAAACAAATGAAATTCAAAAGGATTGAAGGTCACCAACCTTGTAATGTGGATTCTGAATGCATCGACTCATCTGTGGTAGTTTGGCGCATCCGAGCAGCGGCGCCATTTGATTAAGTACCCTGGGTAGGTGATCGAATCAACAAAATTTGTTTCCTATATTCCTCTGCGTAGTCGAAGCTCTTCTTGTTATAAGCGATCTAAGGTCGAACACGGGATGGGTTTTCATCTCCCACGAATGATTCGCATCATGTTTGAAAATGGTGAGACTTTTATTTGGATTTTGGACAGGTGCAGCAGGGGAGATTGGTTGTTGCTTGTTTGGTAGAAATAAACTTAAAGTGAAGTGTGAAATGGTGACAGGCTTGGGTCACTAGCTTGATAGAATGGTGTTATTAAGATGTCCTCGGGTTATATCCTCGCATTAGGGCAAATGACATATAGTCAAAGCCAAAACCGGATCTTCGTTTGACTATAAAACCTAACCCTAAAAACACTCCTATTTGAGTCCAATCAAATACTGAGCATTCAATGTTCCAATCAGTTTGAAAACCTAGCATTTAACCTCATTTCAATGGCTCGTAAATGGCATCTAAAGGGCCACAGTGCATCTACCATTAAGAATGCCGGAACCTAAGCATGACAAGTATTGACCAAAGGAAAAGACATTGAAATAGCATTAAACCTAGTTTGGAAAATTTGGAACCATAAATCACGATACTTGTATCATTAAAGAGGCATAGGGACAACGCGAACCACCCAAAAACCAAGCTAGCAACCTTCTCTTCAAGGCTTTGAGGCTTAGCCAAGCATCCCTTGATTTGTCATCCTGTGTGTTTGGCAGCAAGAAAATGAGAGAAAGAGGAGAAGAGAGCAAAACAACCTAAAAACTAAAGCTATAAGAGCTTACATAAAAAATGAAAAGTTAGGGTTAAAAAGTTGTAGAGGCTTATATAGCCAACTAATGTGTGAAATAATAAAAATGCCTAAAATATGAGATTACAATGGGGACTGTGAAAATGGTAATTAATCAAAGCTGTGATCGTTTGGAATCAAAAACACGAATGATGATTTGTTATGTAGTGAATTTAAAACTATCATAGCGAAAATTTAATATGATGTGAAATTTAGCTATCATGTGAAAAAACCGGACATATGAAATTCATTCATATGCATAGTAATTTTTCGCTATGATGGCGGGAACCTCTATGATAGCGAAATTTCGCTAGCTGCGAAATTTATTATGAGGAAAATTTAGCTAGGATTGCGAAAAAACTAGCTATGGTAAGTTCGCAATCCTTGCAGAGCCACCATGACCTCTTAATTTCGCAATGCATAGCGAAATTCTGGTTCTACTCTCTTGCCTCTTGCTTTGCCTTGCATCTTCTTTCATCAATTCCACTTCACATTTCTTCTGTTTTGGTTGTGAAATCCTGCAATTGAATCCTCTGCTTTGAAACTTGTTTGTTATTTCTTTGCAATTATATATTAAAATCGGTTTCCTTACTATTAGATAAATTTCTTTGCTTTTGAACCAAGATCACGCAAGTGCCTGGTCGAACAAAGTAATAAAATGGATTTAGAATCGGATATCGATCCACGAGATCTCGAAATTATCGATCAACTACCAGGACTAATTAAATTTCACACTATTTGGACTTTAAAGCAGTGATTGAAATCGACTTTAAAGCCTTAAAATAATGAAAACTAAAAGAATTGAATTAATAACAAATGAATTGAATCTTTGAAATAATAAAATTACAAATTTAAAATTTGAGAGCAGGTTATCTTTTAAAGAGAGCATTGAAAATACGACTAATGTGAAACATCGATTCACGCAAATTGCAGGTCGATTTGTAATAAACCGCAGTTTTAAAACTAGTCCAGGAACATGATGATGATTGGATCTCTCTCAAACCCCCACCGTTCATTATCTAATCTTCCTTTGACCTCTGAAGACAAAGTGTTAGATAACTACTTTTAATAAGAATTGCTTGTTCTGGTATTTTCTTTCTGATACTTGGACCTGACATGAACAGGCCTTAAAAACTCTAGTTTAAGTCATTGCATGGAGTTTACACTATCTTTTGGTTTCTCTTCCTCAAAATTAGAATAGCTCATTGTTCGTTCCTTGATTAGATCTTTTCTAATCTGAGTTGAATTCATTATTCGAATCGAGGCGAACTCTGTAGTGAGAAGAGAAGAAGGATTTATCAGTTTAATTTCACAGGCACACTAGATGTGTCTCAGTTAACATACCTTGAAATTGTTCGTACTCTGGAATGCCTTCTGTGTCCTTTCGGAGGAGCCTCTGGAAATCAGGCTTGAAGCGATCCCGTTGGCTGGGTGCTGAGACACTAATATTGGGATCAATAACATAAAATACACAAGACCGACAAGTAGTTCATGAAGTTCGACTTTAATGAATAAGAATTACGAGAAGATAATTTAAACTGATAGCGTCGATTGATAGGCTGGGTTTCTAAATCCTTAGATTACCTCCTGATAGCTTATTGATCAAGAAAGCAATTGTAAATAGGCAGTAGTTTGAATTCAATAATAAAAATTAAAAAAAAAACATCGAGTAATTTGAAGGAAAGAAATAAGTGCACGTTATTCTAAAATTTTAGCATTCTTCGGATGGGAGGATGAGGAGAGAGGGGAGAAGGTTTTTAGAACTTTGAGGAGAGGAGGAGGAGAGAGAGAGAGAGAAGGAGAAGAGGAGGCGAGCAGAGGAGGAAGGAGGAGGAGAGAGAGAGAGGAAGAAAAGGTGAATAAAGAACAAACTAATCTAAAAACAAAACAAGAAAATTAAAATATGGAGCCTTGACACTTCAGAATCTCTCTTTCAGTCGCGAAAATTGCGTTCCTTCGAGTGCTTGATTTAGTATTTACTAGGGTTAAAGTTGGGCTAATTTCGATACCTCTTTTTTTGGACTTGGTCCTTGCCAGTTAGTTTGTTGATATTGCTACATGATTCTTTGTAAAGCGACCTTTGTTGTCGCCCGATTCGTCGCGAGGCTTTGTTTAGTCGTGACACGTCGTCATTATCTCTTGAAGTTATTGGCCAGCGGCCCGGCTAAACCGTCCGACGCCGTTATTCCGCGATTGATGTAAAGCCACTTAATGATGTGGCGACACCAGCGCTCTAGCCACGGTGTGCGACCTACTTCTTGTTATTGGCGACCTTAATCTCGTATTTGATGCTCGCGACCTCTTTTTGTATGATGCCAGCGACCTTATTTGTCTGAAGCGGATATGCGTGACCTACATTACATTGTGCGACCTTTCCTGCTAGCGATGTAAACGGCGGCGTGTCGCGACCTTTGTGCTGGATTCAGCGATGTGCGCGACCTCGATTTGCCGGCGACCTTTGCTCCTTTAGCCGCATTGGCTGCGACCATTTAATGATGTAGCGACCTCCTTCGATTAATTGATGTCGCGTGACCCGGATGTCAAACCATTACTTTGCTCGTGATGTCGGCTGGCGGTGATATCAGCGACAATATTTGTTCGCGCTCATTGATGTAGCGACCTCGGCGATGTAGCGACCTTGATGTAAGTGACGTCGCGACCTCGGCCCGATGTCGCGACAACCCCAATCTGATGTTGATGCCGCGACCTCTGGCCCGATGTCGCGGCAATTGTGTTGATCAGTTAACGCATCGCCGCGCGCGACTTCTATTTGGTGTCCCACGGCATTGTCCATGTGGGTTTAATTCTATCGTGACCTCGAAGTGATGTCGCGACCTCATGTCTTTTTCTTCCTTCGATTCATAGTTCTTTGACTTGGAGTTTTACATCATGACTTGTTTGTCTTCAATTACTCTTACATTCTTGATTGGGTTTTTGTAAATCATGACATGATGGCAATTCTCATTCGCACATCAAGGCTTGCGACCTCCAGATCCTTTAATCCTTATTATTGCCTCTCCACACTTTGCAAGCTTCTTGACCAGGTTATCATCGGTAATGCTCAGCCACATACCTTCTTCTACGAGGAATTCCTCTCTCTCTTTAATTCCACCTTTCGTAAGTTGGTGAGTTTTCCATATTTACACATGTCCAGTCTTTAGATAAATCAATCGAGAAAATGGGCCGAAAATGGATGACTTTTAAGCTCGTCAAAACTCCCCGAGCTTAAACCTTCTTTGTCCCGAGCAAATAAGAAAAGATTTGTTTGTCCTCAAACAAGACATTTTTACGTATTGTTACGTTCAGTAATTTAATTGAAATACAGATTGCATTCTTTTACGTATATCTAGCTTCAAGTCCAGTTGAAGGTTAGTTTCTACTCAATCAAGTGTACAAAACTAAATTGTTGAATTTAATTTATAAACTAGTTTAGTCAATTGATCTAGAGTAGATTGAACCTCCTTTTCTTGGTAGTCGATTAATGCAGGTTCGCTACAGTTTTGATCCTTTAAGTTTTTTAAAATTCCATATGCTTATTTGTTCATATTGATCTCAGCTATTATGAAATTCCAACACTGGTCAGTCAGTGCTTCGGAAGCGTAATGTTGGAAAAGCAGGTCGCGCAAGGTAGGATGGATGGTTTTGAGTTAAGATTACCCAAACTCTTCTTCTTTCTTATACTTCTTTGCCTTATTTTCATACCTTCTTTATTGATTCCCCGAACTTCATCCTTGGGAATCTTCTTGATTCTTCTGTTTTAAAATTATTTGTTCCAATTTCACATTTGTCACTTCTCATTGTTGGAACTTTTTCTACGCAACCATTCGGAATAGTGCCATATTACACGTCTTTTTAGGCTTTCTAACATCATAGACTTTGGGTTAGTGGCTCCCGTACCAGTTAACATTAGGGAGTCTTAAGTGTTGAAACACAGAACTTAATTGTTCAAGAGAATTAGGCCCTGAGACAAAACTTCTTCACCTTTAAGCTTTCTTTTGACTGTATCCTTCGATTTAGATTTTTTTTTCTTTCTTTCACCCCTTTTATGTATTTCTCCTTTTAGTTCCCTGAAATATACTCCCCGAACTTTATCTCTTCCTCATCACTTAGGGTTCTTGGGTGTCAGAGGTTCTTTGTTGGAGGATTAGTTATAAAGGATGGCAGGATTTCAATTGCTTGTTTTGAAGATAGGGAATGTTTTGGCTCAAATTCAGGAACTAAGGTGTATGCAAAAGCATATAAATAATGGTGGCTAGACGCTGTTTACACTTGAGGATAGCTAAATCATTTCTTGTTGATTTGCATCTCACTGGGTTGCTGTGATCAATAATCTAAGTTCCTGATTCGGTTTAGTTAACTGTGAATAACCTTAGAGATGTTCTTGACTCATTTCGAGTTGATGAGGGTTACTGATCTAAGAGTTCACCAAGTTCTTTAGCTTCTTTGTTTAAACTTCAAACCCAATATGTTTGCTCCTTAGATTGTATAACTTCCCTTTAACACAGGACTTATCATTAAATTCAGTCAATTATGCAATTTGTGTTTCAATTCAATTATATGCCATTCATTTCATTACGACATTTGCTTGTTTCATCCTATCATCCCATCAATTACCTCGTTAAACTCGTATTATTATATATTGACATTTTCATTCTGAGCTAAATTCTTTATTCCATTCATCTAAATTCATGAAGTAAACACACAATTTGACTTCAAACACATCAAACAAATTTGATTTTATTCATGGGGAATAATGATATTTGAGAACAAGCAGGGATAGGAATGAAGGAGAGATTGACAAATCAATGAGAAGGTCTATTTTTTCTTTTAGGAGGAACAAAGATGTTTGGGATCGGATCAAGGGTAGCCGGGTTGGGTTGAGCAGAGCTTCATTTATGTCTCTTCTTCTTCTTTACATTTTCCCTTTTGATTTGTTCTTCAATAAGCAGTTCGTGGTGAGATCAACTTTTCTTATTAAGATCATCTTGCTTTGACCGTGTGTTCATTATGCGCTCCATTCTGTCATGACCTACAAAAATTTGGATAGATTATTTGTTAATCAAATCCAAATTTTCGGCCAATTACCTTCTATAAGCATCATTGTCATCAAGCACTTTATCTCTGTCCTTCATCTTCTTCTCGAAGTCCTATAATAATGACATATAGAGGAATTTAAACCCCTTGATATGCTCCTTTGTCTTGGCCTCTTGCTCTGAATCCCTTTCTTTTATGAGTTTTAGGAGTTGAGTCTAAAATCATACGATTAATAGAATGATTCATGGCTAAGGCGCAATTTTTTGATGAATCTCGTCTCTTTCCTCCATTTGTACAGACTTTTCATGGTACTCTAAGATCTTTTGCTCTGCTCCTCCTTTCTGCTCAGCTCCTGCTTCCACATTTACTGCTATTTTCTCTTCAACTCTTCTTTGTAGCCACATTTCCTCTTCTGTTGATTCCTCTTTCCCACTGCTTGATCTCTTCTTTTCAGGTCGACTTCACTACACATCTTCTCTGAATTGCATTGAAGTGCTCCATTCTCGCCCTCTTTCCTCAAAACTTATGAAATGAGCATTTCCATTATTTGATTATTTTCTGGTCTCTCTGCAGACTTTGTCACAGTTCTGAAATCTGTTCCTTATTGTGGTGGAGGCGCCGGTGGGGTGGTGAAAAATCTATGACTCTTTCATTCGCCATGTCCTCTGCAAAATAGAGGTGTTCCTTCTGGTGTGTTTAAGTTTTGTTTCTTCTTGGTCTTGAGCTGAAGGGTGTCTCCTTCTTATCTTGCATTCTCTCTTCATCTCAGTCACAGCCCACTATGACCCTCTTTTTCTTCAAATTTCTTGTACCACTCACCAGGTCGAGGTTAATGGTAGAGCTTTGGGGCACTCTTCTTCTTACGCCCGACTTCCCATACTTTGACCTTGAAGCAAAGCCTAGTGATGGTTGTTGGGTGAGGGATTAAACCTCTTTTGTTTCCCTCATGGTATCTCATTATTGAGTTTTCAATAATAGCCCCAGCATTAATCTTATAGCCCTTCAGTATGACATAGAGAATGATGGCTTCTGGTACTCTTCTTTATGCGGAAACATGCTTTGTTGGGTTGAAGAAGCGAAGCAAATACCGCCATACCTTTGTAGCCTTGCATCGGAAATCTCCTTGTTTATAATCTTTTTCTCTCCACGGATTGCCAGCCCTCTTCACCTTGCCGTATAACCGGTCTTCTAGCTATCTTTTCCCTACGTTGGGGACATCTGTATAACTTTTGTACTTGTATCCGTAACGCGGCCTCCATTGGTACATTTCATTTTATAGTCTCGTCCGTATGGAACCCGACCCCTCGACAAACGGGGTTCTCCTTTCTCCCAGCCAGGTTGGGTAAAATTCTCTGACAATTCTTTGCATAGCCGGATCTTTGATGTTTGTAGGGCACCTACCTTAACATCTATCAATTCTTTGAGCAGGGGAGATGAGTTGGTTGAATCCTATCTTACCCTCTGAGCCCCTTTCCAGTAGTGCTTCTTCAATTAGTAGCTTCTTCAAAAGAACCGAACTCCTCCTTTTCTTCTTGTTGCCTTTCTTTTCTTTCCTTCTCTGTTCTTTGAGTAGCCCCAGGACAGATATTAGGTACATTCGGCGGTATGTTCTGATGATGAGTTCAAGCGAACTTCCTCTTTTTGGTTGCATATATATCTTCCATCCCATTTCGTTCAAGTTTTGGGACAAGGGGTAGAAGGGTGGACCATTCTATTAGTTAGGAAGGGTTTAGGAAGGGATTTTGATCTAGGGTTTTCAAAGTCGAAACCCCTTGAGGAACGGAGATGAAGAGTAGTAGTTGTAGAGAATGGAATGGGAGTGGGAAGATTTTCCCAAACAAGTACAATTCAATGATTGTGGGCATTTATTATTTCATTTATTTCATTTTAAATTAATGCTTCCTATTGTGTCAGCGTCATTAAATTTAGGGCAGAATTAAAAGCTGCCCAGTTGTGAAACTTTTCTTTTATGTCGCGACATAATATTGTTGTCGCGACATACGTTAACTATGGGAGGACAAGTCATCCCTAAAGGCTGCGACATCGGGCATCTCATGACATTGTTAAGTTGCCGACCTGCATCCACTCTTTTGAAGGATTACTCTTGTCGCGACCCCGAATTGTTTACATTCGACTTCAATTTATGCCAGCGACATAACCTTTAATTAGCATTCTTGCTATTCTTCATGATCTTGGCCCGAGTCCGCGACATCGACCACATTTGCGACTTAGGTTTAATCGCGACATAGTTTTTATGCATAACTGGTCTGCCGATTACCTCAAATTTAATGAAACGAACTGACTTTTCCTCTTGATTAATTAACGATTCTCATCATCAAATAAACCATTTCCACCACAGCAATTCAAACATGTATACGACCAGTTTTCACACATAATTTGTATAGGGAAAAGAATGCTCCCCTTTTTCAAATAGCTCTTTCCTGTGAATTGCTGGAGTTGTCCTAGAAGTTGTTACTTTTCTCTCCTTCCCTTGCATTTCTGCATAAGCACTTTGCAACATTTTCGAAGGATTCAGTGTAAATTAACTTCTCGAGTACTAACTAATCAATATAAAACTAAAAGAAAAACAAAATCAAAGGTGAATTATAAAAAAATCAAAGTCTAAAATCAGAAACTAAAATCTCTATGGGTTGCCTCCCATCATTTTCGGTTTGAGTCCTTAGGTACGGACTTCTTTGTTTTAATTCTTTCTCTCGATGAACCAAGCTGGAGCTCTTCGCTTTCTTTCCTCACTGCATTAATGCTTAGTCTTTGTCCATTGACTTTAAATTCTTCCCGGCTTGTCAGTCTTTAATATTCTTGTTTCAAATGTAGTGCTTGACACTCACGTAGCGTAGTCCCTCCATTTTGATTTTAACTTCCACTGGAAATAGCTTCAATCTAGAGTTAAAAGAAGAACACGTTGTTCTCTGCTTTGAACTCTTTTCGGAATCCTCGATCATGCCCATTTCTTTGTTTTGTCCTTGTATATTCTACTTTATTATCGTAGGCTTCATTTCTCAGTTCTTCCCGGTTCATTCGAGTTGGGCGATCTCTCTTCCTTGCAATTTTAAAATCAAAGTTCATCTTCTTGATTGCCCACATAGCTTTGTATTCCAGTTCAAGAGGTAGATGACATGGTTTGCCAAAGACAACTCTGTATGGGGACATTCCAATGGGAGTTTTGAATGTAGTCTTGTAAATGAGTCGTCATTCGGTTTGGAAGACGATCCTTCCTGTGAATTCTGAGTCTTTTCGGGATTCTTTTAATCTCCACATTGGAAATCTCTGCTGTCCATTGGTGCAGGGATAATAAGCTAGACTCATTATATGCTTGATCCCATACACTGCTCATGAGTTTTGCAAATATTTTGTTTACAAAATGGCTTCCCAAATCACTAATGATAGTTAGGTGTTCCAAATGCGCTTTCAATATTCTTTTGTAAAAACTCACAGCGTATTAGCCATCATTCCTTGGACAAGCCACTTTGCTTCCACCATTTGGAAACATAATCCCACTTTGCGGTATATACGAGGTTTCCAAATGATGGTGAGGCGTAAAATCTATTCCCAGTACATCGAAATTTGCACCACCATTATGCCTTTTAGGGGCATTTCATTTACTCTTCTTGATATTTCCAATCTTTATCTATCACACAATTTGACCCATTAAATACAGTCTCACGAAGATAGTGGGCCAATAAAATCAGTTGGGTATCTTGTGGTATTCTTTCTCCGAAAAAATGCCCCACGTATGGTGATGCATGGCATTCATTCAAGATTTTACATTGTTCACTCTCGGCACACATCTTTTGATAATCATGTCGACACCTCTTAAATAATTAGGTCATCCGGAATGTAGTACCTATTTGTCGATCCTGAAACTTTCTTTTACGGTAGTAGCTGAATTCCCGGGTGCTTACTCCTGACTAAGTAATTCACAATATCGGCATACCATGGAAGTTGGAATGACACCTTAAGCAATTCATTCATCACGGGAAGTTCTACGTGAATTACGCCTCCTCAGTTTGTTTCATTCCTTTCTACTATGGACAAGTGATCAGCTATCACATTGTCACACCCCTTTTTATCTTTAATTTCCATATCAAACTCTTACAGTAGCAGCACCCACCTTATCAGTCTTGGCTTAGCTTCCTTTTTTGACATCAGATATTTGATGGCTGCATGGTTTGTGTGAACTATAACATAGGATCCCAAAATGTATGGCCTGAATTTCTCACAAGCAAACACTATGGCTAGCATCTCCTTTCCGAGTTGTGGAATAGTTTTCTTGTGCTTCATTGAAAGGTTACGCTAGCATAGTATATGACTCGAATATTTTCTCTTTTCTTTGCTTGTCTGACCCGTTTGCGAAATCAACGGCATCACACATTGACCCCAGTCCACGATCCCCGATGCAGTGCGACCATGATAGGTGCTTGGACGTCGATCTGGAAGTTTGCTGGCGACTTTATGAATCTTGAAAATTAAGCTTTGTCCTTCTCTAGTAATCTGCATAGTAGTGCAAATTTTTGAGAAGTCTTTGATGAATCTCCTATAAAATCCGACCTTGCCCCCGAGAAACTCCTTATCCCCTTTACTATTGTGGGAGGTGCAAGGTTTTGATAATGGAAATCTTAGATTGGTCCACTTCACAGCACATAGCGAATTTTATGACCCGAAACGATACCTTCTGTTACCATGAAATGGCATTTTTCCCAATTTAGTGCTAGCTGTTTTGTCTTTGCATCTTTGAAGTACTGTTTCCAGGTTGTTTAGACATTGTTCAAATTGACATACAACGTGAAGTCATCCATAAAATGTCCATGACTTCCTCCAATCAAATCCCGAGAACATTGACATCATACATCGCTGGAAAGTAGCAGGAGCATTGCACAGCCCAAATGACATCCTTCTGAAGGCAAATGTACCATAGGGGCATGTGAATGTGGTCTTTTCTTGGTCCTCAGGTGCAATTGCAATCTGGTTGTATCCACGAATACCGAATCCGAAACAAAAATGAGGTGTCCTACTAATCATCCAACATCGATCAATGAAGGGCAAGGAAATGATGCTACGGTTGTTGTGTTGACTTCTTTGTAATCAATGCACACTCCATCCACATCCTTTGTTCTTGTTGGAATTAATTCATTTCTTTCATTGCGGATCATAGTAAATCCACCCTTCTTTGGAACCACATGGACTGGGCTAACCGGGGCTAATGCGAAGTGCATAGATAAAACCGACATTTAACCATTTGAGCACCTCTTCGACTACTTCTTTCATTCTCTTTGGATTCGAGTCTCCTTTGATATTCAGCAGTTGGCTTTGCATTTTCTTCAATGATATTTTGTGCATGCGTATTGATGGTGATACCTTTGCTCTTCAATAGACCAAGCTATAGACTCCCTTATGATTCCTTAAAATTTCCGACAACCTACGTTCCTCGGCTTCTCGAGTCTAGCAGTATTACTTGTTTACTCTTTGGCGACTCGGTAAGCATACTTTAAATGACTTAGCGGCTCCTTTAAAACTAGCCCTTCTTCTTGTCTTGATGAGAATTCCTTTTCTTCATTTTTGTCTCCTTTTTCATCCCATTTGTTCAAGACTCATAGCTTTTTCGGTAGAATGGCGTGTGCGAGAGAAAATGCAGTCAAACAGCGAATCTTAGGAAGTCATCTCTTTTCATTGATTGAAAGTTGGTCATTACAATCATAGTAAAAAGTTGTTGACATATACATCTTCTATTGACTTGCTATCTTTCCTTTCTATGTCTAAATTCCTCGAACTTCTGATTAAATTGAAGTCAGCTGCCTCTTCTCCAACTCTGAGAGTGAGAATTCCCTTCTGCATATCAATTAGAGGCACTCCGGTTGCAGGAATGGCCTTCCAGAGGGACTTGTAGATCTTCCTCCATATCGGTGTTATGATGAAGTCAGCATGAAAAATAAATTTTCCACTTTACCAGCACATCTTCTATGATTCCTTCGGGTTTTGCGGGGTTAATCTGCCATTTGGAGATAACAGTGGTGAAGTCGCTCTGAGCTGTAGCGTGAGAATTAGGGCATTAAATTGATCTTGGTACACAGTCACGAAGAGCTTTTAAAAACTCAAACTCTCAATGGTTCGAGGAATGGTGAAGCTCACTGAATCCTTCATCTTTTCTAGTAAGTATCTCTTGATCGAAACCCCTTTGCAAATTGCGATCAAAGTTCACAATTCCTTGAATTCTCTCTTTTTGCTCGAGTATGTCTTTGAAATTTTGCATAAAGTGGCATCGAGTCACCATACGTGAAAGGCATCTTCGATCTCCGACACGAAGGTTTCAAAAAACCTTGCAAGCGTTCCTATCTTTGATTTAAACCTCTGGCGGAAATGGGACTGCAGGCAAATTGTTCTGGGTTTTCTTCTTGCTTCCTTAACCTCACGACAAGCTGTTCTTTCTTTCTTTTCTCGGTGTTTCGGCATTGCTGGGCCTTCCTCTCCTTGTTGCTTTCCTTATTTTTGTCTTTTCCACCAAGTCTTTCCCCTTAAAGTGCACGACCATACGGTCTTCAGTTCTTCTTCTTGTCCTTCCGGGAAAGGCATCTTTCATCTCGATTTTGCCGGGTTTAGGGCCAGTTGCCCTATTTGTGTCTCTGGGTTCTTGAGGAGGCATTAGTGGTCTTGAAAAATTTGGTGGTATTTGAGGCTCCCAGTGCAAACTTTTGTTCATGGAGGTTCTTGACTTCTTGTTGTCCCAGCCCAGATTGCAGCATTTGATCTTCAAATGGTTGAGCCCTCCTTTGACTCTGGTACTCGTTTCTATTTTCACCTCCTTTAGCTGTAGCTGTGCGGGAACCTTGGTGGTTCGCGATATCCACGGTGAGATTACGTCCATGCCTTGGGCCTTGTGAGGCCTCTTCACCCATATGAAAATTTTCATGGTTCCTCAGTCTTCGGATGATAGTGTCTTTGGCGGGTTGGGATTTGGTTTGAAGTGATAATAGCGGCTCCCCAGTACTTAACCTCCTCGACATCATAAGCTTGACTCTTCGTGGGTATGTTTTCCTCTCAATAGTTCCCTCTCGTGCTCTATTTCATGAAGCGGTGTGCATCTTCCTCTCTTGCTTGTCCATTACATGCATGATGGCATCTAACTTTGCCTCCATGCATTGTCATCTTGCTTTCGGCTCATGACTCACTCTTCCTACGCCCGATTACTCTTGAAAACTGCGATGGAGCTTTCATATTGCATTTAACCGAGTCCTCAATCGGATCTCTTGCCTCTTCGACTCTTGCGTTTGGTGCTCTGACATGAGCGTCAATAATGCCTTAGATGTATCATTCAAGGCATGATACACTATGTCCATCTGGGTCTTCAAGTCTATTCCATGCATCAGAGCATCTTTTAATTAACCTTTTGAATCTCTCCCGAAGTACCATAAAGGCTCTCATCTTCCCCCTGGAACACAATTATCTCCCTCCTCCTCTACGAGGTGAGTGATGAGGGGAAGAATCTGCACAGTAGGCTTCTCTGAAGCTCCTCCCAGTATGTGAGAACCATATGGTAGAGATTCATACCATGTGGCTCTTTATCTCTTAGAAAATGGGAATAAATGAATTTATGACCTCTGGTCTCACCCATTCAACTTCCCTTTGTGTTTGCCATCTGAGAAACCTTCGGGTGCTCATTTGGGTCTTTTATTGGGATGACCACAGTAAAGCATTGTTGTTGAACCATTGTATGTCGATGCGGCTTAGTTAAGGTTATTTGCATCAAGCGTAGGCGATGCGATTCTTGATATTCATCTGAATAGGTCTCCAAAGTCCTCCATTGTATCGTGATTGGAGGCCTTCGGCTGCTTTATTCTTTGTCCTTGATCAGTCTTGTCTTTCATACGCCATAGGCGAGTTTTACGCCACTTTTCGTTTTCTCAAGGCTTACAGTGTTCTCTACCAGTTTAGTATCTGTGGAATCGGATCGGTGCATTTCTGTCTGTTAAAGTTTTCGAAATCAAAACATACTCACACATTAATAAGATTAG
Organism: Tetrastigma voinierianum; assembly: GCA_016808115.1. NCBI lineage: Eukaryota > Viridiplantae > Streptophyta > Magnoliopsida > Vitales > Vitaceae > Tetrastigma > Tetrastigma voinierianum. The sequence continues at coordinate 258,560 of JAEQBH010003664.1, read as the reverse complement.
TCAAGCCAACAAATATTTTCAATATAGCTTTTTAAAGGTTAGTGGCTAAAAATAACCACTTTACTTGAAAAACTATTTTTTTTGTTATTTTTCTTTTAAATGTCAAATTAGTATTTCCTTCTTTAAATGCGAATATTGATCTACTAAATTCTTTCGATCCGACAGCAGCGCCATAAAACTTGTTGGTGGACAAAGACATACTTAGTATTGACACCTTTAAGGACTATTATCTAATCCCGACAATAATGCCATGAAACTTGTTTGTTATATTTCTTTGCAATTATACTCATTAAAATCGATTTTCTTAGATTAGATAGAATTTCTTCTGCTTTTTGATCAGATCTGCAAGTGCACGGTCGAACGAGTAATAAAATGGTTAGAATCCGGATATCGATCCCACAGAGATCTCAAGAATTATCAATCAACTACCCTGACTAATCCAAATTTCACACTATTTGGACTTTAAAACGGTGATTGAAATCAGCTTTAAAGCCTTAAAATAATGAAAACTAAAAAGAATTGAATTAATAACAAATGAATTGAATACTGAAATAATAAAATTACAAATTTAGACTGAACAGTTATCTTTTAAAAGAGCATTGGCAATACATTCAATGTGAAACATCAATTCACCAAGTGCAGCGTACGTTGCTTAATAAACCACAGAGATTTAAAACTAGTCCAAGGAATATGATAGTGCGAGTTGGATCTCTCCAACCCCAGTTCATTATCTAATCTTCCTTTGTTTTCGAAGGCAGTGTTAGATAACTACTTTTATCTGGGTGCCATTGCAGGTATTTTCTTTCTCAATACTTTGGAGCCTGACATGGACTGCAAACCTTAGCTCCTAAGATTAAGTCATTGCATGGAGTTTTGCTTATCTTGGTTTCTCTTCCTCAAAATTAGAATAGCTCATTCTTTCCTTGATTAGATCTTTGCTAATACGGGATTGAATTCATTATTCGAATCGAGGCGAACTCTCTGCAAGCTTAAATTGATAAAAAGCCTAACCCATTCTCGTCTCCAAGTGAGAAGAGGATTTATCAGTTTAATTTCCACGGAGGCACACTAGTCCAGTAATATCGAGGTTAACATACCTTGTTGTTCATTACTCTCGGGAATGCCTTCTACGTAATCACTCGAGAGGGAGCTCAAATCGGAAAGCTTGAGCAATCCCGTTAATGGGTATGGGACAACGATATTGGGATCAATAACGAGGAAAATACAAGACCGGCAAGTAGATTTCTGAGCTAAGTTCGACTTTAATGAATAAAATTCTGCAGGAAAGATAATTTCTGACAATAGCGTCAATTCAATGGAAGATGGGTTTCTAAATCACTGGATTACACCATACAATAGCTTACTGATCAAGAAAGCAACTGTAAATAGGCAACTGGTAGTTCGAATTCCAAAATTTGTACGAGAAATTCAAAAAAAAAAAAAAAAAGCGGTAATTTGAAGAAAAATAGAATTACGCATTAAATTTAAAATTTTAACAGCTAACGTTCAAATCCAAATTTGAAATAAAGAACAAACTAATCTAAAAAAACAAAACAAAAGAAAATTAAAATCTGAGGCCTTGGCCACTTGAGATCTCTCTTTAGTCGCTAAAAGGCTGCGTTCCTTGATGAATGGCTGCGTCCTTTATAGGGTTCGAGTTGGGCCCTAATTTTGATGCACCTCTTTTTGGACTTGGAGTTAAGCGATTGGTTATTGATGTCGCGACATCGATTCTTTATCGCTGACCTTTGTTGTCTTAGGTTATGTCGCGAGGCTTTTTGTTTGGTCGTGGCGATGTCGTCATTATCTCTTGAAGTTGTTGTCCGCGACCCGGCTAAATGATGTCGCGACAACCGTTATTCACAGTGATGTCGCAACCACTTAATGATGTCGCGACCTGCTTTCTAACCGGTGTTCGCGGCCGCTTCTTATTTATCCGGTATAACTCTCACGTATTTGATGTCGGCGACTGCTTTATGATGTCCCGCGACCTTTTAGTGCAATCGCGTGGATCAGCCAGCGACCTCGGCGTTGTCGCGACCCTTCACCCTTTGTAGCGATGCCGCGTGGCCGGCGTCTCGCGACCTTGGTGCTGGTTCAGCGATGTTGCGACCTCATTTATCCGACCTTTCTTTCACTTATACATTGTTCAACCGTTCAATGATGTCGCGACCTCGCTTCCGATCTGGCCCGATGCCGCGGCAAACTAGGTGTTGTCGCGACTTGTCTTTGCTCATGATGTCGCGGCTGGCGGCGATGCGCGACAAGCGTTCTATGTCTATTGATATCGCGACCTCACGATTGATGTAGCGACAACCTGGCGATGTTGATATTCGCGACCTCTAGCGATGTCGCGGCCGACCTGTCGGTGTTGATATCGCGACCTCGTGATAATGGCGACCTACGGCGATATTGGCGACAAGCGTATTCCGGATCGTGTACATCGTATGTCGCGACTTCTATTTGGTGTCGCGACAACCTTGTCCGCGCGGTGGGGTTGGTGCATGCGTGACCTCGAAGTGATGTCGCGACCTCATGTCTTTTTCTTCATCGATTCATAGTTGCACGACTTGGAGTTTTACATCAGCCGGCTCTCGTTTTGCCTTCAATTACTCTTCTGTTGCAACTGGAGTTTTGTCGTCGCGACCTTGATATGAATTTTCATTGCTGTCAAGGCTTCACGACATCAGGTCCTTTAATCCTTGTGTGCCTCTCCTGCTGCATAGCTTCTTCAGCCAGTTATATCAGTAATGCTCAGCCACCTTCTGCTCCTTCTACTGCAAAAATTCCTCTTTCTCTGATTTTCTTGCATAGCAAGTTGGTGAGTTTTTCCATATTTCTGCACATAAATCAGTCTTTTTATATAAAAATTAATCAGAAAAATGGACTGAAAATGGATGACTTTTAAGCTCATCACCTACTATGCAATTGTAAGGCCCTAGGTCTTCGAAGACTAAGAACAAAACTTGTTGTGTGACTGGCCTTGCTTATACAGGAAGTATGATGTCTCCTAGTGTCGTGGTTGTTGCGCCATTGAAACTATAAAGGATTCATCAACGGTTGAGTTCAACATCCATGAGGAAAGCTTCATCTGGTTGAAGGCGGGTTGTTGTAACAAGTCTATTGTGCTGCCATGATCTACAAGCACCATGTGCACATCAAAATCACTAATACATAGGGTGGTACAAGTGCATCATAATGGGGCACAATGACCCTATTCGAGTTTACCTGGGGAAAGGATGGACATCTATGGGTTTAGTCTCTTATTTTACTGTGTGGACAGCGTTGGGCCTTGAGTGCATTTGCTCTTCGACTATTACATTGGCGCTTTGATTGGTACTAGTCATCAAACGGTCCTCCCATTAGTTTATGGCCAGTCTAGATTCGGATGGTGCGGCCACGCCAGTTGTCATTTTGTCTGCTGTAGGCACAAATTCCGCCCCGCGGTCAACTTCCCTGACATATCTTCGGAGGTGTCCCGCTTCAATTAGTCTTTCCACCCAAGAATTTTAGGCTTCGGCACTTGTTGGTCTCATGCGTGATCATGTCACCATCCACATGGCCGCCGGGCGGGTTTCTTTAAGAGGGTTCGCGGTTGGTGTGACCATTTGAAATCGGCAAGTCGAGAATGAGGCGGCAACCTCCGCCGCAGGTGATGTTCGGGAGTGGTCGGGGGCCCCCTCTTTTCTCACCACAGTCTCGGGTTTGCTTTCGGTTTTTGCTCTGACCTTCCTTGGGCTCAGACGGCTTCTCTCCCTTCGGCTTACTGCTTCCAACCGGCTTGCTTGTGATCATGACAGTTTAAGTTTCTACGCGGATGTTATCTTCCAAAGTTGAATATCTATATGCCATTCTTCTATCTTAGCCGCCGGGTCTAAAGACAATGAGTGGAAGAAAGGGGTGGATGGAGCGAAGCTTCTCCTAAAGTTTTGAAGGACTGTGTCCATGCTATAAACCTCTACTTGTTGGACAACTTGTCCGAACCTTCTTGTGATGTCCCGTATGGTTTCCTCCTCTTGCTTTATAATAGTTTGCAAAGAGCTAATATTCCTTTTCTGCCGTACTGAACAAAGATACTGAGAAATGAATATGGTCCAAAGCTCATTGAACGAATTTATTGAATTACGCGGGAGCTTATGGAACTAGGCTAGCGTAGGCCCTTGAAGGCTGGTTGGGAAGACTTTGCACAAAAGATGGTCATTACCGACGTTCAGAGTCATTGCCTGGTTGTAATGGAGCATGTGATCATAAGGATCGTTAGAACCATCGAACATAGCAAAAGTTGGCATGACGAACCCTCAGGGTGGCTCATAATTAAGGATGTGTTGCCCTAGGGGAGAAGAGGGCATGTCGTCGGGACTTTGAATCTCTGCTGCAGGAGGTATGTAGAGTTTGGGCCTTGTACCAGAATGAGGGGTATATTAGCGGCTTGGGCGGTATTACGCCCATGGGTAATGTAGACACGTTCCCGGACTCTCTTGGCTGGTTCTACCCTCGGCTTATTTCTCTTCTTACCCGATGGAATGTGCCACTATCGGCGTTTCTAAATGCAGGATGGTGTGAGCGTCTCTAGCGTGACGTCCACTGGTTTTTTCTTGGGAGGAATGCAGCGGTTGCGAGGACAACTCGTCGTCGGCGGATATCCCTAGGTTATCAAGGACGATGGGCTCCTCTCCTTTATTACGGGCGGTCGGGTGCCTTGCTTGACTGCTATCTTGCATGTCTCTTTCGCCAAGATCGTGCCTTTTTTCTACCTAGGCCATGGCTTGATCGTTTTCATCTTTGCGAATGTTGCTGATCTTATAGTTCCCTTATCACTTTGCTTGCTCTCCACCTTCCTCTCCATCTCCTGACGCCAATGGAGAAATTGATCTTCAAGTGTTTGATGCACGGATTGTTCGACGTGCGTACCTTGGTGTCAGATGTGGAAGGGAGTAGAAGCGTTTGAGTAGAGGGAGCTATTGGAGGAATCGTTGAAGCGAAGCCCTTGCGACCTTATTAGACTTTTATTCGATTCCTACAGGCGGCGCCAATTGTTGGGATTTTGATCTTCAGATCCCTTGATCATCAAGTTGTAAGGATCTTGATCGTCAGTTTTCCTGAGCATCAATAGCACAATGTGAACCTGCAAAAAGGGTGCTTCGGCAGCAGTGCACCTCTTCGATGATTAAGTTAACAAAAATATGGAGAAGGGAAAGAAGGGAGTTCGCGCAATTAGAATTGCATACCTTTCCCTTGGGGGGAGTCTTTATTTTATACTCGAATTTCTCCTTGATTTTAGGAAAAATAATCTCGTGATTTTGGTGATAATCTCTTTCCTTATCAAGGACTAGTTCTTCCTTATTAAGGATTAATGTTTTTGAGATGTATGAGATTTGGATACTAGGAGATCCGTGAGTAAATATCCTGCACATGATTTCCTCCCCAATATAGTTATCCATAACACGCTTTCCATATAAGGTAGGATGATCGGCTGGGGGACTCGGGATCCCAGACAAGTTCTAGGACTCTATCGTCTAGTTGGTTCCCGTGTGGTTTTAATATGGTGGGCTGTCTTGGGACGCTCCATGAGGCGGGCAAGGCGATGGGCCTGTGCGGACGTTGGGCCTATTGAGTAGTGGGTTTGGGCCTAAAGGCCACGGTACTCATAGTAATGCTTTGTTTTTCTAGGTAATATATCAATATTCATCAAGAAAAATATGACTCAAGAAATAATTTTTTTCATTACATAGCAAAGAAAAAAAGTAATAAACATTTTACATGTTGCTATCATTGTTTTTATCCTTTTCAAAAAGGAAATAGTTTCTTGATTATAACAGTGCTAATTTTCTAACTCAAGCACCGTAAACTGTATGGCTTATTCATTGGAAGCAGAGGCATGTAATGTCATCTTTTGTTAGTTAATGAAATTTGGCTTAGATAACATAATATTTTATCTTCCAAAAATATGGTTACTATTTTTTATTTTTGAGATGGGTTGATTACTTTGTAATTATTTTCTTGCTCAAAAACAGGGATAAAGTACATAAATATCCTTGATATTTGATCATATGTCCAACTTGGCTCTTAAACTTTTATTAGGTCCAATGTTGTCCCTAATATTTGTTATATAGCTTAAATATACCCCTATCGTCAACGGCATGAACAAATGGGCAAACGGGCATCTAAGACCACTGATATGTCACCCATAGATGTGTGTCCACATCAGACAATTATGTCACGTGTGAGCAACACATCAGCGGTATTAGATGTCCGTTTGTCCATTTGTTCATTCCTTTGATAATATGAGCATATTTGAGTTACGGAACAAATGTTAAGGGCAGCATTGAACCCCAAAAAAGTTTAAAAGTGCCAAGTTAGTCATATGGCTAAAACATCAAGGATATTTGTGTTCCTTATCCCCTTAAAAACATGATAGGCTTATAAGTATTAAGTACAAATTATGAGAGAGGGAGAGAGGTAAAATCATAATGAACATGGATAAGATTTTGAAACTTTAATTTTTCAAAAATTAGTTTTCAAATTAATCAGTAAATACTTGAACTTTTATTATTTTTTCTAACTTATTATACATATCAATGTTGTCAAGGTTGGTTTTGCAACAATATTCTTGAGTCATAATGGTATAAGTCACAAATAAACATAGGATTGTGAGTGAATAAAAATTCTAACTTAATCTATCTAGGCCAATGCATTAACACTTCCATGAAGGCTTAAATTTTTATTTTTAATCCTTTCCTCTATCAAGATGTCATACTTCTGCTTCCAAGACAAAAGTAATTATCTGATGTAATTTAGGATGATATTTTATTTTCTCAAATGTGAACATGATTCGATTTTCCAGGTGCTTCTTTCTCATGCAATTATTTATTTTTAAGTAAACACCACTGGGTCTTATTATAGTGCTTCTTTTCCTTCAAGATCTAGAGTCAACCCAATTAGGTTGAGGAAGCATTTCTAGGCCCAATACAAAGTTATTTGGGCCGGGCCCAAGCTAAGGTTTTGTCTTACAAAACAGATAAAACCTAGGTCAAACAAACCATTACACTTAGGTTCGAAGATTATCTGCTTTAGGTCTAATGAGATAATTAGAGTTTTAAAATATGTTTATAAGGTTAAAAGAAGTCTTTACTTATATGCATTAGAAAATTTTCTAGGTATCTTACGTGAGACATTATAGTGCACATCTAGTTTATAAAACTGTTTGCATTGGACCAATGCTAACAAATTACAAATGGAAGTAGTACTTGTGGTAATAATAATGCCCCTGCAAAACAACAAAAGTCTTGATTAGTGAAGATAAAATACCTGCAAAATGGTCACACAACAAACTTCTGTTCAAAAATTGATTCAGAGTAGAAGAAGATCAAATGAGAGTCAAGTCTTGTGAAGAGTCCACAGTCTTCTTAAAAAGATTTCTCGCCTCCTTTGGAGTTTTGAGAATATTATGTTGGTGTTTATCTTCTATGATGAAATGGTTTGACGTATAGTCACCAAAACAGCTTGCCGCAACTCACCAGGAAATGTTTGCTCTATCACTGATGAAATGAAAGAAGAAGTAAGACAACTTCGGATTATCTGGACTTCAATGTCTTCCCCTAAAACCCTTACACCCTATATATATAAACTATATATCGGGGAACATGTGGAAGAGATGAACGGAAGAGTTTAATAATCTTCAACGTTTTCAAGCTCAACGGAAGCAGGAATAAATTCTCCCATAAAAGGTATTAAAAGATTTTAATTCCCTTTATCCAAACGTTTAAAAAATATTCAAAACCAACTGCTTTACCAGAAGTTAATTTCATTCAAAATGGATAATAAACCAACACTTGCAAGAGCCCATGCAATTTGATCCAACATGCAAAGCCAATCGCAGAACTTCTCTCATTCCCTTGGTCATGTAAAACCCCAGTCAGAAGGATACCCAACACATAAACTCTCCAAAAAGGCCTTGTCAGAAGGATACCTTTTGATGGCTTCTTTATACACTCGATTTCAGGTTTTGTTTCTTTAACCTGCATTTCCCACCTTCTACGTCTCGTGGTTGTTCGGATCAGCTTGCTTTCTTCGTAGCAGTTTTGACACACAAGTTTTGTTCAATTGATAGAATACATATGCTGTATATTTAATGGGAGTGAAGTTAGCTTAGGAAATCTAGCAAACAAAATATATTTATATATGAATTAAAATAGACAAGGCTTATATGGACGTTTGGAATACAATGTATGATATTATCACATTGGGCATTTTTAAAGATAAAAGAAATAAAGTCCTCTAAATGTAGTAAGAACTAAGTTCTTTCCCTTGCCAAGAAAATCGACTCAATGGTTTAATTTGAAAAGTCATTTCCAATAAATAAGTCATCGAAATTGACATGTACAATGGACCACAAAAATTAATATTGGAATGTGGTAGTTATAGGGACTATTTTAAAATTTCAAAGAAAATGGATGGTTTTCTTTGATAATTCTAAGGGCAAGCAAGAAAACTTGCAAATAGCCTCACTTACAAGGAACCAAGCTATTGTTTAAAGAAGGAACTTTGTCTTTATTACACAGAGTAATCTTATAGAAACCTTACACACGATACAATTACACAATATTATTGGATCACAAAATAAGTAACTAGCTGATGTAGCACTACCTTCCACTTAAGGTAATTGTATCGATGGAATTAGATGAAGAAATTGGCACCATTCCCATGGATCGCTGGTGATTCTCTACAGACCATAGTGTTGGCTTAGGAGGCATTTCCAAGAATTCAACCTCTCCTTCAAGCATCTCCAATGCTTTGCTCATTGAGGGACGGTCCACAGGCTTCATTTGTACACACCATAATGTGACTATCACCATTTTCCTCACACATATTTTTTCATCCTCCATGGCATCTCCCATTTCCATGTCCTCTCCTTGATCATATCTATCATAAATCCATGATGGAAAATATATTTGGCAGATACTCTGCAAATGCATTCCACGTTGCTAAATTTCCCCACCATTTCCAATAACAACATTCCAAAACTATAAATATCAGCCTTGAATGATACACTGTCCCTCTAGCAGCAGTGATGGATACGATACTATCATCTATTGAATATAATTTTGCAAGACCAAAATCTAAAACTTTTGGTGTGAAGTCTTCATTAAGAAGAATGTTGTGTGGCTTGATATCAAAATGAAGAATTTACATGTCACACCCTTGATGTGAGTTCTCGATCCCGCCCCACTCCATGTGAGATCTTGTGTAATCTTTCCCAATTTAAAGGAATGTTGTTTCCTTTATTAACAAAAACAAACTTATCAAGAGACCCATTTGGCATGAAGTCATATACAAGTGCCCATTTTGATCTCTCTATGCAAAATCCAACAAGTCTCACCACATTAACATGATGAATCCTCCCAATTGTAGCAACTTCATTGATGAAATCTTGTCCATTAGCTTTTGACATAACCAACATTTTTATGGCTACCATGCGACCGCTTCGAAGTTTTCCTTTGTAGACAGAGCCAAAACCTCCTTGACCTAATTTGTTCTTAAAATTATGAGCCATCTTCTTTATTTCTGAATATGTGTATTTGATTGGTCGAAGATTTTGGTAGTTTTGTAGGAATTATTCCATATCATCATCTAATGATAGGTGTCTTCATCGAAACTTGTAAATTAAATACGCAACAAGGCACAAAAAACCATGTAGAGCTCGTCTAATGATGAGCATGGCTACACATAAATCACATGTTAAAAATATGAAAAACATGAAAAGAATATTTGAAATTATGCATCTATTCACATCCAGCATCAAATCCAACAAATTGAACTAGTTTCGGAAAGTTCATTTCACCTATATCATGTATTCTTGGATTTTCACTAAAAAATAGTCTAATATGTCGATTGTTTTCTTTTGGTTGAGGGCATGATATACATAATGGATGAAATAATCAACTGAGAAAATTTGTTTGGTTTCACAAAATTAAGAAATTTATTCGTTGGCTTCCTTGTACTGTAAAATAATTGAAAATAATTTTAAATCAATTAACACATCACAAGTTTTAAAATAATTTTATTTGAAAGAAAATTTTGGATTTGCCAATTTGGAATTTCACTTTAGGATTCATTTTGTACAACCAAATTCATTATAGATCAAACTCGATTATCGTGATGAAAGGATTCGAAAAGTGTCAGGCAAAAAGAGTTATAAGGCATGTGCAATGATCTAATTCTTGAGATGTGGAAGTCTTACCCATGAGTTGTAATATCAAGAATGCCCCCTCTGTAAGCATCAGAGGAACAAAATTTATTTACTTAAAAGAAAAAAATTACATATATCATAATTCATAAAGCAAGAAACATATATATAATTATTTATTTATTTATTTATTATTATTATTAATCAAAATTGTGAAAACTAATTAAAATCATGCTACAAAGAAACTTTTTCGAAGCCTTACCGACAAAAGTTGGTGTGCCTCCATATGGAGATTCCTGATGTCTGCATGTTTAAATTCACTAAATATGGTTAGAGGTGAAAATAGAAGAAGCTTTTGCATTTTGGTCTATGCGACTGCCAAGTAGAGGATGATATTAAGCAGCCCATAGTGACCATCTTGAAAATCACTTTATTTCTTCTACAACAATTGATGGAATTAATAAATTAACCTTACATCGGAGGAACCAGTCTACGCATAACATTGATACTGTTAACAGAAAAACAACATAAATTAAATTTAATTAAATGAGAAAGATGATAAAAATATTAAATATTGAACATGAAAGATCATAATTAAAGGTAAACTCCCAAAATCTCACAGATTTTAACTCGCAGCCATTGCAGAGTGTTCAAGGCTGCAAGATCAAACCAATTAGTAGTCATAAAAGGTTGAAGGGAGCCATGCTTGCAAGCAATTAAAATAAAAAATATTATCATACGTTTGCCGCACTGTATTGTATATTCGCCATAATTCACATCGCAGCTTAGCCTTTTCACGTTGCATTCGCTTTTGCAACTGAACCAAAGAAAAGAAAGATTAAACCCCATAAGCAGGGCTTCTTGCAAATCTGACATAGAAAGTACTTTTCCGGGCTTCAAGAATTGAGTAATAAAAGTCCTGCTGATGATGGTGCAATATGAATACTTCAGATCATTCACCAATGTGATTACCAAGGCTTTTGGACCCAAAACACATTATCCAATAGGCTTAGCGTTCGCACGGGTCCATTGCCTAATTCAAACCAAATAGGGCCCAAAACAACATGTTACCTCAAAACTATGCGAGGGTTGCTCAGACGGGAAAAACCCTCGCCCCGTCTGAAGCCCCTAGTCCCCCAGTCGGCCGTAATGCTGCCTACAAGATATTCATCCACGAATCTCTTAATTCACTACGTCTCAAAACAATAATCCTAAATAAGGGAGAATTGGTCTTTGAAAATAAAAGTCAAAATTTATCATTAGATCGGTGATATTATCCCTCCAAAAATAAAGGAGAATTGGTCTCTGATAAGGAAGGAGAGATTCTATCGCTGACATCACAAAATTATCTTTCCAAAAATCAAGGAGAAATTCAAGTATAAAAGAAAAACTCCCCACAACGAAAATGTAAGCAATTCTAACTGCGCCGATTTTCTTCCTCACCTTCTCCATCATTTTACTTACTTAGGCATGGAAGAGGCGGTCGGCATATCGCAGCTGAATCCCTTTCTTTTTGCAAGTTCTCATCCCTTTACCGATGTACCGACAATTGACGCCATCTGTGGGAATCGAACAAAAAGTCTCATCGACGATGTGCAAGGGCTTGGCTCGAAGCGGTTATCGATAGCCCTGCGCTGTAATTCAACGAGTTCCCCTCCCCGCGTCACGGTCGCCCGACACCCGATTACCCAATGGCTAGCCTTTCGATTGATCGATCGTCGGAAGATCGATTTCTTCATTGGCGTCAAGATATAGAGAAGAAAGCGAGGAGGAGCAAAGCGAGACAAATGAAGGAATTGCGAGAATCTTGTGGCGATTACAACGTGAAAGCGATCGTCTGCAGACTGAGTGGAGAAAAGGCGTGATTTTGACGAGACAGACACGCAAGATAGCAGCCACACAAAGCATCCAATCGTTCGTGATAAAGGAAAGAAGCCTATCGCCCTCGACGATTTAGATACCCCGACAGACGACGAGCTATCCTCGGGTAGTTCACCAAATCCCTCTCTAGCAAAGAGCAAAAGCAACAAAAATTGAACGTGCCAGAGACACTCACATCGCCCTGCATTCAACAATTCTAATGGTGGTACGCTTCACCGGGCAACGAGCCAAGGTCAGAATCCACCAAGTCAAGCACCCGGGAATGCATTTGTTTTACCCATGGGCTAAATACCAGTGCAACCAGTTTACCCCGGTTTGAGAACTAGGCCAGCGATCTTTATGCCACCCACATCAACGATTTGAGGTCCCAATTCCCCCTCTGGGGCAACATATCCTTGAGTACGAGCCACCACGAGGGTTCAGCATGCCGACCTTTGCTATGTTCGATGGCTCCAACAACCCTTATGACCACATGCTTCACTAAAATCAGGCAATGATTCTGAACACCGGAAATTATCACACCTGTTGTGTAAAGTCTTCCCGGCTAGTCTCCAACGGCCGTCTCTAGCTTGGTTCCACAGGCTTCCGCGTAATTCAGTGAATTCGTTTAGCGAGCTTTATACCATATTCATCTCCCAGTACCTTTGCTCAGTGCGGTAGAAGAGGAATATGAGTTCTTTGCAGACCATAATAAAACAAGAGGAGGAAACCATACGAGGCTTCACCAGGAGATTCGGGCAAGCCGTCCAGCAGGTAGAAGTTTACAACATGGACGCAGTCCCACAGAACTTCAAGAGGAGCTTTGCACCGTCTACTCCGCTCTTCCACTTATTGTCTTTAGACCCGCCAACTACAATGGAAGAATTGTACATATGAGTAGACAAATATTCAACCTTGGAAGATAACATCTGTGCAACAACTCAAACAGCCATGATCACGAGCAAGTCGACTATAAATGGCAAGAAGGAAGGGAAAAAGTCTCCTAAGTCCAGCTAAGGACAAGGAAAAAATCGGAAACGACCCCGAGACCAACCCCAGAAGAAGAGGGAGCCCCCGCAGTTCACTCCTCTAAATATCACCTATGAGAGGCTGCTGCCCCTCATTCGTGACTTGCCAGATTTCAAATGGCCCGCGCCAATCCAAACGGACCCCTCTCAGAGAAACCCGTCCATGATATGTGACTATCACAGGGATCATGGGCATGAGACCAACAAGTGTCGAAGCCTAAAATTCATGGTAGAAAGACTGATTAAAGCAAGGAACCTCAGGAGATATATCAAGGAAGTTGACCATGAGGAAGAATTCGCACTTGCAACAGGCATAATCACAACCGGTGAAGCCGCACCACCCAAATCTATGTTGACTATAAACTATATACTAGGAGGCGGCAATGATCGAGTGCAGTCAAAACGCCAACAAAGAAAGGCTCCTAAGAAGCTGACCCGCAGTCAAAGCTGGGTGAGCGGTTGTCCACACAAGTGGTAGCTAGGAAGAGACCAAGCCTATTAACGACCCCATATCATTTCCTCCACTGAACCCCAATAGGGTAATCGTGCCCCATTACGATGCATGATTTGTATTAATGGATTTGATGTGCACAAGTTACTAGTAGATCCACGAGTAGCCTTGATGTTTGTTGTTTGCCCGCTTTCAACCGAGATGAGCTTTCCTACAAATGTGAATTTGGTGGATGAATCTTCTGGTTTCAGCGTATGACAACCACGACACTAGAGACATCGCGCTACTGTCTAATGAGGCCCGATGCTTCAGTAGAGTTTTATTCTGATTTCGATGACACGAGACCATACAATTCACGAGTAGAGCAAGGCCGGGCTTCCTTTCGATGAAGGTCGTCCCTTCAACATATCATCAAATGGTTAGATATTTAACCAGTGCGGGGCAGGTCGATCTTCTAAGAAACCAGCTGCCCGTATGGCAATGCTACCAATTATCCATGCGAGAATAAAGAGAGGAAAAAGGTTCAGGCATTCTTCCCCTCAAGGATCGCATTCCCTCATAGCGACTCTGACTCAGCCCGGGTAAGGGGCGGAAGAAAGGGTCGTTAAGCTGTGGATCCTTTGGAGGTATGTATTAGACCAGACGAGGACTTCATATGTGCTTGCTGCATTATCGGGAAGAAAAACTGACTCGACACGTATTGTTAGGGAACGCGGACATATTCTCTTAGAGTCACTCAGACATAGCCGGGATCGATCCAACATTTGCCTCTCATAAACTGAACGTGATTGCCACGGCAAAGCCAGTGAGCCAAAAAGTAAGGCGTTTCCACTTAGATCGTTATCAGATTATTCAAACAGAGGTGGACAACCTACTGAGTGCAGGTTTTATCAGAGAGGTGAAGTATCCCGAATGGCTTGCAAATGTAGTAGTCATCCGATATAAGGACGGTAAATGGAGGGTATGCGTGGAATACACGGACCTTAATGAAGCATGCCCAAAAGACAGCTTTCCATTGCCACGAATAGATCAGATCGTTGATGCCTCCGCCGGGCATGGGATGTTGCCGTTTCTAGACGCCTTCTCCATCTATCACTAGATTCCAATGCACCCACCTGATACTAAGAAAACGACCTTCCTTACTCCACACGGGCTATACTGCTACAACGTGATACCTTTTGGTTTGAAGAATGTTGGGGCAACCTATCAGAGATTGCTAACAAAGATATTTCGGCCACTAATTGGCAGGACAATGGAAGTCTATATTGATGATATGCTTGTGAAGACCAAAGAACGCCCCGATCATACGAAGCACCTGTAAGAAACTTTTGACATGCTGTACATGAACGATATGAAAAACTCAATCCCCTAAAATGTGTGTTCGGAGTCAGTTCGGGTAAATTCTTAGGCTTTATGGTGACATAGAGGGGGATTGAAGCCAATCCCATTCAACTCAGAGCCATTATGGAATCTTAGCCTCCTACCACCAGAAAATGAGTGCAGCAATTGATTGGCCGGTTGGTGGGTCTATGGCGATTCATTTCTCGCTTTACAGACTGATTGAAGTCATTTTTCACCACCCTAAAAGGGGCCAAGCATGCCGATTAGGATACAGAATGCGACCAGACCCTTATAGTAAGCAAACAGTATCTCACCATACCACCCATTATGGCTGGCCCCGAGACATGTAAAACGCCCTATCTTTACTTAGCAGTTTATGATGTTTCAGTAAGTACAGCTTTGTTCAAAGAAGCGAGCACCGACAGCAGAAACCCATATTCTTCATAAACAAGTCCCTGCTCAGAGGCGAAACCCGATATATCTCGACGGCTCTGGCTGAGGTAGCCGCTAAAACTCCTCCCTCTTGCCCGGGCGCACCACTATCCTTTGTGCTCACCAACCTCCCTCTAAGAAGCACTATACATAAGCCCGACTTATCAAGGCAAATGGCTCAGTGGACAATCGAACTAAGTGAGTTCGACATTCAATTTAAGCCTCGTTTGGCGTTAAAGGGATAGGTACTGGTTGCCTTCCTAGCAGAGATTCCTTAACAAGAAATGGAACTAGACAACTTGGTAGGTGGACTACGAGATGTGGATGGGGCCTCCACGACAAGCGAGCCAACTTTGGGAACGCAGCTTAAAGCCGAACGGAGAAGTCATAGAAGCGAGCTATCGTCTCGATTTCTCGAAGCCCCAACGACAAAGTAGAGATATGAAACCATCATGGCAGGCTTGACTGCTTGTCTCCATGTCCTTAAGAAAAAATCATTATCTGGCGACTCTCCAAGCGGTGGTCGGGCGGGTAAGCGAATGCGAAACAATAGGTCGACATATGTAAAGTATGAGTTTGATTAACCTACGGTTGGGAAGTTTTGCATCTTGGCCATTGAAGCATATCCCAAGAAGCTCTAATGGAAAAGCAGACGCCTTGGCTGATGTAGCTGCGTCCCTACCAATAAAAGAGATAGTGCTCCTCCCCAATACTATCAATCAGAGTCGTCAATCACTACCAACCAGGTAAATGAAGTAGATGAGGCAGGTCCTTCATGGATGACTCCGATAACCCGCTATTTAAGTTTAGGGGAACTAACGAATGACAAAGCTAAGGCCCACAAGATCCAGGTCCAAGCAGCTATGTTCTCCCTCATTAAAGAACAATTGTATAAGCAATCCCTGGGTGGGCCCTATCTTAAATGCCTCACTCAACAATAGGGACAGTACACACTGAGAACTTCATAAAGGGATATAGGGAAACCACCTAAGCGGCAGGACATTGGCACATAGGGCCCATACCCAAGGTTACTACTGGCCGACCATGCAGGTAGATGCCGCTACCTATGTTAGAAAATGTGATCGCTGCCAGCGACAGGCTCCCGTATCGAAACTCCTGGCCCAAGATTTGACTACCATAACAAGCCCCTCGCCCTTCTCTTAGTGGGGTATTGAAATAGTTGGAGCGTTTCCCTCATACTAGCTCGAAGAGTTGTTGTTTGTTTCCACCCATTTGCTTGACAAATGGATAGAAATTTGAAGCCTTTGCATCCATCAAAGACAAGGAGGTCATTCAGTTCGTGTGGAAAAACATTATGTGCAGGTTCGGGATACAGTCAGGTGTAGCAGAACTGATAGGCCGCGGTCGATGGCCGGTATATAGGAACTTCTGTAGTGAATTTAAGATCAAAAACCTATACTCCACCCCTTGGTACCCACAAAGTAATGGCTAGGCAGAAGCGTCTAACAAAACATGCCTGACAGCTCTAAAGAACGCCTACACTCAGCTAAAAGAAAATAGGTAGAGGAGTTACTAGGAGTGTTATGGGCCTACAGAACAACCAGCCGGAAGCCAACAGGGGAATCACCATTCGCCCTCATGTATGGGATGAAGGCTATCATCACCACGAAAATCGGGATGCCTACTATTTGAAAATTCCTGAAGTAACAAGCACTAAAGCCATAATCAAAGACCTGGACACAACTGATGAACTTCGGGAGGCGGCAATTGTGCGCATAGCTTCATACCAGCAAAGGTTAGCAAGTTGGCACAATTGGCATGTAAAGTCGCGTACGTTCAAAGTCGGGGAATTAGTCTTGAGAAGGGTTTTCAAAAACACGTCTAACCCAGCAAACTGGAAGTTCCAGCCCAATTGGGAAGGACCATACACGGTAGTCCGAGTAGGGATAGCCGACTACTACACGCTGAGCAGACCAGACGGAACTGTTGTTCTCATAATGTGGAATGCCATGCACCTCAAGAAGTATTACCAGTAGTGTATTATTTGAGGAAACTATCAATAAAAGATTATCCTTTACACATTTCCTCTTAAAACCTACAGTCACTTCCATCTAAAAGTCCAGATACGATTATTGTCCGACTAGAATCTAGGGGACCGCACACAAGTATCGGGTCTGATGGTGTCTAAAAGTCCGTATGGTCTAACCGGGCTAGCATCAAAAGTCAAGATACGGCTGTCGTCCAACCGCATCTAAAAGTCCGTATATACTTGTTATCTAGTTGGCACCCAAGTCCGTATACAATTATTTTCCTACCGGGAATCTAGGGACTAGGTACGGCTATCATTCGGCCATAGTGCCTAAGAGTCCAGATATAAGTATTGGTTCGACTAGACCCAAGGGACCAAATACTGCTATCAGTCCGTTGGTGCCTAAGAGTCCAGGCACGATTGCTATCCGGATGGTATCCTCTAGACATGGTTGCTATCCTGCTAAAGTTCTTGACAAACAATGCTACCTCTGGTTGACGTTTCCAAATTTCATTAAAATATGCAAAGTGTCACCAGTAATTACAAATAAAATTCATATGTGGCCCAAGCGGTACCACTTGCAGAGTTTTCCAACATAACTGAAGCTAGCACAAAAAAATAATAATAATAAATAAATATATAAAGGCCCTATTCCTTAGCAACGACACCCCCCTCCGAGTCACCGGCCACCCCACCTTGACTTACTTTTGCATCTATGGCTTTATCGGCTGCCAGGGCAGGGGGGCACCTCGGGTTGTCAAACAATAGTAGATGAAGTGGGTTAGAGGAGTCGAGCATGCCATCTGGGATGTCTGGCCGATCCTCGCAAATGTTGTTCTTGAACGCGTAGCACCCATAACTGTTAGCAAAGATGGGTTCTAGAGACCCCTGATAATCCTCCATCATATCCTCCCTCTCCTTGCTCGCTTCTGCCCCGAAGAGAAGATACCCTACGCCGACACCTCGAGTCCAAACAGGCGACGCCGTCAACTCTACGGCAAATCTCGGGCCTCCAAACGGAAAAATCTCAGCCTTCTAACCTCAGCCCGACTCCGCGGCTGCCAAAGAAGCCGGGTGAGTTCGCAGTTTACACATACTTCCAACATACCTCTAAGTAATCGTTTACTCGTAGGAATCTTCATCTCTATGTCACCAGGGCCTCGAAATCAGAGCGTAAAGATAACTCTTTTCCGTATAAGCTACTAATATTCCAACGTGCAAATTCTTCGTAACAATTACTAATCAAATAAATCCAAAATTTTGAACTATGATCGTCTTTCAAGTTGAGCAGAAAATAAATAATTAAATATCGATC
Source organism: Tetrastigma voinierianum (assembly GCA_016808115.1). NCBI lineage: Eukaryota > Viridiplantae > Streptophyta > Magnoliopsida > Vitales > Vitaceae > Tetrastigma > Tetrastigma voinierianum. The sequence continues at coordinate 239,957 of JAEQBH010003664.1, read as the reverse complement.
CATTCCCGTGATGGAGCTCGCCTTCAAAATCGATTACAACATCGTTGACTAACCGATCGTGTAAATTCACTGAAATTGCAAAGGAACTGAATTAGATGAACTCCAGAAAATTTCAAAATTCATTAAATCAGACAGTAATGAAAAACAAAATTTTACAGAGAACCCAGTTCGAAACTTCACAATAATTCACTGTTCAATCCCAAAAAGAACTAACTAAAATTCTACTCTAAAAATAAAATAAAAGAAAAGAAAAATAAAACAAAAAATAAACAAAAAAATAGTATACAAAGAGTCTTCAGCTACTCAGAAGTTCCTAGTTTGGCGAAAGTTGCGCACAGTGCCCTAGATGCTTCTATTTATAAATTTTCAAATGATGGGCCGGACTTCAAGGCATAAGTTGTGGATCCCCAAAAAATTTGGCCCAATTAGTCGCTTTGTCGTGACAAAAAATTGCCGCAACATAGACGGACCTGGCTCTTTAGCTCCCGTCATGTCTCTACATCGGCCGCTACAATCTTCCTCGCTCTTTTTCTCATCATCTTTTGTCGCGACATAGTTTTCTTTTGTTGTGACAGAGTTTCTTTTTCCATCTCTTAAACTTTGTTGCATCATTCTTTGCTATGTTGCGACATTCTTTTATGGTTCTTCTCAACTTCTATAGCGACACTAATTTCTTTTGTCGCTATAAAGTTTGACACAGTAGCATGGATCTATTGATGCAACAGACTCTTTCTTTGTCGCGATAGAGTTTTGTGTCCTTGCACTATTGAGACTGAACTCTGTGTCGTGACAGTCTTTTGTAAATGTCGCAACATAATCTTCCTTGATCTTTGTAGCTGGTTGAATTGTTTGTTACAGCATTGAAAATCTTTGTCGAGACAAACTTGTCTTGGCTGATTTCATTTCTCTTCTATTTTATGTCACGACATAAACTTCTATTGCGATGTAAATTCACTAAAGAACTTTTATCATCGCAACATAATTTTCTTTGTCGCGATACGTAAATTTCGCTTCAGCCTTTACTATGTTGCAACATAAGTTTATGTGTCGCAACATTCTTCTTGTAATTCTTCTCAATTTTTGACGTGACAATAGTTGTCTTTTGTTGCGACAGAGTTCACCTCAACCTCATGTTTTGTTTGTCGAGACATAAAACTTCTCTGTCACGATAGAATCTTCTTATCTTTCATTGCTGACTCTGAATGTTGTGTCGCGACACAGTTTTATTTTGTCACGACATAGAATCTGCTGGTCTTGTCATGAATTGAATGTCTATCGCAACATGGAAAACTTTGTAGCAGAAACATTGTCTTGACTTGTCTCATTATTTTGCTATTTTCTGTCGCGACATAAAACTTCTCTGTTGCGATAAAATCTTCTTGCCCTTTAAAGCTGATTGTGGATTTTGTGTCGCGACATAGTTTTCTTTTGTCGTGACAGAGCTTTTCTGCCATCTTCAATTTTTTATGTTGCAATAGAGTTGTGAAATGTTGTGACAAAATTCCACTGCCATTTGCTTGATCAATGTTACGACATAATAAGAAATGTTGCGACATAAAAATCTATTGTCACGACAAAAATTAGTCAGTATATTTAAAATTATGTCGCGACAGTCTTCATTTATGGCTTGAGCTCAGCTTGATCCTCATTGCGACATGCTTCTACTGGTTCTATTGAGATTATATCGTGACATTCTTAAACTATGTCGCGACAAAGAATTTTGCCTTGGCCAATTTTTTTGCTTTTCTTGCTTTTAATTATCTCTTTTTAATTTAAAACCTACAAAACAAAAAGTTGGTGAATATTCCATAATTCAGCATTAAAATGAATCATAAACTTGTAAAAATATGCTAGAATAATGGATTAAAAATATATGAGTTTGGGACCCATCAAATTCTCCCAAACATAAAGTTTTGCTTGTCCCCAAGAAAAGAAAAGAAAATTTTGTTTGTCCCCTAACAATTTAGCTTTTATTTTTAAGGACATTTTTCTATTTAATCCATAATTTGGCAGGAAACTTCGTTAGTTGTAAAGTTATTTCTAAATATGTTTCCAATCTAGAATTAGGAAGATTTTCAATTAAGTTCACTAAATGGCCAAATAATTTCTATAGTATAAACAATTCAATTATTCAACCCTGATACGTGAGTGTGTGATGGTCTTCTCTCTTCTTCCTTGGCAGATTAGTTAATCTTTTGGGATATTACTCAAATAGAATACTTCTCCTTTACTTTTTTAAAGTCTCATATGCTTGTTTGTCATATTAATCTCCACTAATGTAAGCATATACCACCTTCAGAATCAATTAGGTCTTTTAGGCTTATAATGTGAGGTTGTGGTCATTAGGTGGATGATAAGGCAATTTAAGCTCAATTTTTACCTAGATTTCACTACAACTTGACATACTTGCCTTCATATGCATTCTGGACTTTTTCCATTTATGTCAACTCTCTAACCTCCCATTTGATTTTCTGCATACTTCTTGTTGTGGTATTTTTCTTGACCAGATTCATACTATAAATTCTCCTCTTTCATATTAGAAGCTTTTTTCACTTTTCATCTTCTATCAAGGTTTATGGAATAGTGAATTAATCTTCCCTCAATATTGACCTTTTCTATCATTGATGTATTTGTCATGTAATCTAGGCAAATAAGGGTTCTTTACTGTAGGATTATGTTCAAGGGAGGATCTAGGCTTTTCATTTGCTGGTTGATGATGAAATTGGTTATTGGCTCAAATAAGGAACTAGTGTGTATGCTATAAGACAGTTACAGCAGCTTGAAAGGCTCAAACTTCCAAGAATGGCCTATATCATTTCCTGTTAGTGATATTGCTTAGGATTTTGCCTTGACTAATAATCTAACAAGTTCTAGGACATTTGGAGATTTAACTGTGATGGATCCTAGAATATGTCCCTAATTTTAGCACAATTTGTTTCAGAGATACTTTTGACCATGTGCAATGCTTATCAGGATTCATAATAACTAAACTGTTTACACAATAGAGTTATTGGTCTTACTTGTTCCATCAATTTGTTGCAATCTTCCTTATTCTTGAAGTTCAACACATTCATCAATATCCTTACAACTTTCCTCTTTTTAGTTCAATTCATCCTACCCCAATTCATCTATCAAGTGCTTGTTTGGTTCCTGGATATGTTGCTATTCCATTTTACAAGTTAACAACTCATTCAAATCAAACCATTCAATTCAGAGAAGTCCAACATAGCAACAATTCAATTCCATTATCATTCCAAGTCTACCAAAAAATTCACATCCATTAAGAAATTTAAACCAAGAAAACTGGTTTCTCATTTATTTAGCAAGCTATACACTGAAAGTCATCAATTTCCAATTATTTAAAGTAAAGTAAAGAAAATAAAAACAAAACACACAAGAAATGAAAATGGAAGAACATCAATTTTTGCAAAGGAATTTTCATTAAATATTCAAGTATAAGAGATTAGGTTACAAAGAGGGAAAATGGTAGAAACAGTTTGGTTGCTCATTTCCTTCTTTTATCATGCCTAGAGGGATGGTTAAGGTTGATAGGTCAAATTTGTAACCAGCTGCAGAAGGTGAGAACTCAGGGATATGGACTTGTGGCTGCTTGAACTTGTTTCCTTCTTCTTCTCGCGAATGCGCACTTCACCCATCACATAGCCATTTTGCTTGATTAGGATCATTTGTCTCTGCCTAATGTGAGTTCAAATGGTTCCTCAACTCACCCCTGTGCAAAGTACATTTTGATCAAATTTTTGTTCACCATGTCTAAACTCTCTGTCTAGCATTTTTCCATATAGTTTAGGGTGACTTCCATTTCCTTGTCCCTTTTCTCTATGAGGAGCCTTATTTCTTTTTTATGTTCTTTGTATAAATAACCGAAGGCATCTGCCTTCTACAACAGGTTCTACTCTATGGCATCCTCTCTATCCTTCATTATTTTGAGCAGCTCACTGTCCCTCCTCAACTGATCAGAAAGGAAAGCATCTTCCCTAGCTTTGAGTTCTTCACTCAGTTCCTGTTCTCTTATTTCCCATCCGCTCTTCCACTCTTCATTTCTCTACTTCAGTGCTTCTTCCAGATTCTGATCCCTTCTTCTGAGCTCTACATCCATATATTCATCTCTCAGTTGGATTTGGATATGCAGTTGTTTGTCCCTCTCCTACATCTCTTGCCTCATTATTTTCAGCATATCTATCAATTCAGCATTGTTACCTTGATGCTCTAAGCTTCTAGCTTACTCTTAATGAACTTGTCTCACCTCTGGGGAGAGGGTCAAAATTAGGCTCAAACTTCTCTTCCTCTGTTGTTGCTCTTGAGCTTCATTTTCAAACTGTATTTGATGTATTTCTACATCATCTCTGTCCTCTTTTTCAATTTTTGCTTCTCTTTCTTTGCCTATGTTCTTAGGCCCTTTTGTGATTCCTATCAATGTTAGGGGTGAGGTCCTAAGGCAGTTTTCTTCTTCCTCCTAGTCACCTTCCACACCACCTAGGATGCACAACCTAGTGATCAATGCTGGGTGAGGTACCAGTCCCCTGTATCCACCTCTGTAATAACTCAAAATTGAGTTTTCTATGATTTTCCCCACACTGAACTTATAACCCTTCAGGATGGCATACAACAGTACTGCCTCCTTCTCTCTAACTATACTCAAGTGTTTGATCAGAAAAACAACTGAGTGGAGGAAATAAAACCAAACCTTGGCTTGTTCAGTCAACGACCCCCTTGTGATGGACTCATGTGGGTTTTTCTTGGTTGCATTCCACTTCTCCTTGCCATCAGTCAGCAACTCTACAATCTTTTGGAAGTCTGGTTCCTTCACCAATTTCTTGAACTTCAAACTATTCTTCCTTTCGTTAAGATTGTAAGTCTAGTCTATCTGCTCCCTACTGAAAGATATCTATTTACCTCTAACATAAACTGTCTTGTCCTTCATACCCACCATATTCGGGTAGAATTCCTTCACCACATCAACAAATCCTGGAGCCTTGTGCTCACAGAAAAGATTCCACCCTCTCTTCTCAACAATTTCTTGGAATGATGAGATCCACTGGCAAGCCCCTTCACCAATAAATCTTTGCAGCTGCTGTTTATCTCTAGGTGATATGCTTCGCCCAAACCCACCGCTTGCTTTTTCTTCTCTGTGCTTTACTCCAGCTTCTTCAGCTCCTCTCTTCCTCTTTCTAGTTTCTTCAATTGGTTGCTCCACCTCTACTCTAGATTCAACTCTTTCTCCTTCCTGTTCTGTTTCTACTTGAGTCGCTTGGACTACTTCTTCCTCCTTCTCAGCATACTCCTCCATAATTTCGTTCAGGTTAGGAACAAGGTTCGATTGCTCAGACATCATTAGAAAAGGGGTTTTGGGGATCTAGGGTTTTCTAAAGGAAGGGAAAGAGATTTGGTGATAAACGATGAGTGGGTTGCTAGTTTATAAGGAAGGTGGCCCTTCAGCTTTTAAATTTTCTATTTAAGGGCCAAAAGTTTGTTGTGCCCTTTCTCAAATGTCGCGACATAAATGAACTTAGGGTTTATTCCCTTTTTTTTTCTTTTTTCTTTTTTATCTTGTGTCACGACACAGAGAAAGTATGTCATGACATAAAAATTTTATGCTCAAGTGGACCTATGTTGCGACATAAAGAAATATTGTCACGACATATTTTCTTGTATTTATGTGTACTTATGTCGTGACATTTAGGAACAATGTCGCGACAAAGTTTTTCTTTCATAAACACAAGTTATAGCCAACTCTGTCGCGACATAGAGAATTAATGTTGCGACCTTGTTTATTCATCTCACTAAACATTATGTCGTGACATAAAGAAGTATGTCGCGACATATTTTCGTGTGACCTCAAATAGGCTACTTCGCTCCTTGTCTCGACAAGGAGAGCCAATGTCGCAACAGGGACTAAACAATGTCGCGACAAAGATTGTCTGTCACGACAATCTTATGGCCTTCTTCACAACTGCACAATTAATTGTTTTCAATCAACACACAAATCACAGTATGCAATATTTTCCTCCCACTCAAATCAGACTTGTGAAAACACATCCAATCATCAAAGAAACTCAATTCAAGTATGAACAATCACATTCCATTTCTTCACTCAATATGATTCATTAGGATAATATTCAGAGTTTTCAAAGTAAGAGAACAACAAAGCTACTAATCATTTTCTGCTCTAAACAAAATTACATTCCCCCAAATTTTAACTATGCATTATCATTAAAGACAAAGTGGGGGAAATAGAAATACTCCCCCTTGTAGCAATTTTCTGCATAATCAGTTTGAGATAGTATGTTTTCCAAATAAGTCCATTTCTAATGCAGCTTCACTGTCCCTGAAAAATAAGCAAAAATAACAAATAAAATTTTCAAACAAAATTAAAACTAAACTTCAAACACATCAATTTTAACAAAATTAAGTTAACTATGAAAATTAAAATTTGCTTGCCGCTTCTCAAGAAGCTATACGCTTTAATGTCTCTAGCTAGACATTTGTCGCGAAATGGTGCCTTCTTTTTCTCAAAGAAAATTCTACCCTCTCTCTCAAATTTGGTTCAATCTTACATTTATGTTCCCTCCAAGGTAATGCTTCAATCTCTGACCATTCACTTTAATTTCACATCCATAATCAATTTTCAGTGTCGCTGCTCCAAAGGGTGTACTTGTTACATTTGTGTAAGGACCACTCTGTAGTCTCGTGAATTCTCAGAGGTCGGGGCATTCACCCGTTAGCTGCAACCTACAAAACAAGAAGACGACAATGGTGTTCCGCCGTCCCTCCGATGGCAAAGTTAGCCTTTTTTGGGAAGAGTTGGAGTTTTTTGCGATAATCGTCTAGATCAAGAATCTCATACCTTTGTTGGTGTGACTTGCTTCCCTTTTATGGAGAGAGGATAGAGGATCAGTCTTTTTTAGATAGTGGACAATTTCTTCCCATAATATTAGGGGAAGATCACTCCTATTTCGGGAAGGGTGACTTATTCTTCCCTCTATGTAGTTACCTTCCTAATAGAATGGCTACTAAGGGGACTTCCCTATTTCGACTTAAAGGATCTGGGGTCGCCTCATGAGTGAGATCCATGCTTGTAAGTGGTGGAACCTATTGGCAACTTCGCATTGGGAGCCACGACCGGGAAAATAAGAGCTTGAGTTGAGCAAGGCGTTCGGGCTATGGGATACCCGAACGCCGGCTGATCGGGCCGGGGCCTTCCCTGACCGACCACTGTACCAGCCTAATCCCCTGGGGGATACCCGGCGCAGGGGCGGTCTGGCGTTCGGGGCTAGCTAGTGTTCGGGGCCTTCCTCCGAGGCCTTTGATTACCGCCGGGCTAGGTGCTAGGCCTGGCCCAAGGCACCTTATAATGCCCTTTTCCTACCGGGGAGGATGACCATCCCCGGTTGAAAAAAAGAATAAGGTTGACTGTCATATCATGGGGAATAGTTTGCCATTAATGCTGCCTAATTTTCAACGTAAACTTCATAACTTTTTTGCAACTACATTAGATGCTATTGGATCATTTGGATGGATCCTGAGATATAAGAGCAGCTATAAAAAGCGAGAATAATGTGTCACATTCACTGGTATCTTCTGCTCATCTCGAAGGTAGAGGACAATAGATCGTTCGAGGATACTCTAAAGTGACGAGGCTAAGTGGATGAGGATCAAGCATCGACAGCCGAATGTGCCCTTTAGGCATGGGATGGCCAGAGATGGCATGGCTTGAGGGAAAAGCCAACACTGAGCCGTCGGGTGGTTCTAAAACTCAATGGCTCTCCGCATCCGAGCACCTCATCGAACTCAGGTCACTCAAATTCTCCATCAGCCTCCTCCTCTCCTTTTCCTCCTTCTACTCCCATGGCAAAGACGGGTTTTCGCTCTCGTCGCCCTCACCATCTTGGCCTCTACGGCAACACGGGGGCTTTCTGCTTCTCGTTTAGCCCCATCACCACCTTCTTCTTCTTTTTGGCTTATGCGACGGCTTTTGTATTGGATCCGGAATGGATGCTACAACTACTTAGGATGTTCTGTAGGCTTGGAATGTTTTATTGCTTGGTACGCGCATTGCTGTGTAACGCTTAACACTTTGTGCAATTAATAAACAGTTTAATCATTTTACGCTGATTGCAATTGTGTGTGATATTCATGCTTATCTAAGATTAATTGCTTATTGTTAAAACGTGTTAGTGGGCCGGTTTAACCGTCTGAGAGGAAAGCCTTTGGGCTTGGCCCACCTTAATCTAATGTGCCCTAGAATGCGAACCATCATGGCTAAGTCGAGATCCTGAGCGCATGATCACCAATGCCATTATGCGATCGCACGCCCCAGCGACGGCGATATGATAGGTATCATTACGTCGTACCTCTTTCCCTTCCATGTTGCTTTGGTTTATCTTCTTTTCCCTTGGCACTCAACCACTTCGTGATAAATAACCCTAATTGCTGCTCATTTATGAAGTCATCGTTGCAAGCATTCACTCCTTTGATTCCACAAGTAGCTATCGTCAGGCCTTTTTGGTGTCATCCTCGTGGGTGACGTTTTCTACCGTTAAAAGCCTGGAAGGGGAGGGAAAAGTCTTAGTACTTACTCCGCCCGGGCAGCTATTGCCCAAGCTAGGGGTATACTCTTACACCCATTTGGTATATGCCTAGGGTCTAATATGCATCTTTTCCTCTCCTTGATCTGCTTGCAGAATGGTGAGGGGTCGAGAGGAAACTTCCACAAGTGGTTGTCCTACATGTCTGAGCAAAACCTTATGCAAGCAATGTCATTGCGTCCCTGACGATGGAGGAATTAAAGGTGTATTGCGAGGTGCTTGATAACATCGACCTTCGATTTATGGAGAGGGCGGATGATTCCACGCTAGGTGGAGAACACGATGGTGTGTTCTTTACCCGTGAGCATCTAGCGTACTCGCTACGCTTCCCGTAAGGCTGGCCATAGTTAAACAAATTTCAGATTTACCCAGCTCGAATCTCATCCATCCCAATGTGATCCATATCCTAATAGGCAGCTGCGTGCTGAATCATTCAGACTCACTCGATCTCTCCTCGGTAGAGATTTCATTATTTATTCCTTTAGCATGTGGCCTGGGGCCTGATGTCCATGTGCCTGCTTGAACCCCTGGTCTGACATTAATGGTGCCCGACTCGCCCAAGACTAGAGGCGAAAGGGCGCTGCTAGTGAGGGGTCCGATGAACGCTGCCCCCGGTCGCATTTAACGTTAACCGATCTCACTGCTCCCGTGTCCGTAGTCAGGCCGGTTCTAGTTTGTCAGCATACGTCCTGATGTTATGATGTAGTAACCGTTGGTTATTCATGCAGGTAAAGCTTGGAGAGGAAGGCTGGTGAAGTGGGTGGAGAAGTCGAGCATTGAGAAGATCTGCTGGCTATTGGAGATTTTCGAGCGGGAGCGCCACTACCAAGTCCTGCTTACCCGAGAGAACATAGCTGCCGTGAGGCGTAACCCGGATCGTTATACCCTGCCAGTCATCCCCTGGTCGTTGCCTTCGAATGTCGTGGAAGGGGAGCACTTTGTGCTTGCAGATGTGCGGTGCCTAGTCTCGCGCCGCCGCCTCCTCTAGATCCCAGATTGCACTGGCTGTGCGGTGCGGTGCCCGAAGATCATCAAGGTCGCCCGCTTCTTCTGGCTGTGGTTCCTGCCTGCTCGGGCTCCGTGCCCAGAGCCAGAGAAAACCGCTCCCGAGCATCCTCCTCTTGGCGCGCAGCCTGGCTGCCCCCCGAGCGGTGTGCCATAAAAGGGCGCCTGCCGCCCGGTGGTTCGCCGGGGTCTGTGTGAGAATTTGCACTCGGGCTCCTTACAATACAGACGGCCTCGTGATTTCGAGGAGTTAAGAACGGATGAGAGACTGGCGGGCCGCGACTCGCCATGTGAGTCAGAAAAGAAAGCAAGAGTAAGTTCGAAAATAATCTAACACGCCTCGGCCCAACTGCAAATCAGCCACCGGCCGCAAATGGTCACCCGCGACTGGTTCTGGGGATCAAGTAATCACCATCCCCGGGTTTCCCGACCGGGGGCTACTGTGTGGATCTGAGCCGATGGGGCCGTCAATCGACCAAAGAGGGTGGATCCGCTCCTCGCGAGCACTTCAAATAATCCCGCTAGATCTAGGGCGAGTGAGCAAACTAAATCGGCATTACGCGGCCCGGACGCAGGTCCCACCCACGGCCCAAAGATAACTGATAACTACCTTCCTCCTGCGGCCGGAGCCTCCGAGAGTGAAGACGGGCCTTAGAGGAGGAGGTGAAAGATATTCGCGCCACCGAGCCCTTTTCATCGCGGAAGCATCCATACGATCGGCCAAATAGCTCAGACTCGCCTACGACGGTGCCGATAGCAAATGCATGGGCCTTTCACGAAGATTATTCGGTGTCTCTTCCTACTCACCCCAAGGAGGATTACAGATCACACGACGGATACAGTCCCGAATCGCAACTTTGTTCAATCGATCGAGCTGGTAAGATAGGTGGTTCCGCTGGGTGGTTTTAGCGCTATTATTTATTTTCTTAGTTGCTAATGGGCTTTGTAAATGTATCATTGCTCGCGAAATTACGGCGCCCAAACATCACAAGTCTGAGCTTGATCGAGGGACGCCTTGTAGCCGCCGCGATTATTTGTTCAAAGTGCATGGCGAAACGAGAGACGCGCAGAGCGCCCCACTGTGCGAAAGCCGAGCCGGGCGTGTCGCCGCCCTGTGAGCCGAAGGCTAGGAGAACAGCCGAAAGAGGCCGCCCGGGCCGAGGCTAAGAGAGATGCGGCATGCCAAGGAGGCGGCGACGGCCGGTTAGCCACCCAGGGGGCCGCGACACTCCGGGCCAGATAGCCTGAGCTCGCTCTCAGGCCCGGCCTCTAAGGCTAGCAAGAGACTCGCCGGAGGGCGACCACAGGGAGCCGCTCAAGAGGTGGCCGGGCCGCAGCAGGAGCTGGTAAGACAGCGGCAGCAGAAACGGCATTTTCGCGTATGAAAACTCATTTCACTATAGAGCCTGTGGGCTTTAAAGGATGACTTCCCTGGCCGCCTTCCGTGAGAAGGGCCACGCAGTGGAGGCACGAGCTTTAACCACCTGCAAGTGATACACTCTTTCAATTATGGCTATGGTTGTCGTGGCTTTCACGCACAACACATGCGGGAGCAAGCCTCAAATCCCGACGAATGTCTAATCCTTCCAATTCGCTGACCGTAGTTCTTCGCGACCATGCCGTCCCCCAGCGCCGCCGGCCGCTTCGCTCTGGGGCCTTATTAAAGAGGAGGAGCGTCGATAATATCCAATGGCGGGCCGAGAGGCAGCTCAACCCGACTCCCGACTGTCCGACACGGTCGAGACGAAAGCAACTAGGGTTTGAGAACTTACACCGCTCGATGGTTGTATCAAACAATTTTACTGGGCCTTCTTCGCTAATTTCAATGCGGCTTTACGCCATATTACATTCGAAGCTCGCTTGATTCCTATCGGTGCGCCTCCCTTTCTGACAGATCGATTAGAGACTGCAGGCATCAGGCTGTGGGCCACTTGTCATTGTTCGATAGATTATCACATGTAATTTGACCAACCGTAAGGATTCAGGCGTCGGCAGTCGCTGAACCGCGCCGCTCGACTTCCGAGTCGACTCACTATACGCGGATTCGTGCCGGGCCTGTGTCACTCGAATCGCGCCGCCCCGATTGGGATTTGACCATCCGTATGTGATTCGTGGCCGGGCCGAAAGGTGCCAATGAACCGAGTCGCCTGACTTATGATTTGACCCGCCAGCATGCGGATCCGTGGCCGCCGAAGGTTAGCGGAACCGCGACCGCCTCGACTTTGGATTTGATCAGCCAAATGTGATCTAGCTGGCCAGCAGTCGCTGAACTCGCACCACCAGATCGATTTCACCACCCAGATGCGGATTCAGCTCGGGTAGGCAGTCGTTGAACCGCGCCACCCGGACCCTGGATTCGACCCAACCATATGTGATCTACGCCGGGCCGGCGTGTTAGTGAATCGCACCACTCCGGACAGGATTCACCAGCCATAAGTGATTCAGAGCAGCCGGCAAATGAACTCGCGCCGCCCCGGATTGATTTGGCCACCGGCACGTGATAGCCGAGCCGCGTGTCGTGCTGAATCGCGCCGCCGGATTGGTGGATTCGGCCGGGGCCACATGCGGATTCAGGCCGCCGCAGTCGCGAATCGCGCCGCCTCGGATTGGTGGATTTGACCAACCGGACAGATCTCGTATGCGTCGGCAGTCGCTGAACCGCGCTCGCTGACTCAGGATTTGACCAGCCATATGTGATCTCGTGGGGCCGGGCAGGCAAGTGAGTGAATCAGCGTCGCCGGACGGCAGATTTGACCTAAGTATGTGCATGCGAAGATATGCCGGTAGTAGATAACAAAGATATTGTTTTATTGGTAATACCTTCTTCAAATGGCATTCCACATTCCCAGTAATGTGGGTTCCATCATTTTATCTATTGCATGGGGATCTCGACCTCTGGGCCATGTCACTACGTATAGCCCTCCCGTCACTGAAACTTTCCGCTGCGGGGATCCGTAGTATTCTCAAAAACTTTCCGCAAAACTAGATCGCCCGGCTGGAACACCCGAATCCCACCGCTTATTATAAGAATCTCGCTGCCGGGCGTCAGAGCATGCCACTGGATTGTCGGCCGCTTCCCACAAACACTTGTGTCTAGCTCGATCATGGATCCTTCCATTTTCTAGCCGGCGTAGTCAGTCCGAATGGTAGGCAGACCGATTTTAAGTGGGGATAACAGCCTTCCATTCCGTAGGTGAGTGCGAAGGAGACGCCGCCGGCTTTCTGGTCGTGGGTCCCATAAGCCTGCAGAGCACTCGTAATTCCTCCACCCATTTCCCCAATGAGTCTAAATTGGCTGAGGGCACAAATAGGTTTTGTCGGAGGCTTCAGCCGCCATTGCTTTGGGGATACCGGTGGAGTACAAGTTTCAGATTTTCACTCTGCAAAGTCTCGACAGACCCACACAAATCAAGGCCCATTATCTGATACGATTGATCTCAGAATGCCGAACCGGCAGACAATGCATTTCCAGAGGAATCGGGTGACATCTTTATCTTTGATTGACGCGAATGCTTCGACCTCTATCCATTTACTGAAGTAATCAGAATGCACTCAAGACATTTCTTTTGGCCAAAGTGTGGGGAACTGACCACAATATCGATTCCCATCGGGCGAATGGCCATGGGCTGTAGATGGAAACTAAATCTCAGACCGAGATTTCAAGATTCGGAGACATTCGCCGGGCAGGGTCAAGCATTTTTTAACGTAGCCTGGCAAAGATCCGACTTCATAGTCACGCAATACCCTCGCTGCGGTGAGCCCTGGCTAAAGGTTCTTCATCTCAAGTGGTTTCCGATATGCCTTCACGAGCTCAAATTTAATATCGCATCGGCCTTGTTCGAGTCGCATATTTCGCGTAATGGGCCCGCCCAAGGATCAAGAGATACAACCGCCCGTCTACTGCTGAGAATCCTCATGATCGAATCCGAATTTTACGTACTCGCTTTCTATCATTAGGTAGCTCCCCCATGGCAATGTAGAGCCGTATGGGGTCCATCCAGGATGGGGGAGCCTCCTCTATCTGGCTTACTTGGGCGTGTAGTAAGGATGAGCCCAGTTGATAGTGGATCGAGGTGTATCGCTTTATCGGGCAAAGAAGCCATGAACGCTAAGGCATCGCCTCTCATTAAAGTTCCCGATATATTCAAGTTTTGTGCCGAGAGGGTACTAACTGGCCTAACTAGAGAAGCATATTCGCCATTCTGGGTTCCTCGATTCAAATTTCACACCTCGGGTCTCTACGACCAACTCGTGAGTCGCTGAATCTTAATAGACTGTTAGGCACTCACGGCGCAGGGTGAGTTCAACTCCGGCTATCATGGCTTCGTATTCTGACTCGTTGTTGGAGGCGCCGGTCTAAACCCAACCGCTTGTTCAATCTCTCTTTCTCCCGTCGGGGGAGGCACTCAGACCGAGGCCGCCCCGATCGTCCAGCCCCCATCGACGCAAAGGGTCCACCAGCCCTTTTCGTCCGGGCGAGTGTTTGACTGCGGGACTTCTGCAAGGAAATCAGCTAAGACTTGCCCCTTCTTTGAAAGCCTCGGCTTGTACTGGATGCCATACTCGCTTAGTTCCATTGCCCAACGGGACATTCTTCTGGACAGATCAAGTTTGTGAATCGTGCCCCAAAGTGGAAGGTCAGTCAATACCACAATGGGGTGAGCCTGGAAGTGATGGACGGCTTCAGTGGTTGTCTCGCAGGCCAAGGTCACGGTTCGAGGTGGGTGTACCGGGCTCGCATCATTAAGGACTTGCCGACAAAGAAGACCGGCCTCAACTCGCATCCCCGCATTCTTAAACAAGGCTGACTGACGGCTATATCGAAGGTCATATAAAGGTAGAGTGTGTCTCGACTCTTCGTTCACCAGATCGAGGCTCATAGGTATCGCTTTTGATTGCCACGGTCGCCCGATCGCATTCTTCATTCCATCATCCGACCGCCCCTCAAAGTAAGAAAGGCGGTTTCACCGACAAGGAACCTGTGAAATAAAAACGCCCAAGGGCAAATTTAATCGACCGGTCGCTTGCCGGATCTCTTCGAGCAGGGGGCCGTGAATTGCAAGATGGCTTTAAGTTGCACAGGATTTGCCTCTATTCCTCTCATAAGGCCTATGAAGCCGAGGAATCTATCAGCACTGACCCCAAAGGCACATTTAAGGGGGTTTAGTTTCATACCATATTCTCGGAGGAGGTCGAAAGCTTGCTAGAGATGAGTGGCGTGATCCAGGCGCTTTTGGATTTTACCAACATATCGTCAATATAAACTTCCATGGTGTTGCCGAGTAAGGGTCGAAACATTTTCATCACCAACCTCTGATAGGTGGCCTCAACATTCTTCAATCCAAAGGGCATCACATTATAACAATACAATCACGGGCGGATGAAAGAAGCTCCTTTTCGCGTCCGAGGGGTGCATAGGATCCGTGGTATCCCGAAAGCTGCCTAGGAAGGACAAGATACCGTGCCCCGCCAAGCGCATCCATAATCTGATCTACGCGGGTGTGTAAGCCATCTTTAGACAGCGCCGCCGAGATCCGTAATCCACGCATACTCTCCATTTGTTCTTCTTGGAACTACTACCACAAGCACACCATTCGTGGCATTTTATTACTCCGAGCAACCATCTCTCGTTAGTGGCTGCCATCGACCCTATCCGATGACCAGGCAGGTTCAGTGAAAGCCGCCTCACTTTTCACCACACCTGGCCGCGAAGGGGGCGCACGCTCAAATTGTGTGAGGCGTGAATGGGGCTAATCCCGGGCATGTCAGCATGAGTCCAGGCAAAGACACCGGCCATTGACTCCGTATAACTCGTGTAATCAAGCCTTTTCCCTGGGAGAGAGGGTACTAACATAGACACGTTTATCCGACCCATCGAGGGACACGGTTTCTAAGGGATCAATAGCCAACGGCTCCCTATCCTGCGAGGCGGTCCAAAATGCATGACCGTGATTACTATCATGGGATCGGGTCCCCGGGCGGTGGCTCACCTAAGTGTAGCCTGCTTGTGTGGCCCCGCAACGATAGGCTGATAGCACCGTCGCGGCTAATCGGGGCTTCCCCGGAGGTCGAACTTGTCCAAATTTCTGCTAGATAACTTATTTTTGGTGATATGTGAATGGCATAAATTTCATGGTGTAGCAAACTGTGCTCTACCAGATAGCATCAGATGGCCCCAAGTCTTCTACCACTATGAATGCGATTTTTGTCAAGTTATCGGACCTCGCTTTAACTGAAAAGGTGATATCCCCGACCGATAGTGTGGTAGCCCCATTGAAACCTGACAAAACCCTGCCAGCGGAATGGAGATGACTGACCGACTCCCATCCGACAAGGCCGGAGATGGAGCGATCGCCGTGACCGCCTCGATCAACGAGGACCCCGTGCACGCCAAACTATTAATGCATGCGCTTAATACAAGTCTGGTCAGAAATAAGGGTGTGATGACCCGTAGGCTAAACATGTGAGTTGATATAGTGGCCGCCCACCGGCAGAACCGTTGGGTTTTCTCCCCGATCGCTAATGATGTTCACCCTGGCTCTAACCGATGCTGTCTGGAGCATTCTTCTCCGCTATTTCTTGGATTGATATTGGGTGTCGGCCGGTCCCCCCAGTATGAAGTTAATGGTCGGTCGAGGTTCCGGAGCATGTTCGATATTTGCAATAGCCCCGCTTCTGGCCACTGAGGGATCAGCATTCTACGGCCGCTCCTCAAGTACCGTCTGAGGTGGCCAGCCCGAATCAGCTTTTCTACCAGGAACTTGAGGCTCTAGCAGTGAATGGTCTCGTGGCCATGGTCCCTAACTGAGGAGGTAAAATCACTTCGCGGGGCGTGCGGAAAGGCTAGGTACATACCGGGTAATCGGGCCGGGGAAACCCCCGCACCCGGCCGTATAGCGGTGAGCCGGTGTGGGCTAGTCGCTGCATTCCCGCAGTTCTTCCGCATCCGATGCCTTCGTGGCACTTGGCGACCGACCGGATTCGGGCCGAGGCGCTTTTCTAGAATGGGCTTCGCGCAGATTGGGATGGTGATCGGCGCGGGAGCGGGGAGCTGCGGAGGATAACTCATCATCGGCTGGTAGATCGATATCGTTCGCCGCAGCGGGCCTCTTCGCCCTCACGACTCGAAGTAGAAAACGGGCGGAGGTTCGTGATCGCTTACCCGCCGCCTCCAACCGGGTTCGGCGTAAGCTCATTTTCTTTCCGCAATCGCTCCTATTTATGCCAGCTCGCCACGCTCGCCCTCGCCTCTTGTCTCTCTTCTAACTCTTGGCGCCAGAGGAGGAACTGGTCTTCGGGGGCTGGGTTCGCTGGATTGCTAGTCATTATGCTGAATTCACTCGGGCCCTATGGGATAAGCCTGGGAGGTGCCAAGGCTTTGGTAGATCGGGGAGGTCACCCGTGAGCGGTACCAAGCCTTGCACCGCCTCCGAGACTCTTGCTTGACGCTTCCCACGCATCACTAATTGTAGTCTCCGACCTCGCAGTCACCGGACCGTCAGCATTCCACCGCTAATTCGCAACCCGCAAAAACAAGAAGACGACAGGTGTTCCGCCGCCCTACGGCAGTTAGCCTTTTTTGGGAAGAGTTGGAGTTTTTGGCGATAATCATCTAGATCAAGAATCTCATACCTTTGTTGGTGTGACTTGCTTCCCTTTTATGGAGAGAGGACGAGGACTGGCCTTTTCGGATGCGGGACGATTTCTTCCCATAATATTAGGGGAAGATCACTCCTATTTCGAAGGGTGACTTATTCTTCCCTACGAGTTACCTTCCCGATAGAATGGCTACTAAGGGACTTTCCTATTTCCTCACATAGCGATATGGTCTGCTCAGCGAGTGAACTCATGCTTGTAAAGTGGTGAACCGGTTGGCAACTTCGCATGGGGGAGCTGCCGATCGGGAAAATAAGAGCTTGAGCTGAGCAAGGCGTCCGGGCTATGGGATACCCGAACGCCCGAGGAGGATCGTTGGGCCTTCCTGATCGGCTAATGTTCCAGCCTAATCCCCGATACCCGGCGCAGGGCCGATCAAGCATTCTGGGCCAACACCGGTGTTCGACCTTTCCTCTAAGGCTCTTGGATCGAGCCGGCTGACTAGGGGTGCTGGGCCTGGGCCCAAGGTACCCACACACTCCATCTTGACTTCAGTTTTCCTGGAAACAGCTTGAGCCTGGAATTATATAATAGGACTGGTTCTCTTGCTTTGAATTTCTTCCTCAATATCTTCTGATCATGCCATTTGGAGTAATCTTTCTTCTTTTGCAGCTTGAAAGTCACAATTCAGTTTCTTAATGGCCCACATAGCTTTATATTCCAATTCCATAAGAAGATGACAAGGTTTTCCAAATACAATTCTGTATGGGGACATTCCAATGGGAGTTTTGTAAGCAGTTCTATAAGCCCTTAATGCATCATCTAGCTTTATAGACCAGTCTTTTCTGCTTGTATTCACTGTTTTTTCCAGAATTTTCTTTATCTCCCTATTGGAAATTTCTGTTTGCCCATTTGATGAGGGTGGTAAGCCAATCACATTACATGTCTGATTCCATATCTGCTCATGAGTTTTGCAAAATGGCTTCCTTCATCACTAATGATTGTTATGGGTGCTCAAAATCTGCTCAAAATATTTTTTTGTATAAACCCAACCATTGTGCTGCCATCATTTCTGGGACAAGCTATTACTTCCACCCATTTGGATACATAATCCACAGCTAGGAGAATGTATAGATTTCCAAATGATGATGAAACACCTCATGAAGTCTATTCCCACACATCAAAAACTGCACTCACCGTAGATTCCTCAGAGGGGCATCTCATTTCTTCTGCTTATGTTGCCTATTCTTTGACATCTATTACAATGTTTTACCCATTCAAAACAGTCCTTGTATAGAGTAGGGCAATAGAAACCTTATTGGAAAATTTTATAGGTTGTTCTATCTCCTATAAAATGTCCTCTATATAGTGATACATGGCATTTATCAATAATTTCACCTTGTTCTATTTCTAGTACACATCTTCTGATAATCATATTTGCTCCTCTTCTGAAAAGTAATGGATCATCCCAAATATAGAATCTTCTATAAGTTCTCAACTTCCTTTTCTACTGGTAGCTAAATTCATATAGCATAAGTTCACAATATCAGCATACCAGAGTGTTTGGACTGATAACAAAAATAGTTGCTCATCAAGAAAGTTTTCTGCTGTTTCACTTCCCTTTTCTTCTTCAGTAGTTTTTTCCACTCTAGACAAGTGATCAGCTATCACATTGTCACTACCCTTCTTGTCCTTAATTTCAAGATCAAATTCTTGCAACAGTAATACCCATCTGATCAATCTTGGTTTGACATCTTTCTTTGCTATCAAATATTTAATTGCAGCATGATTAGTGTGTATTATAACATGGGAACCCAATATGTAAGGCTTGAATTTTTCATAAGCAAACACCATTGCCAACATCTCTTTTTCAGTTGTAGAGTAGTTCGCTTGAGCCTCATTGAAGGTTTTGCTAGCATAGTATATGACATTAAATATCTTCTCAGTTCTTTGTCCCAATACAACTCTCATTGCATAATCACTAGCATCACACATAATTCCAAACTCCTTGTTCCAATCAAGTGTTACCATGATGGGAGCTATAACCAATCTGGATTTAATTTCATCAAATGCAGCTTTACATGATTCATCAAAATCAAACTTTGCATCTTTTTCGAGCAGTCTGCATAGTGGTCTAGAGATTTTTGAGAAGTCCTTTATAAATCTTCTGTAAAAACCAGTATGTCCCAGGAAACTTCTTATCCCTTTGACTGTTGTAGGTGGCAGGAGAGTTTTTATGATAGAGACTTTCGCTTGGTCTACTTCTAACCCAGCTGCAGAAATTGTATGCCCCATTTCAATACCCTATGTTACCATGAAATGACATTTTTCCTAATTTAAGGCTAAATTATTGTCTTGACACCTTTGAAGTAATGTTTCTAAATTTTCCAAACAATTCTCGAAACTGGATCCATATATTGAGAAGTCATCCATGAAGATTTCCATAACCTCTTCCACCAAATCTGAAAACATAGACATCATGCATCGTTAGAAGGTGGCGGGAGCATTACATAGTCCAAATGCCATCCTTCTAAAAGCAAAAGTGCCATAAGGACATGTAAATGTAGTCTTCTCCTAATCCTCAAGGGCTATAGCAATCTGGTTATAACCAAAATATCCATTAAGAAAACAGTAATAAGAGTGTCTTGCTAACCTGTCCATCATTTGGTCAATGAAAGGTAGATGATAATGATCCTTTCTGGTAGCAGTGTTTAGGTTTCTATAGTCTATACACACTCTCCATCCTGTAACAGTTCTTGTTTGAATCAATTCATTCTTCTCCTTTCTGATTATAGTAAATCCACCCTTCTTGGAACCACATGAACTAGGCTCACCCAAGGGCTATCTGAGATTGCATATATGAAGCCTGCATTCAGCCATTTCAGTACCTTTTTTTTTTTTTGACAACTTCTTTCATTACCGGATTCAGCTTTCTTTGATGTTATATAGAGGTCTTTGCATTATCTTCCCAAAGGATCTTGTGCATGTAAATAAAAGGATTGATTCCTTTCAAATCTTCTATAGACCAGGCAATTGCTTCCTTGTATTTTCTTAGAATCTTCAACAGTTTCTGTTCTTCATGCTCGGTCAATGCAACTAAAATAATAACTAGTTTTGCCTTTTTTGGCTCTAATAAAGCATACTTTAAATGTCTGGGTAATTCCTTTAATGTTAACCCTTCTAAACTTGTTTATGTTTCTTTTGCTTCCTCTTATTTGCTGTTTGACTTTTCTATACTATTCTCAAAGACTGTTTCTTTTAATTTACAACTGGAATGTAGAAAGTCACAATCAAGATCATCAAGATACTGGAAATTTATCTCATTTTCATTTATTGAATTCTGAAAATTACAAACAAAAATCAATTCAGGACTAATGGGAACTACTGTTTCTACAATCTTACAATCTGAAATTTCACAATCAGACTGTTTCGAGCTTGTGTTCAACTTGAAGTGTACTGCTTCTTCTCCTACTCTGAGAGTGAGTTCTCCCTTTTTCACATCTATCAAGGCTGCTCTAGTGGCCAGGAAAGGTCTTCCAAGCAGCAGTGGAACTTGTGTGTCTTATTCCATATCCATGACTACAAAGTCCACAGGGAAAATGAATTTTCCCACCATGATGAGTACATCTTCAAGGACTCCTTCTGGTTGTTCCATTATCCTGTTTTCCATTTGCAAAGTCATAGTTGTGAGAGTAAGCTCCCCAAACTCGAGTTTCCGCGACTACATTAAAGGCATCAAATTGATATTGGCCTTAAGTCGACAATGCTTCTAAATCTCAAAACTCCCACGGTGCAGGAATGGGTGAAGCCGCCAGATCCCCGCATCTCTCTGGTAAGCTCTTCTGGATCACTGCACTGCATGCACCACTCCGTTTTAAGCAAAATTTATCTTCTTGCTCAGAATATCCTTAAAAAAACTTGGCATAATTAGGCATTTGAGTCAATGCCTCTATAAAAGGTATGTTGATCTCTATCTTCTTGAAGACAATCCAAGAATTTAGAGAACTGCTCTTCCATTTTAGCTTTTTGAAACCTTTGAGGGAAGGGAACAACAGGCATGTAAGCTGGTTTATCTTCTTTCTTCTTCAATTCTTCTCTCTCAACCTCCTGCTCAATCTGCACCTTTTCATTTTCAGTCTTTTCAGCAATATCTGAATTTCTTTGTGTTGGGTTCCTACTGGTGATTAAGCATACATACACAGTGGAAAATTTTGAAATTTCGCCTTTTTCTAACCCTACCAGGGATCCATGTGATCCGATCAGATGATTTAGGGATAGAAGAATACCTTATTCTCATTGGAAGATCCTTGTCTTTGCAAAGGTCATGTGTGCGCTAAACCCCTCCTCACAAACTAAAAGGCGAGCGCATCGCCTCCACCCTCTACAACTATCCACACGAACAAGCCTCTTCGGAAAAACCGAGAAATAAGTGTGCTAGCACCTGCTTCAGTCTCACTTAAAACCCCTACCGCCCCACTAATTGTGAAAATGAACGAATGAATCTCGCATAAGGATCCCTCGGGTTTAAATACTCAATTCCCAGCCCAAGGGCTGCTCGACCTATTCTATGTGTGTGACCAGAGGTCCACATATCGTCGGGCGTGTGGCTCAAAAGCCCATTTCGAGCCCAAGGATCATAAGCAGCCTCTAGCAAGGCATTATGACCACCCAATTTATGTGGATGTCAATAGCTTGACATAACCTAATCCATAATAAATGTCATACTCCCTTTGTCTCACGATATCCTAATTGAACACAAGTCATGGACTATGTCTCCCTTGTGTCTAATCATGCAATTTTCGACTTCCATATAACCGAGCAATACAAAATGACATTAATCACCCTTATTAATTCATTTGAGCATGGCCATGCAATTTCCAGTCTCACATGTGGAGGGGCCCACAGATCTCTCTAAAATGAGGGACAAATCCCTTTCATTCACTGACATCCCTCTACAGGATTTATTCTATGTCCAACTACAATCAGATATCACTCCCATTTGTAATATTCAAAATACTCCTAGAATTTATAATAAAAAATTATTATATATTCGATAAATCGGAATAACTCTTGGTATTTTCCGGGAATTGTTAAATGAATATTGCATAAATGACTATATGGCTAAGAGCCAAATGCAAATATAATATACTAAATGAGAATTGATTACACCCGAAAATTTACCCAAGTGAAAAATGGCAAATTTGGAAATGTGAAAATTAGGACCTAAGGGTCAATTGTAAATAAGTTTACATGTCTAAGTGTAAATATGAGAGTTGAAGTGCAAATAAAAAGAAATATGGGTTATAAAGCAATTAAGGAAAGTGGAGAGGGTGAAAGTACAAATTATGGAATTTCAAAAGATAATAATATTAATAAATTGCTAAATTCTTATTCTCAGAGAATCCTTGAAATTTCTAGATCTCTGACGACTAAACAGACCGCGGTCGCTAAGTTCGTCTCGAATCTAGTGACCTGCAAAGTTTCGTTGAATTCGGTGGTCACTAATATTTTACGAATTTCTAGGCGACGAGTGTAGAGTGAAAATTGAAAACGAGATTTTAGAAAAATCTCGAAAAATAGAAAATATTTAAAGAATATTCAATTAGGATAAATGAAATTGAAACCGGGATTTAAATAATTTGCTTCTAGGTTTAAACTGATCGAAAAAGTGAAAGAAAAAGGGACATGTGGATCCCATTTAAAAAAAGATAAAAAAAAACAAAATCAAAAGGAAGGAGACCTTAACAGAGGATTGCGCGAGAAGGAGAAAATTATTTTTTTTTTCTCTCTTCATTTCTTTCTCAGATTTACGGAAATCGGACCGTCGGAATTTGTCGGGCTAAGAACGAAAAGTGCTCTACGCGACGAGGGCTACACGTGGGTACCAAAAACATTGGATTTTTGCCGAGAATTCAGGTAAAAGTTCGAAAAATCCTAATTTTTAGTTTTTCTCAGATCTACGGCGTCTAACGGCCGAATATTTCGACCAAGAGCCAGTTACTCTATGCAACGCTGAGCCACAACATGTACCGAAATCAAGGGATTTCGCCGTATTTCCACGTGAATGAATAGTAAATCGTAAATGAATACGTATATGAATAGTGAATGAATAGTAAATACGTAAATGAATACGTATATGAATAGTTAATAGTGAATATTGAATAGTAAATAGTAAATATGAATAGTAAATACGTAAATGAATAGTTAACACGTAAATGATAGAAATATAAGAATTAGTATGGAACTAAGTATGAACTCCGTTGTTTAATTCTATTAAAGCCCATTGAGTCAAGAATCCATATATATATATATATATATATATATATAGCTTGCTGAAAATTGGAACTCATATTAAACTCCGAAAATCAATCCTAACCAAAACTACTAGTATTTTATTTTATGTGCTGAGTGGTTATCTTTTACTGATTAAAAGGGCGTAATCGCAGGGAGTGACGATGGGTGTCGAGGCAGAATCCAAATTCAACTGTTTCCCATCTTCTTTTTGCAGACGATAGCCTGTTTTTCTTCAGAGCCTCTGAGAGAGAATGTAATGTGATGAAGAAAATTCTTCTCCAATACGAAGAAGCTAGTGGGCAGGGGGTAAACTTCACAAAATCTGGAATCATGTTCGGGCCACTGTTACGCTAACTCTCGTGTTCTCGCCTGTCATCCTGCTCGGATGTATCAAACAACTTCAATACGTGTACTCGGGCTCCTCATTGATTGGAAGAAAGAAGAAGAAGGTATTCAATCACATTAAAGAACGATTTGGCAAAGAATCCAAAGTCGGGAAAAATGCACCTATATCTGGGGAAATGGGCAGGGAAGTGTTGGATCAAGGCAACATTTCAATCCATTCCAACATATTATATGAGTACCTTTATGCTGCACATCTCTATTCTAGATGAAATTCAAAAAATGTTGAACTCTTTTTGGTGGGGATCGAGAAAAGATGGAAACGGTGGTATAAAATGGTTGGCATGGGATAAACTAAGTGTGAAGAAAATAAATGGCGGTATGGGTTTCGTGAATTTCCATTGTTTTAATATCGCTATGTTAGAAAGATTGGCTGGAAGCTTTGTTTCGTGATCCGATACTCTTTGCTTACGTGATCTTCAAAGCTAAACATTTCTGCAGAGGGGATTTTCTAAAGGCCACCTTAGGGGTCCAACTAAGTTTTACTCATGGAGTATCTTCCAAAGCCTCTTATTATTGAAACAGGTGTCTGGCGGAGAATAGGTAATGGTACACGATTGATGTCTGACTGATCCTTGTCGAGGAAATGACTGTGAATTTCTTTGGGTACAAACAACCCAGAGTAGAACTTGATGGCTCGAGAGTTTCAAGTGATTTGATTGATCTGTGCAAAATGGAATGGGATGTGGAACGCCTGAGAAATCTGTGGCTCGAGATGGCCGTCAAATACAAAGCATACCTTGTCTCAACTTTGTCAGCAGATCAACATTTATGGCACTATACAAATTCGCGAGTACACTCAAGTGTGAAAACAGTGGTATCATGTATTTACTCAATTACTGGTGTTCATAGCGCCTCCTGTGAAGGAGATTGGAGCAATATATGGGCAATGAAGGCCCCCTCGCATCAAAATTTCTTGTGTGGAGAATGTGTGTGAGGGGTTCTCCCTACTGCTCGCAACTCCAATCAAAAGGTATCGACATGTCTCAAACTTATGTCTTTCAGGCAAATAGCCTCGAGAATGCTTGGCATTTATTTATTTCATGCCCTTTTGCTACATCTTGTTGGTCGCAATTGAAGGTGTCTGACTTGATTGACTCTATGGCCAAAACTTCTGAAAGCTTTGTAGAATGGTTCTTTCAATTGATAAAACTCAAAACAAAGAGGTTATGTGAAAAATCGTTGGTCGTATTAGCTATATATGGATCCAACGTGAATAATCAAGATCGAACGGATCACATGAATCCACAGCGAGAACGGTTTATTTGGCTCTTGAATTTTTGTTTGATTGGATCTCTATTAAAGAGAGCGTTAAACCTGTCAGCCAAGTCATTTCACCCCCTGTGGTTCAACAACATTGGCAACGCCCCTTACCAGGCTTTGTAAAATGCAATATAGATGCGACAGTCTTTCGAGAGGAAGCCAAATCGAGTTGGGGAATTGTGGTTCATGATCCACAAGGGAAATTTCTTCATGCCGCCTCTCGGGTAGTGAATGGCTTGTTCCACGTCAGGGAGTTGGAAACTATGGGCTTACGGGAAGCGTTGTCTTGGATCAAGCAGTTGGGTTTTAAGCGAGTGATATTTGAAACAGATTCACTTCAAGTAGTACAAGCTTTGCAGAACCGACATGCTGATTTTAGTGAGTTTGGTGCTTTGATCAAGGATTGCTTATTCCTTCTACAAGGAGAACATTATTTTTCTGTGGTTTTTACCAAAAGGCAAAACAATGTTGCTGTCTATATTCTTCGCTTAGAAATGCTTATTAGGCACTCTCGACTTTATGGTTTGGAATGACTCTCTGTCATTCATACCAGCTTTATACCGATGTTATTAATTTAATGCTAGTTTTTGCTTTGATGTCAAAAAAAAAAAAAAAAAAAAAACCAAAACTACTAGTACGGACGAATAATATTGTTCTTTAATGGTTTTGGAATAAGGGCTGACGAGGAGGAAAAACCAAACTGAGATTGAGATTCCGAGGATTGGAATCAAAGTGCAAAATTTTTAGGTTTGTTCTACCTTTTCTTATTCTCGTTTCAAAATTTGAAATGTTTGTTCTACCGACTTTTATTCCTCGTTTCAAGTTTTTGCATATTTGTTCTATAGTTCTTATTTTCATTTCAATATTTAAAATGCTTGTTCTAAATGCAAAAGAAAAGCATATTGAATTGTTTTAAATGATTTGAAGAAATTGATTGTAAAATGTTTGCATATAAAAATTGCATGACTATTGAAAGTGAACTATTTATACAAATGTACATATTGTACTTCAGACTTTGCTATGTAAGATTTGAGAAAGCCCTTAATAGAATGCTAACTGCTTAGTTCAGATATGATGTAGATTGGTATACCAATAGGGGTCAAATAACAGTATTGTGAACTATTGTATTGATGTGTCACTCCGATCAAGAAACAAATGGGACCGTATCAGAGGGTGTTCACTAATTGATTGCTTATAACCAATCAGCAGCCCCACGGACTATACCGTGTTATAAACCATTTTTATACCCGGCTCGTTACCATCATCGACCGTGCCTGACTCGATATCCCGTATAACGAAGACATATACAAATTGCTAAGGGCATAACTGGAATTGATTTGCATAATCGAATTGAATTGTAGAAGTGAATTGAATTTGTGAGCATAATTGAATTGATTTGAGATTGTGAAATATTGGAATTGAAAAGCATGTTTGCCAATTAAATGAAAAGAGCATTGTGAAATGCATGATTTGATTAATGCATGATTTATTGAATATGAAAGTGTATTTTTGGGATGATCAATGAACTATAATTGATTGTATATATAACAAGTATATGTATTGTATTTACATTGATCATCCATAAAGGTTTGAAAGTTTTGAATTGTTAAATTGCATGATTTATTTTAACTGAAACTAAAGAATGGATTTGTATAGAACCACTAAACATTTTCATGCTTAGCGTATTGTTTTACCAATGCACAGGTACCGAGTAATAGATAGTGATCGAAAGCCACTCCAAGATCGAGGAGCCGCCGAGTCATAAAGAGGAAATTCTCGAGTATGCTCCATGTGCATTAATTCCATGTTTTCGATATTGATATTTTGTAAAAATAATTTGAACTCTAAACATCTATTTTTGTAAATCATTTTGAAAAGGCTTGAATGTCTTCGTGGTAAATGTATTTTGTTAAATGTAAATGTTTATGGGCTTGCCCAAATTTTAAAATCGCTTCCGCAAAGATTGGATTTTGAATGATTGAGTGATAACAGGGTATCTCGGACTCAGTTTGGATCCGCCAAAACTGGTCGGGCCGGGAAAGGGGTCCCACAGTTTAGTGGTATCAGAGCCTAGGTTTAGGCGGTTCTACAAAATGATTTTGAAATTGTTTGTAAATGATTTTGAAATTTTTTTTATGACATGCATTGCAATTGCATATAAAGGATGACGTGACTCTGATGCGGATCTTGCTGGTCTTAATAGGACAAACATGATTGGTATATCCCTTAGGTCGAGGCCGACTCAAGGGAGTAGTGTGGCTGATTGTCCTAGCAAAATACGAGTATGAAATTCTTAGGAGATTTGATTGAAAGTATCCTTAAGGAGTTTGATGTGATTCGGGATGGATCAAGCTGTCCCATACCAAGCCGATAGTCGATCAGAGAATGAAAAGAGGACCTTTAAGGACACCGAATGACGATGAGTTTATTTTCATCGGCAAGAGGTCAAATCACCTCTCTAATGTGATATCCGTACCATCAAGGTGAAAATCTTACATGTAGCGATGTGAGTTTACTGATTACGTGGATTGATACGGTAAAGGCAAGGCCTAGTGTATTTGATATCCTTACTATTAGTGACTTTTCGGATGTGTTTTCAAAAGAGTTACCAGGATTGCCCCCACATAAAGAGATTGAGTTGGCTATTGACGTTGTACCAGGTGCCACACCGGCATCCATTACACCATACAGAATGGCTCCACTAGAGCTAAAGGAATTAAGATTGCAATTGCAAGAACTACTAGAAAAAGGGTTTATTCGACCAAGTGTATCCCCATGGGGAGCCCCCGTGCTTTTTGTTAAAAAGAAAGATGGTACACTCTACTAAGTGTATTGATTATAGACAACTCGAACAAGTTAACAAGAAAGAATAAATATCCGTTACTCCATAATTGATTATTTGTTCGACCAATCAGCGTACAAGTAGCTCAAGATCGACTTGCATCTAGGTACCACTGCTTGAGAATTAAAGATGTCGATGTGCATAAGACGACGTTTAGGACGCGATATGGACATTATGAGTTACTTCAGAATGCCTTTGGATTGACAATGCCCAGCGCTTCATGGACCTAATGAATCGTGGTTTTCCAACCGTATGTTGATTAGTTTGTCGAGTGTTCATGTATCTACATTCTCAGGTATTCAAAAGATCGAAAGTCATGAGACACACCTTCGTTGTGTTAGAGACTTTGAGAAAAGAGTTGAATTGTATGCAACCGAGCGAGTGTGAGTTTTGCTGCTGAATGAAGTGTCCTTTCGCACATTGTATCGAAGAAGGAATCCGAAAGTGGATCCAAAGAAAAATAAGTGGTTGTCGAATGGAAGCTACCAAGAATTGTTACGTATGCATAGTTTCCTGACCGGTAGGTTACTCGTAAGATCTGCTAAGGGGTTTTCAATTATCGCAGCCTCCTGACGAGACTCCGCCTTAAAATGTGAAATTTGAATGGGGTGAAACATGTCAAAGAAGTTTTGATAAGCTGAAAGCATTCTTAATCGAGGCTCCAGTTCTTACTCAGCCGACTTGCGGTAAGGAATATGTGATTTTTAGTGACGCTTCACTAAATGGACTTAGATGTGTCCTAATGCAAGAGGGTAAAGTGGTAGCCTATGCTTCAAGACAAACAGTCGATGAAAGAACTACCCCGCGCATGATTCGCTGAATTAGCCGCACCGATTTGCGCTCGAAAATTTGGAGACATTATTTGTATGGAGAAAAATGTTTAATCTACACCGATCATAAGAGTCTTAAGTATTTGCCCTCACAAAGAAAGCTTAACTTGAGACAATGTAGATGGATGGAGTTGATAAAAGATTATGACTGCGTGATTGATTATCACCTGGGAAAGGCCAATGTAGTGGCCGACGCTTTGAGTAGAAAGTCAATACAAACGCTTCGAGCGTTGAATACCCATTTGTCATTATCAAACGATGGTACTGTAATGACAGAATTGATAGCGAGACCGAATTTGTTGAATCAAGTGCTAGAGGCACAAAAGAAAGATGAGAAAATTGCTACCATAATAAATCAGATTAGAAATGGTAAAGAAACTGAGTTCACAGTGAACGAAAATGGAGTTTTGTAGTATAAGGATCGGGTTTGTGTACCCGACTGTGATGATTTGAGGAAATCCATACTTGAAGAGGCACATAGTGGATCTTTTGCTATCCATCCCGGTAGCACAAAGATGTATCAAGATTTGAAAATGTCATTCTGGTGGTCCGGAATAAAAAGAGCTATATCAGAGTTTGTAACCAAGTGTTTGATTTGCCAAAGAGTAAAGGCAGAGCATCAAGTTTCTTTGGGATTATTAATAAAGAACGTATCACGGAGTGCGGAAATGGACCGAATTACCATGGATTTTGTAACAAGGTTACCATCGACAGGAGAAAGCATGACCCGGGCCATCGAGTGGACCAATCGCCAAGTCACTACTTCCTACCAAAGGAGAACGAACTATTCGCTTGACAAGCTAGCAGAACTGTATATCAAGGAAATTGTTCGGTTACATGGATTCTATATCCATTATTTCGCATCGAGATCTTAGGGCTTACTTCGAGATTCGGGGAAAATCAAGAAGAGGCCTCAGGCACTCGACTGAATCTCCGCACAGCCGCCCACCCGCATGGATGGACACAGAGAGAGTGATCCAGACTCAAAGATATGCTATGAGTCAGGGTGATCAACTATGAGGGTAGTCGGGATAAACACATTCCTTGGGGGCTTGAATTCGTGCATAACAAAATGTAGCTTCCAATCGAGTATTTGAACTGGCGCCTACGAGGCTTTATATGGAGAAATGTAGAACACCGTCAGGTCGGGACTCGAATTGAGTGAAAGGAAAGTGATTGGCCCCGACTTGATAAGAGACTGAAGAAAAGTGAAAATGATTAGAGAGAGATTGCTGTGGCCAAATTAATAGACGTAAATCATATGCCGACATGAAAAGAAAAGATATTCGATATGAGATCGGGGAAAAAAGTGTTATTGAAAGTATCACCTTGGAAGAAGGTGATGAGATTTGGGAAAATGGCAAGTTGAACCCTAGATTTATTGCCCCTATGAAGTGATAAAAATAAAAAAAAAAAAAAGGTACAATGGCATATAGATTAGCATTACCTCCGAACTTGGAGAAGATCCATAATGTATTTCATGTGTCCATGCTATGGAGGTACCGTTCAAACCCGTCACATGTAGTCTCTTCGAAGACAATTGAGCTTAGACCGGATTTGACATATGAAGAAGAGCCAGTAGAGATCTTGGCTTGGGAAGTGAAAGAGTTGCGGAACAAGAAGATTCCGTTAGTCAAAGTGTTGTGGAGAAACCACAAGACCAAAGAAGCCACTTGGGAAAGTGAAGAATGATGCGCAGCAAAGATCCGCAATCGTTATTCAAGGTAAATTCCCGAGGACGAAATTTTATTAAGTGGGGAGAGTTGTAACGTCCAAAATACTCCTAGAATTTTATAATAAAATTATTATATATTCCGGCATAATTGAGCTAACTCGTATTTTCCTGAATTAAATGAATATTGCATAAATGACTATATGGCTAAGAGCCAAATGCAAATATAATATACTAAATGAGAATTGATTACACCAAAATTTACCTAAGTGAAAATGGCAAATTTGAAATGAAAATGAGGACCTAAGGGTCAATTGTAAATAAGTTTACATGTCTAAGTGTAAATATGAGAGTTGAAGTGCAAATAAAAAGAAAATGGGTTATAAAGCAATTAAGGAAAGTGGAGGGGGTGAAAATACAAATTATGGAATTTCAAAAGATAATAATATTAATAAATTGCTAAAATGGTTCAGAGAATCCTTGAAAATTCTCTAGATCTTGAATAACGAAACTGACCGCGCTGCTGTTCGTCTCTCGCGGAATCTAATACTACAAAGTTTTCGTTGAATTTCGAGACAATCGGAATATTTTACGAATTTCTAGGCGACGAGTGTAGAGTGAAACCTGAAAACGAGATTTTAGAAAAATCTCGAAAAATGGCAAATATTTAAAGAATATTCAATTAGGATAAATGAAATTGAAACCGGGACGAAATAATTTGTTTCGGAGCTGAAATGGACTGAAAAGGGAAAGAAAAGGGACATGTGGGTCCCATTTAAAAAAAAAGTTAAAAAAAAAAAACAAAATCAAAAGGAAGGAGACCTTAACAGAGGATTGCGCGAGAAGAAGAAAAATATTTTTTTTTTCTCTCTTCATTTCTTTCTCAGATTTACTTTAAATCTAGACCGTTTTAATTTGTCATCAAGAACAAAAAGTGTTCTACGCGACGAGGGCTATGCCTGGGTACCAAAAACACTGGATTTTTGCCGAGAATTCAATTAAAAGTTTGGAAAATCCTAATTTTTAGTTTTTCTCAGATCTACGACGTTCTAACGGTCATAATATTTTGGACCAAGAGTTAAAGTTACTCTACGCAACGCGAGCTACGCATGGGTACCGAAATCACGGGATTTCACCGTATTTCCACGTGAATGAATAGTAATACGTAAATGAATACGTATATGAATAGTGAATAGTGAATAGTGAATAGTAAATAGTAAATATGAATAGTAAATACGTAAATGAATAGTGAACACGTAAATGATAGAAATATAAAAATTAGTATGGAACTAAGTAAGGAACTCCGTTTTGGGTGTTCTTGGACTTTATGGAAAGCCCATTGAGTCAAGAATCCATATATATATATAGTTTGCTGATAATTGGAACTCGTATTAAACTCCGAAAATCAATCCTAACCAAAACTACTAGTACGCACAAATAATATTGTTCTTTAATGGTTTTGGAATAGGGGCTGACGAGGAGGAAAAGCCAAACTGAGATTGAGATTCCGAGGATTGGAATCAAAGTGCAAAGTTTTTGGGTTTGTTCTACCTTTTCTTATTCTCGTTTAAAAATTTGAAATGTTTGTTCTACCGACTTTTATTCCTCGTTTCAAGTTTTTGCATATTTGTTCTATAGTGCTTATTCTCGTTTCAATATTTGAAATGCTTGTTCTAAATGCAACAGAAAAGCAAATTGAATTGTTTTAAATGATTTGAAGAAATTGATTGTAAAATGTTTGCATATAAAAATTGCATGACTATTGAAAGTGAACTATTTATATAAAATGTAATACATTGCATCGTACTTTGCTATAAAGATTTGAACGCCTTAATAGAATGTTAACCGCTTAGTTCTCAGACATTAAGGATAGATCGATACCAATAGGGGTCAAATAGCAAGATCGCGAACTATTGTATTGATGTGTCACTCCGATCAATGTACCCGACCGTATCGGGTAGTGTTCACTATTTGACGCTTATAACCAAATAAAGAGCCAAATGGACCATACTCGTGTTATAAAACCATTTTTTATACTACCGCAGCTCCAAAATGGACCGCGCTTGACTCGAC
Organism: Tetrastigma voinierianum; assembly: GCA_016808115.1. Taxonomy (NCBI): domain Eukaryota; kingdom Viridiplantae; phylum Streptophyta; class Magnoliopsida; order Vitales; family Vitaceae; genus Tetrastigma; species Tetrastigma voinierianum. Next base: position 207,374 of record JAEQBH010003664.1, on the reverse strand, counting down.
ATCTCGCATAACGAAGACATAGGTTAAATTCGTTAAGGGCATAACTGAATTGATTTGCATAACTGAATTGATATGCATAACTGAATTGAATTGTAGAAGTGAATTGAATTTGTGAGCATAATTGAATTGATTTGAGATTGTGAAATATTGGAATTGAAAAGCATGTTTGCCAATTAAATGAAAAGAGCACTGTGAAATGCATGATTTGATTAATGCATGATTTATTGATATGAAAGTGTATTTTTTGGATGATCAATGAATTGTAATTGATTGTATATATAACAAGTATATGTATTGTATTTACATTGATCATCCATAAAGGTTTGAAAGTTTTGAATTGTTAAATTGCATGATTTATTTTAACTGAAATTGAAGAATGGATTTGTATAGAACCACTAAGCATGAAAATGCTTAGCCTATTGTTTTACCAATGCAGGTAAATTTAGTGATAGATAGTGATCGAAATGACCCAAGATCGAGGAGCCGAGTCATAAAGACGAAATTTCGAGTCTTATATGTGCATTAATTCCATGTTTTCTTTTGATATTGATATTTTGTAAAATAATTTTGAACTCTAAACATCTATTTTTGTAAATCATTTTGAAAAGGCTTGAATGTCTTCGTGGTAAATGTATTTTGTTAAATGTAAATGTTTATGGGCTTGCCCAAATTTTGAAATCTCTTCCGCAAAGATTGGATTTTGAATGATTGAGTGATAACAAGGCATCTCGGACTCGGTTTGGATCCGCCAAAACGGGTCGGGCCGGGAAAGGGGTATCACACTATTACAGATGATGTTTGAACTGTGTCAAAACATAAGCTCCTTATGTTGGGACCTATGGTGGTGTTAGGTCGAAGGATAAAAAAAAGACATTATTATGATGAGAAGTACTTGTGACTTATCATCCATGTAGTATTCTCATGATGGGTCGATCCAGTACAATGTTCACCAACACGTACTTATGAGCTGACTTAATATCATATATGCATGATCAGTAGAACATGATCATCAATCAAACTCCATACTAGTCTTAATTCACTCATGCTCCACTAATAATGAACGACTAGGGACAATTTAGAATAGTATTCCATTTGAAGTCCAGGGTTCTACTATCAAGTCACACACTTGATGACCGTAAGTGGAATCAACTATTCATGGAGTAAATCACCAAATTGGAAATGTAAGATGATAATGAAAATGCCTCTTTATTATTGAAATATGAAAGTAATAACAATTACACTATTGCCCTAAGGCACATCACTAACACTTTGTACCTTTTCTTTTCCAGTTTCTTCTTCTTCAACCTTTTCGGTCTTCTTCTCTTCTTCTTCTTTTTTGCTTTCTCTCTCTTCCACTTCTTAGAGTCACCACCATACAATCCTTTGGATTCTTCCTTGTGTCACTTGGGAAAGAATCCTTGACTGATTCCCGCATTGTGGTCATTCTACTCAGGTCTCTAGATTTCTTAGAGAGACATTTGTGTTAGCCTAAAACACAGTTGTGTTTGCCTGAAATGCTGCTAGATCAGCAAACTTCTACTCATGAATGTTCAATAGCCTCTTATTTTCTCCCATGAAAGTTAGCATCTGCTCCTCAAAGGAAGAAGATCTCCTTTGTCCCTGATTTTCTACTCTCTGACCTCCTTGTTGCTGCTGTTGTTGTTATTGTTGGAACACATATGAAGCATAATGTTGTTGGAAATTTTGCCCGTGTCTAATGTAGCACCCTTTCCGGTCCGACCGACATGATCCGAACCGGTCTTGACGCCGCTTAATTCTTTTTGTTTACTTTCATCTGCTTGTTTGTTGTTTTCAGAAAAGTGTCGTGGACCAACTCTACCGACTGGCGGCGCATTGAACCGAGCCCGCTTACTCCCGACCGTTTTCAATTATCTTATCAAAACATTTTATTTATGTTATTTCGTTTTAGGGTTTTCAATTACACGAAAGCATTTTCAAATGGTAGGCCATAAACATTTACTCTTATACAATTCGTTTACAAAATGGCGTATCATGCCCTTGATGATATACAAAACAATGGTTCAGAATTTAACTCTTTTGTTTACAAAATATCACATGCTCAAAAGATATGATATGCATATGACGGGGTATATACTTATATGCCGCAACTTTCTCTATGACTCGCGGCTTCGGTTCAGCTTTCCTTTCTCACTCACTCAAAACCCGAGCATGTGATAAAACTACACGCCTAAGCATTTTCATGCTCGCTGGTTCTACATGCGCCTCTATCTCCACTTTCAGTTTAACATGACATGCATTTATCATAAAACCATGCCTTTTATATCAAACTATTCTCATTCTTATTCATTTTCACATGCTTTTACATTACAAATCATTGATCATATCAAAATATGCATTTTCACATGCAACCACTTTACTTAAATAAAATCATGAGATTCAAACATATACTCCCAAGGATGTATTTAGTTTACAAATCCCATTTACACTCATGAAAGTTTGTCATTTCACTTTGTTTATGCAATTCACATTCATGACGGATTCCGTTCGATGAATCCCGTTCTTTTATCATTCGGTAATGTGCTTACACGTTTAACGATTTCGGTCTCCCATCATGATGGATGCCGATTGGTGCACCCCACCATGTGGTCACTTATAAGTTTCTCATACTCCATCAAGACTCGGGATGACATTGGTAACTTCAAGTGATATTTCTTCAATGCCATACACCATCATGACGGATGTCGATTGCATCTTCCGGGCGGGACATTGGACAATTTGTTACTCTTCATGATCGATTCGGGCCTGGTGAATCCTTACCATGTTTGTCATTCCTAAGATATCGATTCAATTCAAGATGTCAAGAATCAATTTCAATTTTGCTATACAATCTCAACATTAATCACTCACATGCAATTAATCGTCAACATTTCAAATATCACATTTTCAAATCCATATGCACTTTCGTAATATCATTTCAAATATATACTCATTCCATACAATCATTTCAGATTTATTTGGTAAACTACCAAAACACTTGAAATAAGGATAGAGGGTCAGTGAACAAACCGAAGCTATCGGCTCTTGTTTCCTTCCTTTCGATCTCGGTCCTAAGTTAGGTGATCCTCACCCATCCCTAGTCAATAACAATTACGCCACTCTTAGTGGATAAACAATTATATACATTTTTAGTGAATGACGATTAATTTTCATTAACGGTCTTGGGTTAAGACACTAAGTCTGCCCAAAGATGAACTCGCCAAGGTGAAGCTAAGCTTTGCCGAGGCGGCGAGGTACGGTACATTTTTCATTTAGTTTTATCCTTATTTGAAACCCCATTAAACATTTATTAGGGTCCTTAAACTATCGGTGTACGAATACAAGGTGTTTGGAAACAAAATTCCGAAATATGTTCATCAGGAATTATGAGTCATGCTATACAGAGCATCAAGTACGCTTATGGCATAGCACTCCGCTGCGGCAGAGAAAGCTCCGTATAATTCCGAGGGGTGCCATTTTGGCACCCCGGCCTCGCCGCAGTGAGGGCATCCCTCTATGTGGAGTAGGGCTACGCAGCGGCGTGGGTTCCCTACGCTGCGGCGTATGAGCCCGATGCCCAGATTTTCCAGTTTGCTCATTTTTGCAATTTCTTCCAAAAATCACTCGAAATCTCAAAACAAATCATGGGAATCACTCCCAATAACATTCTAAATTCATCCTAAACCAACCATGAGAAAAACCCTCGATGGATTAGGTTTTTCCAACCAAACATCATTTAAAAATCTAAGGTTTGGTTCTTACCTCAAATCCTCGCACTCAAGCCCAGCCCTTCTTCCTTCTTGCAAGATCTTAAATTGTTTCGATGGAGAGATTTACACAATCTCCAACTATTTCCCAAACCCTAGCCTCTTTTCTCCTCCCCCCTCTCTCTCTCAAATATTATTGTACCAAATGAGAATTCTAAGACCACATTTGGTCTTATTTCCCTATTTAAGTGTAAGGCCATGTTTGGGTTACACAATAAATATCATTTCTCATTTTTGGCATTTTAACTCTTCATTTATCATTTAATTCACTTGGCATTTAAGCTCATTCTCATTAAACCCTTGGGTTCTCATTTACACATTTCCAATTTGCCCTTTTTCACTTGGGTTAATTTCTGTGTTCAATCACTACTATATATAACATTAATCATATGCTCACATATTCATTTCACTTTTCACGATTTAAAAATTTATCATTTTCCCCAGAAAAACCCAAGTTTGGCTCAATTTATACCCATAATATACAATAAAATTATTATAGAAATTCTAAGGTATTTTTGGGGCATTACATTGAACTTGTTGTGCTCCTCCTCCATATGAGAAATTCTCATGGTTCCTAAGTGTTGGTGAGTAATGAGTAGGCAAGTTGAGGTTAGGCTGGAAATTGTAAGTTCTATTAGCATTGAGATATTGTGCCTCCTTAACTTGATAAGGACCCCTCATGGGTTAGTCCCTCTTCAGCACTATTCTTCTTTTCATTTTCATCAACTGTTCCCACTTCATTTGCTGAGTGCATTCTTCTCTCATGGTTTCCCATCTTGTTCATCAATGCATCCAGCTTTGCTTCTATGGTAGTCATCCGATTCAGCCCTATTATACCACTCCTCTTCAGTCTGCTGCTGCTCCCTGAAGTCTCAAATGGAGCTTTGTAATTGCATTCGCAAGGTCTTATCAACCAAGCTACTTCTTCGCACTTTTTCTCGAAGCTCCATTAACAGTCAGATCAATTATACTCCTGTGAGGTATAATTCATAGCATGATAAAAATATCCATCTGAGTGGTCGATCTATTCCATGCATCAGCATCTTTCAATGTTTCTTATATCTTTTCTCATGCATCGTAGAGACTTTCATCCTCTCCTGCTTGAAAACTATGATTCAAAAGTGAGGCGGTGGAGGAAGAATCCGCTCATGTCGCCTCCACCAACTCTTCCCGCTGTTCACCGATCCAACAAGCAGTGACTCAAACCAAGTCATACCACATCCTTAGTGAAAATGGAAACAAATTTGCAAATGATCAATTTCTAGTCTCACCTATCCAACTCGACCGCATTAGTCATCCCTATAAATCTTCCCATGCTCGCTGGGGTCTTCACTAGATGCCCAAAGAATCGTGGTTGCTGCACCATTGTGATCAAAGCCGGCTTCAGTTCAAAATTGTTGGCTTGCAGAGTATTCATCTTGAATAATTGGCCTCCAAAAGTCCTCCATAGTTGTTTGCTTCTAAGGTGTCTCTATTTCTGCTTCTTCTAAAATAGGTTGCATTCTTTCTCTCTGATCTACCATATTTGTTGATTCAGCATGTTTCATTTTTTTTCAGATTCTCAGTTGTTCTTTCCAATTATGTATCCAAAGGCAATGGTTCTACTTATGGTTTTATATGCATGTGAAATTTTCCTGAAATAGAAACACATTGAAATCAAATGAAATATGTGGAAAACAGCTATTTCAATTTAAGCTCATAAAATATTTTTAGTAGCTTACTCAGCTACTGCAGTTAAGAACTGTTTTTGTGATTTTCTAAAATTTATAACAAAATAGAAAAAAATGTACAAATTAGCAATTCTCTCTTTGGTCAGAATATTGATATTTAGATTCATATTTTTCTTCAATCCCTGGCAACGGTGCCATAAACTTGATTGACTAATTTTATATATATATAGATCAAATCTGATGAAGTAATCAGCAATTCGATTCAAAGACTTTCAGTCCCCAGCTAGAATGCCATAAACTTGTTTGATTAAATTTGATAAAAATATGTGTTTGTCCCTTTTGTAAAAAGGGATCCATTGAAAATTGATTTTAGTCTAAATCATTGCAAGTGCACAGGTCATTCAAGTAATAAAAGTGGATGTAAGTCCATATATCATTCCCATGAGAATTGATGATAAATCTAAAGATCAATTACGTTATCTACTCAAAATCCTTACTATTTGAACTCCAATGTTTAAAAATGACCGAGTTTTAAACTAAATGAATAGTAAAAACTAAAATAAAATTCTATTACTACATGTAAAGAATTCAAATAATTGGATTGGAAAGTTCACTGGGTAAGTTAACACTTGGAAATAGATCAGTGTACAATTATGAATTTTTGCATCATTTTATGACATAGTTTAGCCATTAGTTGAAATCTGATTGGGATTTCTCCGTACACCATACATTTCACTAATTAGAGATTCATGTTCCTTTTTGATACATGAGTCTAATCAGTTACTTGTATAATAGAAACCTCTTTCTAAAATCTAGGTATTTTTCCTTTTCAATACTTCACACTTAAATCCTATGACTGTAGAATTCTTGCCCCCATAGACAGGACATTGCAAGCCTTCTCCAATCTAATTGGTAACTCATCCATCGAATCTGATAAGATTCTCTATCTCCTTGATTAGATTTGTGCTAACACGGGATCAAGATCCTCTCATCAAATTGAGGAGAAACCTCTAATCAATTAAATTGATACATCATCCAACTATCCTCACACCATGAGTAAGTTAGTGATCTATCGAAGTGATCTTTCAATGTTTAGTAGTTCCATAACATTAGTCTAACATACCTCCAAGTAATCATTTTACTCGTGAATCTCCATCTCTCGTGTCACCGGGTGAGGGCCTCCCCGAAATCGTGAGCAAAGATAGAGCTCTTTTCTGGGTATAAGCTACTAATATTCCGAACATGTAGCTTTTAAAACAATACCAATTAAATAAATCCAAAATTTCGAACTATGAATGTCTTTCAAGTTGAGTAGAAAATAAATAATTCAACATCGATCCATTCCCATATGGAGCTCAGTCTTTCAAAACTGGATTACAAATATCAGTGACTAAATGATCAGGTAAATTCACTAAAATTGCAAACAAACTGAATTAGATGAACTCCAAAAAATTTCCAAATTCATTGAATCAGACAGTAATGAAAAACAAAATTTTACAAAGAATCCAGCTCGAAACTTCACACCAGTTCACTGTTCAATCCCAAAAAGAACTAACTAAAATGCTACTCTAAAAACGAAATAAGAGAAAAGAAAAAGAAAAGAAAAAATAAACAAAAATAATAATATACAAAGAGTCTCCAGCTACTTAGAAGTTCCAATATGAAGTCACAAGATAGTGCCTCATGGGGAGGTCTATTTATAGATTTTCAAATGATGGACCGCGCTTCAAAGCATAAGTTGTGGATCCCCAAAAAATCTGGCCCAATTAGTCGCTTTGTCACAACAAAGAAAATTATGTTGCAACATAGATTTTATCTCTATTCCCTAGCTCTTGTCATGTCTTGCGGTCTCTGTCGCAACAATCTTCTATTCTCTTCTCTTCATCTTTTGTCGTGACATAGTTTTATTTTGTCGCGATAGAGTTTCTTTCTCCAACTCTTCAACTTGGTTACAACATTATTTGCTATGTTGCGACATTATTTTATGGTTCTTCTCAACTTCTATCGCGACACTAATTTTTTTTGTCCCGACAAAGTTTGACACAGTATCATGGATCTATTGTCGTAACATACTCTTTCTTTGTTGTGACAGAGTTTTGTTACCTTGCACTGCTGAGACTGAACTCTATGTCGTGACAATCTTTTGTAAATGTCGCAACATAATCTTCCTTAATCTTTGTTGCTGGTTGAACTGTTTGTTGCAGCAGTGAAATTCTTTGTCACAATAAACTTGTCTTGCCTGATTTCATTTCTCTTCTATTTTCTATCGCGACATAAAACTTATCTGTCGCGATAGAAATCTCTTACTCAGCAACTTTTATTGTTGCGAAAAAATTTTATTTTGTCGCGACATAAATTTTTGCCTTCAATTATTTACTATGTCGCAACATAAGTTTCTACGTCGCAACATTCTTCTTGTAATTCTTCTCAATTTCTGTCGCAACAATAACTGTCTTTTGTCGCGACAGAGTTCACCTCAACCTCATGTTTTGTTTGTCACGACATAAAACATCTATGTCGTGAAAGAATCTTCATATCTTTCATTGCTAACTCTGAATTTTGTGTTGCGACATAGTTTTCTTTTGTCGCGACATATAATCTACCTTGGTCTTGTCATGAACTGAAATGTCTGTCGCAACATGGAAAACTTTGTCGCAGGCACATTCTCTTGACTTGTCTCATTGTTTTTCTATTTTCTGTCGCAACAGAAAACTTCTCTGTTACAATAGAGTCTTCTTGCCCTTCAAAGCTGACTGTAAATTTTGTTTTGCGACATAGCTTTTCTGCCATCTTCAATTTTTTATGTTGCGACAAAGTTGTGAAATGTCACAACAAAATTCCACTGCCATTTTCTTGATCAATGTCGTGACATAGTAAGGAATGTCATGACATTCTTCTTCATGAACTTCTTCAGCTTTGTCACGACATAAAAGTCTATTGTCGTGACAAAAATTAGTCAGTCTATCTAAAATTATGTCGCGACATTCTTCATTTTTAGTTTGAGTTCAGCTTGATCCTTGTTGCGACATACTTTTGCTGGTTCAGAGAATTCTGCCTTGGCCAATTTTTTTGCTTTTCTTGATGGAATTATCTCTTTTTCATTTAAAACCTGCAAAACAAAAAGTTGGTGAATATTCCATAATTCAGCATTAAAACGAATCATAAACTTTTAAAATATGCTAGAAAAATGGATAAAACATGAGCTTAGACTCATCAATGTTTTAGGACTCCCGCACTTCACTGTACTCAACTAACCATTGGAAGTTGTGATTGCGGATGGACATCCCATCTTCGACCACAGGCTGGATATCCTCTTTATCAACGTAAACAGGAAGCGGAATGGAATATTGCTCTGAGCGAGCCGTCACAGGCATTCGAAAGTAATTCGGATGCAGGTCATGCATGCGCATAACCAAGGATTCCTCTTGATTGAGGGGGTTCCAGCAGATGACTATTTTCAACACGTCCTCTAGATCTAGAGCCTCCATATCCGTCGAAAGATGAACCCTCTCCAATGGCGGAACATACGTACTTACAATCACCTTATCAGGGAACCCTTTCTTGCTTGGACTGGCACCGGTAGGCTTGGGCGGAGGTGCTGAAGCGGCAATTACCCCTAATGGGGCACCCATTCCAACCTCCTTAGCACTTGGAGGACTTACAACCGGAACCTCCCCCTCTAGGAGTATATTAGCCTTGTTGATGCACACCCCCAAGGCTGGCTGGTCATTAGAAGCCAGATCCGGGGATTCCCACAGGTTTATTGCCTCGTCCTCATGAGCCTCCTCATCTGAGGGAGACCGCCTTGGTCGCTTCTCCATAGAACTCAAGGCGTCCACACCTTCTAAGGTCATAACTCCTTCGTGCTAGAAACCCGACGGCAAGGCTAAACATTTCTTCCTCCTCAACAGATTCAATATCGGCTACTCCCATCCAATCTAAAAATTCTTCTAACCCGCGCCTACGCTATTCGGTCAGGCCCTAGATATCGACAAGTTCTCTCTTCTTTCATGAGTCATGGGGCAGCCTGGGTGGACTCCGATGCTAGGTAACACGGCGCACCATCGAGGTCCTCACAGTCGACCTCCGCTTGGTCTTCGAAAGCAAGAAGCCTGGCTGAGAGGAGCTACTCCTGTGACTAACTCAGAGATCGGCGAGAACGAAATGCTCCCCCTCAATGACCTCTATGGGCAACGAGCGGGGAACAATAGGGATAATGTAAGGAAAAGGGATACCACCCAATCCTCAAATTCTTCACATCACACGTAAGCTCATGGTTGCGTCGCTCCATTATCTCAAGCAACCGTCCCGATGTTCCTGCCGACTTCAATCCAGCTTTTTACTAACCTACTTCACAGCTTGTCCGAACCTTAATCAAGAAAATAGAGGTGCATCAATACATAATCCAATTAGCAAAACATAAGTAGCAACCTAGCTAAAACAAACCTGGGAACACTGAGGACTGATCTGCCGAAGGGAAGTCCCATGTAGCCCAAGGCCCTATACCAAGGGCCCCTTAATTCAAGACAACCCTCAGCTTTAGTCTTTGGGGGAACTGTGGAGCCCTAAGCATAAACTCAAGCTTGATTGGCGGGGTGGACATCGACAATCAGCCCCTAGTCCCGTGCTTCAACATATAAATAAAACAAATCTCCACCAACGAGATATTCGTTGAGCACACTACAACCCATCAGAATCCTAATATTATTTAGATGGATAAGTGCAGGAGGTGCCCGGGAAACATGTAGAAATTGCTTCACCAATGACGACATGGGGAAGAGAAGTCCAAATTCGCAACCGCTCTCGGTAAAATGACTGGCATATTCCGCTTTCCTACCATCAAGCAAAATTGGCCACCGACACTTCTAAACTAATGCTATCAGGGATTTGGCAGTAGGATCTCAACTCCTATATGGACATGGAAAAACAAGGTCAAGCCAGGCTGGGGTACCCTCCCTACTAGGGCCTCTTCACCCAAATTTAACCGGTGAGAAGTCTCCTTCGATCTCTCGTCGCTCAAGTCGACAACAAAAAGAAAGCCGGGAGACTAACTCGAAAATGACCTACTAAAGCAATCACAGGACTAGAAGCCCCGAAGTTTACAAAGCCTATGGAGAAACCCCTAGGCCTGGGCGCATCTCAAAACCCCACGTGCAGTTTAGTCCTCATAAATCTACCGGACGGCTGAAAGATGCGTGTAAACGAAACAAAAAAAACCATCAAACAATCCACGCAAAATCGAAAGCAGAGCAAAAGAAAAACCCACTAGAAGACCATAAACAATCAGGATTCTCCAGACGGATCCTTCACCGAAAACTTTAGAAGTATTGTAGGGAAGCAGAGAATTTTCAAGCGAAAGAGTAGTAACAAAGAAGCTGCCTTCCGAGCTCCTACTCTTATATAGGGTAAGGTGATGGGACATGTGCATTAATGGAACCGATGGATTGGCCGCGATATCGGGAGGCGTGCTCCTCCCTCAACGCTTTCGATCGCATAACACTTCGCTTTCTAGTGAACAAAGCGGTTTGGCGGCGGGCTTAGCGCCGTCTCTGCCGGGCAGCCCTTGGGCTTGTTCATTAAAAGGGCCCGGGCTTGTCAGCTGAGCCGAGCCCAACAACCAGCCTTATTTGGTAAGTAGGATAAATCATCTTCATAAATCGATAACGGCTTCTTAGGAGCCCCCTTCAGGTAGTAAGCTCCTTTAGCCGAAACACGAAGACATAATGGGAAATGGAAAATTCGACACATCAGTATGCCCAAAAACCCAATTTTATTAAAATATACCAAATAGCTACATTGCAACCAAGACAAACGTATCCGAACAACTCCTGGAACTCTCATGTGAATATCTAGACAAATGTGCTAGGTCATTTAAGGAATCGTAAAAAAGGAGAATCAGAAAGGCCAAAATGAAAAAGGAAGAAGTGGAAAGAAGAGGAGGAGGAAGACGAAGAGGAAGAGAAAGAGGAAGAGGGGAAAATTAAAGACAGAAAAAGAATCTGCATTAACCCGCTCAAATTTCCTCCTTCAACTTCTCGCGCCAACCGCCAGATCGCGGCTCCTCAACCGGCCGCAACCCTAAAGGACGCAAGCACGGGGGCACATGTACTCCCAACATTTAACTCGAAAAACAAGGCAAAGATCATAATTAGGCCCTCATCCACGACTTCCGGCCGATCTACGCAAGGCCCAACGAACAATTCTGAAAAGGTGATAATGGCATCGGTAGGCCTCCCATCGGCGACGACTGATGGGTTGACACAAATGTCGTCTTCAAACGCATAATATCCATAAGAGGCAAGCAGTTCCAGAGGCTCTTAGAAGTCTCCACCCACCATTGTTCCACCTTCGTTGTCCTAGAGGAATCTGCGTGAGGGATGAGCCAATCAAGATAAATCCGTTTGGGAATCTTTGGCAATTTCACTAAACTCTCCATCATATATATAGGGTCAGTCCCTAAGGCGCACTCAATGCATCATTGGGAACATGGTATTTCCTGGTAACATGTGCCTCGGGATGAATGCACATTAATCACTTCCGCCTCACAATAAATTCGTGACCTAACAAAACAACATTTTCCCCTCCTGTAAGAACACGATACCTAGACGGATGTGGGCATTTGAGACCACTACAGCCCAAACACACTATCCAATAGGCCCGCTCGCACGTACTCATCGCCGATTCAACCCTAATAAGTGCCCAAAACAAATCAAGCTTCTCAAACCATGCAGGTTGCTCGGGACGAAAAACCCTTGCCCCGTCCTCGGGTCCCGAGTCCCCAAAATTTAATGTATTGCCGCCTATAAGATATTCATCCACAGATCTCTTAATTCACTACATCTCAAAACAATAATCCTAAAATAAGTGAGAATCGTCTGATAAGGAAAGTCAATTTATCATTAGATCTGATATTATCCTCCAAAATATAGAGAATTTGGCTTCGATAATGGCGAGAGATTCTATCGACATCACACGATTATCTTCCAAAAATCGAGGAGAATTCAAGTATAAAAGAAAAACTCCCACAAAAGCGTGAAGAATTTCTAATCATGTCAATTTTTCATCATCTTCTTCATCCTTTTACTTAGTATCGGAGAGCGATCGATGCATCGCCGTCGACCTTTCTTTGTGTTCTCACCGGGCTCAGCTGGATGATCAGCCGACGAATCCAACATCGACAACCAACAGGAAGTCTCCTAGTAGTGCATAAACATAATTATATGGCTATGAGGAATATGAATATGAAGATGAAGTGACATTGCAAGGAGTGATAGGAATGTAGCTGCCGTCACTTATTGGCCGCTCGCACTTCATCAAAACAATTGTATCGATCACTTCCTCCCAATTTAAACTATATGAACTTATTGAGGCGTCATCTAAGAAAGAATAGAGAGTAGTGGACAGACAGTTTCCCTTTTTCACCCCAGGATCTACTACCCGAATGGTTGAGTGATCATAGTTGATATCTGCAACATAGTATTTCCCTTGCTTCTCCAAGTTGACCATAGTACGACTGTTTTCGCAGACCAATTCATAGTCAGGATAACCACACTCAGATGGATCGCCTTTCAATCGGAAAGGGTAGTTGATGTTTCGGATCCCTCCGCAAGAAGAGGACCGGCACGTCTGGTTTCCATTATTATTAGCAGCACAAATTGCAAGCAAGAAAGTGTGGAGGAGTACTGCTAAAGCCAAAAGTTTTGCTCCTCTGAACATCATAATGTTTGAGAGAAACAAAGGAGGTGGAATTTTTCTGCTTCTATGCTGAATATAAAAGTGCAAAAAAAAAAGGGAGCTTTGACTGTCATAATCAAGTACTTAATTTGATTTTTCGAATAACTGATGGCCACCTCTTGTTCATGATAAGGTTCACTATATACTCCTTTCCAAGTTTCATTTGGCGTCTAAGAACAAGGAAAGACCTCTAAATCTGTCCAGAATTAAAATCAATTAGAATCACTATATATGATTGATATGGTAATATTTGAATTTAATTTCAGTTTCTTTTAAAGAATTATGTTGCTGAATTAGCAACTTTCCTAGAAGCTTGGGCAGACCATATATGATGTATGCCAAATTAACCTTACACAAAGAATTATATATTGGATCATTGTTTTCGCAGACCAATTCATAGCCAGGATAACCACACTCAGATGGATCACTTTTCAATCGGAAAGGGTTGTTGATGTTTCGAATCCCTCCGCAAGAAGAGGGCCGGCACTTCTGGTTTCCATTATTATTAGCAGCACAAATTGCAAGAGAGAAAGTGTGGAGGAGTACTGCTAATGCCACAAGTTTGGCTCCTCTGAACATCATAATGTTTGAGAGAAACAAAGGAGGTGGAATTGATCTTCTGCTTCTATGTTGAATTTAAAAGTGCAAAAAAAAAAAAAGGGAGCTTTGACTGTCATAATCAAGTACTTAATTTGATTTTTCTGTGTATGAATAACTGATAGCCACCTCTTGTTCTTGATAAGACTCACAGTACTCCTTTCCAAGTCGCATTTGGCGTCTGAAAACAAGGAAAGACCAGACCTCTAAATCTGTCCACAATGAAAAATCAAGAATCAGATATGGTAATATCTGAATTTAATTTCAATTTTTTTTAAAGGATCATGTTGCTGAATTAGCAACTTTCGTAGAAGCTAGGGCAGACAATAATGTATACCAAATTAACCTTACATAAATATATAAATAATGAATTATATATGGCATGCATCGTTTTAAGATACTACCTACTTTCCTCAAAATTTAAACTTAAAGTAAGTTTTAGTGACCCATTTTATACCAAGTTAATTAGATGAATTGAAATCTTTATTCTAAATGCATGAATAAGAAGTTAATTTAATGATACTGCAATTACCTTCCTCGATCCTCTATCCATTGAGAAGTAAAAAACAATTACATTGAACCAATAATTGTTGCAAATTGGTTGAATTGTTAAATTGTTTATTTTTTATAGTTACTAACTACATTGAACCATAAGGAAATGGAGTTGAATTTCACTTCAACCTACTCCACAAGTCTTTTTCGAGGAACCAACGAGAGTAAGGGACTTGTCAAGTTGTCAATACAAGGAGTGTGAATATTCCTATGATAGAGTGAGAATATTCTCTTATTTGGGATGGCAATGGGACATATCTTTTCGAGTTCCCTAACTCGCCCCTAATAGCATGGGTGATGATAAATATAATAGTTTTTTTAAAGAGCTTGAGATTAATAAATAAATTTTATATATATATATATATAATCGGATTTCTGGTGGGACAATTGAGTTCGAGTATTATATAAAAATTATTTTAAAGTTATTTTTATTTTATATTTTAATATATAATAAAAGTAATTTTTAATAAAATATAATTATAAAAATATACTATTTTATTTATTTATAATATATATATTCATTTTAATACAATAAAAAATTAAAAATAAATTAAATAAAAATAAAAAATAAAGTTAAATGAAATGAGTATGAAAAATAATTTAAATTAATGGGACGGGGTCGGGATGAGCCACACACCCCAACCCCCCACCCTCCGTTACCATCTCTACACTTATTTGTAGATGTAAACATGATTGATCTAACCATGTTAGAACTTTATATAGTTTTGTATGACTGTTTTACTTTGTTTTTTGAATTAATATTGTTTATTAAGAGTTTCAGCTATCACAATAAATTAGTATCAAAGCTTCTGCATACTCGACAAGCTTAAGTTTGAAATTTCAGAAGGAGTGAGAAAATGGTTAAAAAAGTACTTATATTGGTATCAATATTTTCCACCTTGAAATACTTTTGCACTAAAATCTATATTTGAAAAGTTTATAGATCCTTCCTTCTATCATAATTTTTAATGCAAAGGAGTCAAAGTCTTCCACCATAAGGGGACTTGTGGTCCATGCATGGTGACATGAAATGATTCTGAAAACTTTATATATACTTTTGTATGATAGTTTTAACTTTGTTTTTTGAATTAATATTGTACTTGTAGGAGTTTCAGGTATCACGATAAATTGGCATCAAATCTTTTTCATACTTTGAAAAAATTAAGTTTGAAATTTCAAAAGGAGTGAGAGAATGGTCCAGAAAAAAAAACAACTTATATTGGTGTCAATGTATAATAAAACTTATTTTTATGAAATTTGAACCTTAAACCTAGTTTTACAATATCTATCTTCTCTACACAACTTTTTTTCATAGAATATTATATAGCAACCAATGAATTTCTTAGTCTCTATGGTACATATGTTTCTTCTCAAGATCAGTCAATGACTTATTTGGTCAATCAAGAAAGACAAACCAAAAAAATTATTTTCCACATTCTTGAAATACTTTTCCACTAAAATCTACATTTGAAAAGTTCATAGATCCTTGCCTCTATATATCATAATTTTTAATCCAAATGAGAGAAAGTCTTCCACTACAAGGGGACTTGCGATTCAGGGTACAGATAGAAGTAGGGAATTTAGTATAGTTTTAAAAATAAAATTTTATTCCAAACAGAGAAAAAAGAAAAGGCAAGTCTCTCATAATGGTTGTAATATTTTTCACTTTAGAATCGATTTGGCAATTTAATTATTATTTTTATATTATCTGACAATCTTCATTTGTGTGACGCCCAAAACTCAGGGGTCTCGTTGATAACCCGTCAACCCGCAGAATTATTGTGGATTTAGGGTAACCCGATACCAATGTCATGGCCTCATTTATCTTATCCATATTTTCAAAATCGAACAGCCTTTTTGCTCAAGAAATTTCACCAATATACAACTCAGGTAATTAATATATTCACGACCCATCCCGCGCCTCAACAAAATAGTAAATTTTAATTCACACAGGGTCCATCTCGTCTATCCACAATATATAACTTATATCACAATAGTCCATAAAGTAGTTTATTACAACACTTTATACATAACATATATTAAAAAACTAAATTGTTTCTAATATACATAAAAATATTTACTGCCCACATCCCTACTTCCTTTAAAATCACGGCCTTGAAGGAGCGCTGTCCTCCAGTGTACTACCTACACCTGAAATACGGTCCCACGATCGCGAAAATTCTTAGTAGAAAATACCCCTACAAGGGTTACTCCCCACCCAAGTTGCACATGCAATGCCATTTCACACATTCAAGTAAAACATACCACATTCCTACTCAATGTCTACATGCCATGACGAGAACAAAACCCACCCTCGTCCTACGCCCCGAAATTCACCGACTACCTCACACATGCATATACCAGTGTGAAACCGTCATTTATGTTCCACGACTATTTTTCCAAACAAAAGCTTCTTTGTTTTATAAATCAAAATCCATTGGACAAACTTTGATATTCACTTGTTTTTACCAAGTCCCGTGTGTTTGTGGGTAGCGAATTTTCGGGTCTCACCAGAAGCCGTGACGCCTTCGACACTCGCGAACCATCAATGGATACATATGTCTAACCAAGAATACCGGGTTTTTCACCCGAGGGGGTATCTATCCCTCCTTGCTATACCCAACACATGTATTTTTTTCATTTCCTTTTTCTTTCATGCAACCGTGAGACTCATTTTGGGTGTTGTCCCATTTTACAGAGCCCACCATCGAACACCAAACACAATGTCGATATACCATGTACTCACAACATACCATCAACCACCAAACACAATGTCGATTTACCAACCATGCACTCACACCCATTTAATGCGATGTCCCCGTGCATATGCAATGCAAGATGCCATTTCATGTTAAATCATGTTAGACAGATAACGACGCTACATGGACAACACAATCCACACCACTTACCGAGTGTCATGGACAATCACATTACCTGCATATGACTTCCATAAATCATTTCATTCATGTCAACCTATCATGCAAACATATATCAACATTCACATTCAACATGTCACTTTGATTAAGCAATGACACACACAAGCAAGCCATGTAATGGCCATTGCACATAACAATTCATCTCATGTCAACATGTTAGAGCACACACATTGACACCCAAACACGTCACTCTTAGTCAAGCAATGACACTTGATCCTCAAGACCAGTTGTGGCATAGAGATTCCCACAAAAAATTCCACACAACAAGCCATCATAGCGCACAAAATAGTTCCGAACTTAGTTCAGAAAATAGTCCCCTAACAGTCCCAAAATTTGGACACAACCCATTAAATGCACTTAAGTCAGAAGATTCCAGAAAACGGACCATAACTTGAGTTATAGAGGTCCGATTCGGGGTGATTCAGTGTGCCTAACATCAAGTTCTCGACAGATTTACAATTTCCTAAGGATACTATCCAAATTTCACTTTTCCCAACCGAAATCGTCCCAAAATACGGGACAATAGGTTCAAATTAAAACAGTGGTACTGTGGCGCCTGAACGGACCATAACTTAGGTTATAGATATCCAATTTGGGTGATTCAAATGCCTAACATCAAGTTCTCAGATAGGGATACAATTTCCTTGAAGAATACTAATCCAAATTCTCCCTTTTCCTAACCGAAAATCAGCCCAAAAAACTGGACATCATATAGAGTCAAAACAGGGCACTATTCCCATAACCCATTAATTTTCCAAACAGCCCCTTAGGGAAAAAATGGCCAAACAGCCTTTTAGGGAATTAAAACTCAATCAAACAGCCCCTAGAATGGAAAATAAACCAAAGTAGGAATAATCCCTACCTCTTGGAGCGTAGGAAACATCGTTAGGAAACCTCGAAAGACTTCCTAACCCACAAACTTTGATTTTCTCCAAATTATTCTTTTGGATCTTCAATGAAATTTTCGCGCCACGCTATAAATTTCGTCGGCATCGAAAACTTTAACTCTTGGCTCAACAACTTCCAACTGAAGAAACTTGAGAAATCGCCGAAGGATTCTTTCCTCCCCTCTCTCTCTCTCTCTAACGTTTCCAAAAAATCTGATTTTGGGAGATATCTCTCCCAAATGAGAATTTATTTTCTCCCTTTTTATACTTTGGACACGTGGCTCATGTCGCGCCAAGTGTCCCCCCTTGCTCGGGTTCCTTTTTGCTCTGAAACAATTTATTTCGTCCCAGTTCAAGTTCAAATTATCTTATAAGAACTTTCTTTAAATTATTACATAACTTTCAAGATTTTCTCAAAAATCTTATTTTTGGGGTCCACCGGACACCCGTCACCCTGAAAAACGTGAAAATTCCGACTATCTCAAAATTCAACGAAATTCGACTAAATAACTAGATTTCCCGGTATTTATCTCCAACCCGCGTTCAAGCCACATCCAAGATTCAAAATTTTCCGTGTTTTCAACCCGTACTATACGCAGAATATTGCTGGTTTCTTTTTTCCGAAAAATTGCATTTTTTCCATGTTTTACAATTTGTTATTGGATTCTCATTGACAAATCAAAATGTTGACTTGGAAAGTGTGGATACAAGTCTAAGTGGTTGGCGAGTAGGAATTAAATTCTCATTAAAGTGGTTTCCACAATTGAAAAGTCAAATTAATCTTGATTCTAAATGCATGAATAAAAAGTGAAGGCAATGGTTTAGTTGTCCTCTATCCATTCAGAGCTAGTGATCAATTACACAGCAATCAATAACAAATTATATAGAAAATTATATGTACTAATTAAATGGAATACTTAGGTTGTGTTTGGTTAGCAGAAAATAATAAGGAATGAAAAAACAAATGTTAGAAGGAAATGATTTCCCATGTTTTATTGCTTTATGAAAAAATTTAAAGAAAATCAAATATAATTTAAATTAGTTACAAATTTATACATTTTTATATCAATTAATCTTGATATGGATAAGTTAAAACTAAATATAATGAGTTAAATTAAAATGAAGAAAATGAAAATAGAGTTAAATTTATTATATTATTTTTATTTACTATCAAATCAATTTTATTTATTTTAACTCGTCAATATAAAAATTAAATAATTAATTTAAGAATATATAAGTTTCTCGATAATTTTATTTATATTTTATTTTCTTTAAAATTTTACATAACACAACCAAGTATAAGAAAATCATTTTACTTAACAATTTGTTCTTTCTTTATGACTTTCCGGCCTGGGAAAAACATGACCTCAATTTAATTTGAAAGAGATGGAGAAAATAACCACATACATGTGATAGAGCTGGCTGAAAGGACACAAGTAAGCGACTGAAAATCAGCTACCACGGTAAAAAAAATTCTTCTCTATAAAATTTCAGGCTAATCTCCTCTCAAATATTTGTATATCTCCCTTTCCGCTTTCTGTATATCTTTTGCCATAACTTCCTTGGATGAAAATGGATTCATATCGCTCTTTATTTTTGTTCTTGTTTCTGATCAGCTTGTTTGTGGAGGAGATGAGAGGGAGCCCTAGCCAAGATGATCAGTGCATGACATCATCAAATGGTTGTGGCCAGGAGGGTGAAGATTCAGTTCCTTCCGTCTAAAACACCAGCCATACCACTGTGGATACCCCGGATTTGAGTTATCTTGCTCTGAGAATAATCAGACCATGCTAGAGCTGCCGGATTCGGTAAAGTTCTTGGTCAAGAATATAACATACGAATCTCAGGAAATTATTGTCCAGGATCCGGATAATTGCTTTGCCAGATAGTTTCCAAACCTCAGTTTAGTTGCCTCCCCCTTCTGGTTAAAAAGTAAACAGGACTTTACCTTCTTCAATTGTTCCTCACAAAAAACAGATGATCAATCATCTTATTTTCAGCCCATCCCTTGCCTTTCCATCCATGGTAAGCCGGTTTATGCTGTTCATTCCTTCTACTCAGTTCGATATCTGGACCTAACCTCTTGCCGGAGGCTTTACAACCCTTTAGTTCCATATGAAGATAGGGGTTATATATATACATTCGATGGAAGTGCGTTTTCTTTGAAGTGGTCGAAATCAATATGTGGAAGCTGCCATGGAGGTGGAAAATTATGAAGACTGAAGATTAATAAGAGTAACAGCATGGAACCACAAACTGAATGCGTTAAAGGTAAAGGGATTCTGAGATTATTTGCCTCCTAGATAAAATATTTTTACATATTATTAGGTAACGATAATAAGAAAAAATTATTTTACACATCACTAAAAAATTCTATAAATATTAATTTTAATTTTAATGCTTATCCACAAGGGATATTCTTTTTCCATCTTATCTAACATAAAAGGTTCTAGTAGTCAATGAAATCGCCAAGTGTCATCATACCAACCATTTGAATAACTATATATACTGGCATAAAATAATGATAGAGATTTCTTGATCACATTCCTATTCCTATTACATGGGGTTTTATTTTATTTTATGTTTTTTTTACACTTTAATTTCAAGATACTAATTAAATCTCACTCTATTACTGGTGATTCGAATACTTTATCCTCTCCCTATGCCTCACGCCCTCACAAAACAAATTAACGTTTTACCATTCGGGGTGCCTGTATACGACAGGCATTTATATGCGCTTGATTCAGATTTTGGCCATTACAAATTAGCTAGCATGACCAAGATGATAATACGTTATTACGAAACATAATTTCAAATAATTGCGATATATAGTATGAGTAGAAGAGCATGTTTGCACTTCCAGTTAGCAATAGAATTGGTACTACCTTAGAAATGAACCCGTAGAATACAAGAATGGCACCCAAAAAGATAAGGTTGAATCCTGTAATAAAATTAATTAGAGTAAAATCGTCATATGAATTTGTTATTGAGCATGATTTTGTAATTATTCCAAGAGCATATGAATAAGCTATTTTTTTTTCTTAATCTTTTACAGGTGTATCAATTAAAATGATTTTGACAGGTAATATTCTATTTAAACATTTTATTATCTCTTTCATATAAAGATTCTTTGCTTGGTCATTGAAGTTGTTTATTTAAGCAAAAACATTTACGTTTCTCTTCTTTTTATGTAATGCAGTACAACATTTGTCTTTTTTCGTTAGTAATTGTTGTATGCTCATTCAGCTTATAGTCAATAAACTGTATATAACGTAATGAAGCGTTAAAAAGTTTTTGGAAGACTATGAAGCTCTTAAGCCCTCAAGATACTCCTATGTTGTTGTTAAAAGGATTACAAATCAATTCAAAGATAAATTAGGCAAAGGAGGTTCTGAAACTGTATACAAAGGAAAACTTTCAAATGAAATTTTTGTTGCAGTAAAAATCCTTAATCATTCTCAAGGAAATGGGGAAGAATTCCTTAATGAAGTGGCAACAATGGGTAAAATCCACCATGTCAATATAGTCCGCTTAATTGGATTTTGTGCTGATGGATTTAAATGAGCCTTGATATATGAGTACTTACCCAATGAATCATCAGAGAAGTTCATATTTTCAAGAGTTGATAAAAAACATTCACTTAGTTGGAAGAAACTACAAGAAATTTCTATTGGTATAGCAAAAGGATTTGAGTATCTTCATCAAGGTTGGGATAAAAAAATCCTTCATTTTGATATCAAACCTCATAATATTTTACTTGATCACAACTTTAATCCAAAGGTTTATGACTTTGGTTTAGCCAAATTATGCTCCAAGGAACAAAGTGCAGTCTCTATGACAGTTGCAAGGGGAACAATGGGCTATATTGCTCCAGAAATTTTATCTAGGAACTTTGGGAATGTGTCTTATAAGTCCGATGTTTATAGTTTTAACGCCATATTTCGAAACGGTCTGAGGGAGGAAGAACATTGATGTTAGTGTGGAGAGTACTAGTCAAGTATTATTCCTAGAATGGATTTATAATCATTTGGATATAGGGGAAGAAATGCATATTTGGCTTGAAGAAGAAGAAGCTTCGACAGTAAGGAAATTAGCAATCAGGACTTGCATGTATTCACAGATCCTATTGATCGCCTCTTCCATGAAATCAGAGTTAAGATGTTGGAAGGAGAAGGAAATAAGTTATCCATGCCTCCTAATTCTTTTACTTCAGCAATTTCGACAAAGACAAACTTGAGCAAGCCAAGAAGAGTTTTTCAATAAGAGTTGGAAATAATTTCAGAAGCAGAGCACAAGTAATTGTCAACATGTCAAATTATTATGAATGTGTGATTAATAAAAATTCATATTGCAATTATTCATCGTCATAGCATTTCTATTCATATTTCCATTAATTGAACAAATGATTGTACAAAATGATCAAACCAGTGGCTATCAATGTTAAATTCCATAAGGTTTTATTCTCATGTAATGCATTCCTCATGCATGTACATAGATTTTAATGAATAAGTCAGAATATTCTCATGTCCTAACTTTTAATTTAGCTACACAACTCTATAGATCACCTTTCAATCAAGTAATAGTAACGAACGTCTATCACATTCAAGATATAATGTATTGTACAAAATAGCAATAAAATCATATCTATGAACGTTGAAGATGAATCTCATTCTCTATATATAACCACATAAAATTTCTTTTATTCCTTTTATTTTTTTATTTTTTCTGTTTCTTCACCACTTTTTTCTTTGACAAGAGAAGTAAGACTAATTAATGATACAATGACTAAATTAAGTTCGGTCCTTTGGTTAGATCATATCTAGTAATGGGATAAAACATATAATCTTTTACTTCATTCTAAGAAACAAGAGTTTTCAAATAAATATTTGGCCTTAAACCATGTCTACAATTTTAGAAAATTAAGATCAATTTTTTCCCATCATTTTCTTGCAACAAAAGTGGCTTTAAGGCCAATTGGTACACAATATTAAGGACAAAATTAATTAATATAAAAACTTGGGGATGGTTGGTCATATGTTCTGCCCCACAATGCTTCACATTAGTTTTAACTCCATCACACGTCATATGTTCATACTAATGTCACAGACAATTCTTTTGACATATATAGGAAAGCTACTGCTTTATGGTTTATTTTCCAATCAATACGTAGTAATGATTCCATATGGTGATCTGTTATACTTCTCAAGACATTACTCACTATTTTCATGATTTATTTCCCTTCGAATGACCCATAACGATTCCAAACAAATTAATTACCTTGCATTATCAAATGTGAATAGAATATTGGTTGTAGATAAACTCATTTCCCATTATGGTCAAGCTAACTTTCATGACTTTATTTTCCAATAAAGAGGATTCTTACCCTAGAATGCTCTTATGTTTTAAATTCTTAAATTCCTCTCAATTCTTTTGCTTTTTTGAAGTATTTGTTATTTTTTCGTGGTCTTACCCACAATTATTAGTGATGATGCTTTTCTTTCAACCTAACCTGGCTTCTGAGCTGCAAGGGGGTCATTACCGACCCGATTGTTTCATGAATGCGACGTGCGCTTCGATTGTCTGCTGAGTAGATCGCTGCATTGTTATCTGCGCTCAATACAAGATTTCCAAAAACCGAGGAAAAAGGTAGTCACAGGGCTTCGTCAGCCGCTCCGATGCCAAAGTCAGATTCTTCCTGAGAGAAAAGAGAGAATGCTTAGAGACCAAGATTGGCATCCAATTGTTATATCTTTCACCGACTCAGGTGGCCTTGTATTTATAAATGACGATCACGATAACTTTCCTAATCGGACATGACATCGACAAGATGTTTCCCTAATTGGATGATGACACCGACAAGATGCTTCCTGGGCTAGATGACGACATTACTCATCAAGTAGAGATTTTATTTCCTTATCAGAACCACCACAAGGGATAATTGAGGGGTGGCAATATCTTACTTTCCTTATCGATAAGATTTATTCGATTTACAAGTGACAAAGTAGCTATTGAGAATTCATCCTACTCTTCCCTCATCTACGAGATTTAGTCCGATTCAAGGCGATAAAGTTAGCTATCGGCACCATCCTACTCTTCTTTATCGGGCGAGATTTACTCACTCATATGATGCGCCTCCCAATTATCCATCATCGGCCTTACGGCTGACCCAGCTTCGCTTGCACGACGCTGCGCCGGTAATGTATAGGGTCCGCCTCCCTCGCCTAGTGAGTAAGCCTCCAAGGCGCCTATTTTTCAAACCTCATCAAGCCAGCTCTCAGCCCTCAGGCACTCCGCCAGGTGTGGGCAAGGGCTATATCAAGCTAGACGGGGGGTTTGATTTCATGTGTCACTAGGGCTGGATAGGGGTTTTGTCATTGCCTTACGCCTCTAAGTGATTTACGACTTTCTGCCTCGCGCTCATTTCTTCCATAAATATCCTCCGACCGCTCATCTCAAGGCTCCCTTGATCCTAAGCTTTTCTTGCTTTTTAGTGAGTTCCTGGAATTTTCTTTCCCTTAGTATTCCATCTGAACCTTCTGTGTAGAGTCCTTTTCGACGTCCTGCTTGAGATAGCTTTTTTTTTTTTTTTTTTTTTTTTTTTTGCTTCGGGACCCGTGACATATGTGCTCCTTTTCCTTAATGCACTCATTTTTATCTCACCACTTTCGCCTACTTTCAGGTTTTTCTTTTCAAGGATGTTCTCGCATGAATTAAATGGCCTAAATTGAAAGGCCCGAGTTGAGGCTGAGTCTTTCAACCTGTCATTGTGTTCGTCTACGATTTACCCGAGCTGAATCGATCTTGCGCCGCATAGCCCGTAGAATGCTGAGCCTGGTCGAATCGAAATGCGGGATGCAGATCCGCTCGACAATTCGCCTTGTCGATATGATTCCTCGACCGCATGACTTGTTTCGGGCAGAGCTCACACGCGAATCGCCGACCTCCATCGTCGACTTGCCCGAGTTGTATTGATTCCTTGACCGCATGACTTGTTTTCGCAGAGCTCACAATCGGAGCCTCTAAATCCGCTCTGGCTGTCCGCATGAGTCGACCGTTCCTTAGGCCGCATCGCCCCGCTTCATGGGTCGGGTCGCCAATACAGTAGGCCAGGTAGCTCGTTATCGGGACCGCCAGCGGCTGGCTCGCCGGTCGCGCAGGAGCTCGCCATGTCGATCACGGGAAGAGCTCGCCAATGAAATAGTAAGCGTGAGCCCGTCCATCCGCGCGTGAAGGGCCTGCCAGATGAACAAGTGGGAACTCAGTCCATATCAGGAAGAGTTTCACTGGTTACGATCAGAGGATGGAGCCCGCTCCGTTCGACATGCAGCAGCGGCTCACAATGTGAATAGTGTGGAAGGAGCCCGCTGGTTCAAGTGCAAAGGGAAGGGCCTGCCAAAGCTGGCCGCTAGAGCTCGTCCGCCTGAAAGCCGAGGGAGAGCTCGCCAATAGGGAATTGTAGGGAAGGAGCCCATCTCGTCCGCGTAGTGAAGGGCCTGCAAGTAGAAGCTGTTGAGGAGCTCACAGTGTGAGCTACTGGGCTCAGCGTAGACTGCGAGAGCTCGCCCATAAATAAGGGCTCGTCAGTAGAGCCAGTTGGAAGAGCCTGGTCAAGTGTGAGCTCAAGCTGAGGAGCTCACAGTAGAGCCACTGGGAAGAGCCTGCCATGCACCATTGTAAGAGCTTCGTCCGTGTAGATAATAGGAGCTCGTCAAGTAGAAAGGCCGCAGCAGAGCCCACAGTAGACTGTTGTAAGAGCTTGTCCATGTAAATACAGAGCTCAAGTAGAGCCGTTGGGAAGAGCTCGTCAGGAAGACTGTTGTAAGAGCTCGTCCGTAGATAATAGGAGCTCGTCAAGTATAGCTGCGAAGAGTCTCGCCGTGCAGGGACCGTCAGAAGAGCTCGGCCCATGTACATAATAGGAGCTCACAAGGAGCTGTCAAACGCCCCGTCGAAGATCACAGAAGAGCTCGTCCGTGTATAATATGAGCCACAAGTGAGCCGCTGGAAGCAGCTCGTCAGTAGACTGCCAGAAGAGCCTGCCTCAGAGATGGCAGGAGCTCGCTGCGAGCTGCTGGGAAGAGCTCGTCGTGCATCAGTTGTAAGAGCTCGGGAAGAGCTCGTCAGGAAGACTGTTGTAAGAGCTCATTCGTGTAGATAATAGGAGCTCGCCAAGTGTGAGCCGCGTGGGGAAGAGCCGTCAGAAGACCAAGCAAGAGCTGCTCTACGTAGATCAGAGCTCGCCAAGTGTAGCCGCCGAAGAGTCAGAAGACTGCCAGCAGCTGCTCGTAGAGCACAGGAGCTCGCCAAGTGGTGGCTGCTGGGAAGAGCCTCCTGCCGCATCGCCAGAAGAAATGCTCATGTAGATAATGTGAGAGCCTCGTCGTTAGGAAATTGCTTAAGAGCTCGCCAGTAGACCAGTTGTAAGAGCCTGGCCCATGTAGATAATAGGAAGGAGCCCGACTGTTTGGAGTCCAGTGAAGGTCTCGTCAGGAATAGTAGGCTCGTCCATCTCGAGCCGAGGGTCAACTCGTCAATATGAATCGTACGCAGGAGCCCGCCTCGTCTAGAGTGCCAGTGGCTCCTCGTCAATGGAATGAGTGGCTCATCCATCCGAGTGGAAGGATGAGCCTGGCCAATATGAACTGCACGATGGAGTCCGTCTGTCTCGAGTGCAGCCGGCGGCTCGTCAATGTGAATACAAGTAGGGCTCGCCCATCTCGGAAGCCGAGGGATGAGCCTCGTCAATATGAATTATACGAAGGAGCCCGCTTCTTCGAGTGCAAGAGGGGCTCGTAATGCAGGAGGGGAGCCCGCCTTGGTTGAAGTCCAGCCAAGGGCTCACAATGTAAAGGCAGGGCCTGGCCCATCCGAAGTTAAGGGATGAGCCTCACAAGATGAATTGTAAGCATGAGCCCGTCTCGCTCGAGTGCGCCAAGAGCTCGCCATCGGGAATAAGAGGCTCGCCCATCCGAAGTTTATGGACGAGCCAGCTAATATGAATTGCGATTTAAAGAGCCCGTCCGCAGGTCTCGAGGCAAATAAGGGCTCGTTAGAGTGAATAGTAGGGGCTCGTCCATCTAAGTTAGGGGATGAGCCTCGTCAATATGAATTGTACGAAGGAGCCCGTCCGTCTGGGCGTACACGGCGGCTCGGTCAAAGCTTTACCGCGAGGGCCTCGTCCATCCGAAATGGGGATGAGCCTCACAATATGAATTGCACGGCTATCTGCCTATCCTGCGGGAGCGCAAGGAGGGCTCAGAACAGAGGGAGGGAGCCCGTCTGCTTGAAGTCCAAATAAGGGCCCGCCAACGTGAAATGGTGAAGGCCGTCTATCCGAAACGGCGACGAGCCTCGCGCATGAATTGTAAGAATGAGCTCGGTTCTGTCTCTGAAAAACAAGGGCCACAAAGTGAGCAACCGGGCCCCCGGCGCCGTGGCCTGTGGCTGCCTGCCGAATGGCGATGTAGCTCGAAATGTCCGACTCCCTGAGGCAAAGAGCGGCTCGTAGAGCAGAGGAGCTCGTCGAGGAGCAATCAAGCCCCGGGCATGGCGGCCTCGAAAGTGGCGATATGTACCGAAATGGCTCACTCCGAGACAAATGCCTCGTGCAGTAGGTGAGCCACAAAGGAGCAGCGTGGCCCGGCCGAGGCCGAGCGGCAATGTACTGAAATGTCCGACTCCCCCGAGGCGCCGCGGGCCTCGTGCTGAGTGTGAGCTCACGCAGGAGCAACCCGGGCTCCCGGGCGCATGGCCCGAGTGGCATGCCCACCATGGCGATGTACTGAAATGGTCCGGGACCCGAGGTAGCGCGGTCTGTGCGGAGTAGATGAGCTCGCTTCAAAGGAGCACGTGGGCTCCGGCGCCGAGGCCGAGTGGCAATGCAGCCCGAGCCGGTCCGACTCCCGAGGCGCCGTGGCCAGGCGAGCAGGTGAGCTCACAAAGTGAGCACTGTGGCCCGGCGCCGAGGCCGAGTGGCGATGTAGCCCGAGTCGGTCCGACCCGAGGCAAAGCTGCGGGCTCGATGGGAGTAGGCGTAGCTCACAAGTGAGCAACAGGCTCGCCTGCAATGAAAGTGTCCAAGAGCCCTTTAAACCGGACCGCTCGTTGTCATCCGACTTTCGATTTCGGGAAGATGCGCGCATTTTTACGCCGACACCGAGAATTTGAAGCCACTAATTCTCCGAGTGCTTCGCCTTCTTATAAATGACGGCTTCATCAGCCGTGGGAGCTATATTTCTGATATTCAGCTCTTCCGTGTGTAATCGAAATCCGCGCGTAGACGGCTGTGAAGTTTGACGCCTTCGTCTGGGATCCACCTCAAGATTCCGGTTCGCCTATGGACTTCGGCTTGCAAAAAGCAGTTGTCCTTCATGATAGGGAAGTCAGAACCTTCCCCAACTCGTCAGGTCTCCCCGTGGCGCCAGATCCGCTCGCAAGTTGCTCTAACTCTTCTACCAGCGTTGATCGACGAGGCGGCGCTTCCACTCCATTCAGATTGCCAGACCGCTTCGCCGTCCCAGAGGTCTCGTTGTCCGCCTCCCGGGCGGATTCGTGATCCTGGCGGATCGGGCGCTGCTTCCCGCCAGGTTCCAGTCGATACCATCGCGAATTAAGAACGCCATTTATAAAGGAACCGCTTTTCCTACGCATCGCGCCAACCGATGATGCTTTTTTCAACCGGACCTGGCTGGAGCGTGTGGGGTCTGGCCGACCTGATTGCTCATGAAGGGGATGCATGTTTCGATTGTCTGCTAAGGTAGATCGGCCAGTGACTGCTGATCTCGCAAGCCTCGATGAAGTACTTCTCTGCAAAAACCGAGGAAAAAGGGGGTCGGGAGGGCTGGCCCGCATCGCTCCGATGCAGCGATTCTTCCTCGGTAAAAGAGAATGCTTAGAGAATTAGTATTGGCATCTCGAATTTAACAGTAATTTTCACCGACGCACGCTTCAGATGAGAGCGGATTTATCATGGCACCTTCCTAATTGGATTATGATACCTAATAGCATGTCACTGATGATGACACCGCCGCGATGTTTCCTACGGGCGACGATATTACTCACCAGTGTGAGATTCATTTCCTTATTGTAAACCAATTAATAAGTGGATAATTGAGGGGTGATAATATCTTACTTTCCTTATCAAGTAAATTCGCCTGGATTGAGAAGTTATCGGTGAATTATCCTACTTTCCTCATCACTAGATTTACCCGATTTATGATAAGTAGTTATCGGTATCCTACTTTCCCATTTCCATGGTATTTAGTCTAATTACATGATGCGCCTCCCAATTATCCATATCATGCTCACAAAGGATCTGGCTTGTTTTGGGCCGATGCTAGGGGCTTGGGTGTTTTATAGGGCCTGCCTCTCCTTTGGGCCTAGTGAGTAGGCCTGCGCGCCTATTTTTCAAACCTCATCAATTAGTATTTTACAAGGCAAAATGTTAATGCAATATTCTCATATATATCCCGCCAAGCATTATGGTCAACCTTATATAACTTCACTTTTCATGCTCATTCATTATGTTACCATTTTATTAATGGCGAAGTCAGGATTCAGTGTTAGGAGGGGCTAGCTTTAAGTTACATAAATTTTAAGTAACAGTAAAGGAGATTATTAATCAACTAGTATCAACTGAATAACCTCAATTATTGTATCTTGTTGTCTTTGAAGAAGCTTCAGTACTATTAAGGTGGCTAGGAGGAGTTGGTAAAAAAGGAAAAAAATAAATGTTTTATGGAGTTTTGATTGGCTGGTCTAAGTGGTGTGCAGGTTTGAGATCACAAAATTTATAATACCTAAAACCTACCTAGTGGTAACCAAGGTTACTTCTAGGTATAGTGGCTTTAGGATCGTCCACTGGAATGAGCTTTCTCTCGACTTACAATCCTTATTAATTTGCTTGTGAAAATCTTCTTTTTAATGTAAAAATTGGATTTTTGAGAATTGGTTGGTTGATTGGTTGTAAGTCAATGTTTAGGAGATCCTGGGACTTGGTGAAACCATGTCAACATACACCAATGATGACTTGAGGGGGGTAGAATTGGGTTCCCAAATTAACCTTTTGGTAGGTCTTAATATATAGCTGGGAAATGGGTCAATCCGGCCCAAATAGGCAAAGCCCATTCGGGTTGCAAGCCAAAACGACCCACTTTTATTCGAAGCTGGCCCAGCCCTATGCAGGATGCGAGTTAAAATGGGCCAAAATAGGCCATAATATTAAAAAATGCTCAAATATATATTTTCCTAATTTTATCATTCTTCAAATAAAAAATACACAAATACACAAATAATTAATTATTTTGGTGATACACAAATAATAATTAATACATAAATAATAGAGCTTATACAATATAATTAATAGAAGACAACAGACCGTATAAATAATAAAAGACACCGGATGGGCCAATCGGGTCCTCCTCCTCATCCAGAAATCCTCACCCACCCACCCCTTCTTTCCCTCTCTAGAAACTTCCATTCTTCAGAGTTGAGACCCACCTACATTCTCAACCTTCGTCTCACTCTGTTCTCCCCTTCCTTCGATTCCACCCGCTTCTCCTCCTCCTCCGTGACATCAAGTTCTGCTCTCTAACTTCCACCGCACCACTGACCTCCTCAAATTGCCCGTCTTCAAGGGAAGAGACCACCACCTAGTGCTATC
Source organism: Tetrastigma voinierianum (assembly GCA_016808115.1). Lineage (NCBI taxonomy): Eukaryota > Viridiplantae > Streptophyta > Magnoliopsida > Vitales > Vitaceae > Tetrastigma > Tetrastigma voinierianum. The sequence goes on along the minus strand of JAEQBH010003664.1, from coordinate 176,552 downwards.
AAGGAGATACATGTTGAAGAGAGGAAATACGTTCGCTCCCATTTCATTGATCCCAAGATACTTCAAATTGTAGAGAAGATGAAAGCGGAGAGGAGAGGTAATATGCAGGAAAGAATGAGAGGTGGCTGAGAGAGGTCAGTTGAGATGATGCAAGATAGAATGAGAGGTGGCTGGTAATAATAATAAAATAAATAAAAATTTGGGCCAATCCGACTTGCCTGGCCCTAACTAGGATGGGTTGTGGGCCAATTCGGGCCTGGCCAATAGGCTCGAATTATATTCGGATAGCTAATTTCATGGCCCGACCCTCCAAAATATAGGGCTAAAGTGGGTCGGCCCATCGGTTTTGACCCATATTCACAGCTCTATCTCAATATATGTGATAAGTATAGAAACAAGCATATAGAATGAGTTTGATTAATTCCTTTGTTAATTTCTTATTTTCTAAGAAAATGCCACTTAAACTTTTTCCATAAAAATTATGAGTAATAGTGCGTCGAATGCACTAATAGAAAAGACCTAAGAATTCTTGATTTCCATGAAAAGACATGTGTAATTTTTAATTGAGAAGAACCTTCAAGGAAGGTGTTAGGGATAATGTTAGGCAAAACTTTAGGTGTCCTTTTCTAGCATATTATACTCTGGATCACATCCGAATATTTGAGGAGATAATTATGGAGATAAAATCTAGATATTTGACGAGCCAAATCAAAATATTTGATAAGCTATTTATGGAGATAAAATATGGATTTCAAAGGAAAATTTTCAGCTATCAAGATAACCTTCTATAAACACAAATTAGAGATCACCTTCAAATAAGGAAAATATTCAAAAAGATATTGAAACACGAGAATAAAAAGGGACTAGAAGACGTTTCAAATCGTCTCTCCAGACCATAACAGAGCTGAAGTTCAAGATTCAAAGGTCGATGAGTTTTCATGTGGATTGAGTGTTATTTTATCATTCTTATGCATACATGAGTTTTATGAGGGGAATTTGGGCATATGAGAGCCTAGATGTTGTTGGAGTAATGAGGGGATCTCATTCTATGTTTCACTGTGAGAGAATGAGGTGAATAAGGCGTTTGAGAAATGGGGAACCTTGTATCATGTAAGACCAACTTGTAACTTAATTGGGATATAGTGGAATCCTTTGCATATGGGCTCAGCCTCGTGGATGTAGCCTTTGTCGAACGGCGTAAATAATCTCTTGTGTTCGTGCATCTTGTGTTTTTTATTTTTGACAAACCAAACAGTTTTTCTCTTTCAAAGGGTATTAACAAGAAAAATTAAATATTGTTGGGTAATTGATATGACAAGGATAGAAAAACTTGGCTTTGCTAATTTCTTGTTTTCCATGGAAAAATAGACACCCAAAGAAACGTCTGTTACTTTCCACGAGAAAATGGGGCCTATTGTTTTCAAATGAGTTATCATGCAGGACCTTCCTAATGGCATCAATTTAAAATATATTAGACATTATGAGGCAATTGATGTAAGAAAGGATTGTGTGTGTACACATAAAAGGAAAAAGTGGCCTTTTATGTGTGTGTACACATACATGTTTAACATTTATTAAATGATGACAACATTTGTTCTTTTTTTCAAATGAAATTGCCAACTAAGAAACTTGATTTAAAGATTGAATTGTCCTTTTGGCTTAGGGGAGCTACCAAAGCATCTTTACAAATAAATGTCAATTAATATTTTATTTAGTTTTTTTTTTTTTTAAGTTGGAGGGAAGTTTTATTCATTATCAAGCTTTAAAACATCAACAATCAAAACGGGAGGGTCTAAATGTCATACTCCCAAACCAGACATAGAAACATAGACTCTAGCTAAGACATGAGCTACCTGGTTTGCTAATCTTCTAACAAATGAGACCGAACAATTCAGTATCTCTTTTAAAAGTGAAATATCTGCAATAATCAAAACAAAACATGCATCATCAACCTTGCAATGCTTAATAACATTAATCACTACAAGAGCATCTGATTCCAATAGCACCGAACTCATTCAAACTTCTTTGATCCAACTATGTGACACCCCCAGTCCCGTACCCATCGACCAACCGTCAACTCATGGAACTTACATGCTCCGTAACCCGATAACATTATCAAGTTGCGGTCCCCTTTAATGACCTTAATTTAACAAAATCGGACATAGTCCCCTTGCACGGGGGAGCTCTACCCAAAATATAACCCAGAGGGGATATAATAACAATGACCCATCCTACTAATATAACACAACGACCAAGACCGGGGTCTATTTATGAGTAAAAATGGCCCAACCGGGCCCATTTATCCATACCTAAAAATATACAAGGCTATATTCTCATAGTCCTTAAGAGTTTAATTACAACACTCTTATACAAAAAATACATGCAAGAAATCCAAACATCTTTACATAAATGATTACAAAGACACAACCCTGCTTTCTTCACAATTGCGGCCTCGAGTGAGCGTTGTCCTCCGGTGTACTCCCTGCACCTGAAATATTTTTTTCCCATAAAGGGTGTGCCACGCCCAGTAGAGTAAACTCCTACAGAGGCTACTCCCCACCTAAGCGCACATGCAATGTTCATGTTCACAATTCACATTCACATTCCAAGTAAAAACAAACAATTTCTACTATGGAATCCTACATGCCATGAAATGAGATGAGACTCAATCATGCACCCCGCACCCGAGTCCTTACCGACTCACATCTTACCCAAGTCCTTACCGACTCCTACCACACAATGCGATGTCAAAGTGTGATATAACCCATCATTTGTGGATTACATCCAATGATCATTTTACAACAAAATTCATTTGTTTTCAAACCAAAAACTTTTTGGATGTTACAACTCAATGATCATTTATATTCAAATTCATGTTTGTTTTTGTGGGTAGCGAATTTTCGGGTCTTCAATCGCGCTTTTGCACGCTCCTACACTTCACAAGCCACCAAGTACCATATGGGAGCAACTAAAAATATCGTGGCTTTCACCGAGGGAGTATTCCATCCCCGTCATATTACTGCACACATATTTTCCTTTTCATGTATACAACCGTACGACCCTATTGGACGTTGTCCCACCGTACCGAGCCCACCCAATCAAACACCAAACACAGGGTTGATTATAACCATGCACTCACACCCATATCATGCGATGTTCCTGTGCATAAATGCGATGCGATGCGCCACTGCACGCTATATCATGCCACATGCATAATGAATGATACATGGACACACAATTCCACACCGTTTATCGGGTGTCATAGATAATCACATCACTTGCATATGACTTTCATACATCATGCACGCATATATCAACATCAACATAAAACACGTCATTCTATATTCAAGCAATGACACACATACAATCAAGCCATGTAATGGCCATTTGCACATAGAAATCTATCACATGTCAATATCTTAGAACACACATACTGACATCCAAACAAGTCACTACTTATTTAAGCAATGACACTCTTGATCCTCGAGGCTAAGTGTGACATATACTATGCCCAAAAAACAGTCCACAAAACAGCCTCGAGACTAGCCATAAACAGGCTTCCAAACCAGCCATCCATAGGCCTCAATCATGCCCCAAAAAGGACGTGAAAATAGTCCTAAATTCATTCCCATAGTAGCACTGAATTCAGTCATAATCAGTCCAAAAATCTGGACAGTAGGTAGGGTCAAACAGGGTAGTCTATGGCAGTCCTAGAAAATGGACCATAACTTGAGTTATAGAGGTCCACCTGGGTGATTCAGTACCAACATCAAGCTCTCTCAGACGCGGCCAATTTCCATGAGGGTACTAGTTCGATTTTCTTTTTCCCCGACGTAAATCACTCCAACCGATAGTAGGTAGAGTCAAAATAGGACAGCCTATGGCAGTCCCTGAAAATGGACCATAACTTGAGCTATAGCGGTCCAATTTGGGTGATTCAAAGGCCTAACATCAAGTTCTCATATGCAGATACAATTTCTATGAAGGGCACTAGTCCACTTCCTCTTTTTCGATCAAAATCACCTGTAATCCGACAAGATGTAGGTTCAAAACAAAAATCATGTGGCACTCTCGAAAAATAGACCATAACTTGAGTTATAGAGGTCCAATTTGGGTGATTCAAAAGCCTAACATCAAGTTCACAATTGCAGCTACAATTTCCATGAAGGGAACTTGTCCAAATTCTCTCTTTTTCCAACAAAAAATCAATCCCAAAATATGGCTAGTGTGCATGATCAAAACAAAGATTCTATGCACCTAAAATTCAGCCAAATGTTCCTGGCTGAGCCATAAACCCGATTAACCCAAATGTACCCTATGAGCTCTAAAACCTGATTTTTCAAACCAAACAACTCCTAAGGAGCTATAAAAACTAATTTTTCAAACCAAACAACCCCTAAGGATGGAATTTATGCCAAACAACCCTTAAATTAGATTTTTAATCCACAAAAAGTAGGAATAAACCAAAGTAGGAAGAATCCCTACCTCTTGGAGCATAGAAGAAACTCTAGGAAGTCCCGTGGACACTTCCTAAACCCGTAATCTTGATTTCCCGAATTCCTTGCTTAAATCCTCGATGAAATCTCAGTTTTTGATACCCACACTTAACCCTCGTAGAGTAGATGAACTTTCGTTCTTAGCCTGGACGAAATCCGACCACTCGATCGCCTTAGATCGTAAAGAGAAGTTGGAGCTCTCTCCCTCTCTCTCTCCTCCTTTCTCACAGCCAAACAAAAAGAAAAATGGGCCTTCTCTTGCCCTAACCACATTTTGTTTAACTTAACTTAAGTTAGATGAGTGGCCCATGTCGTGCCACGTGTCCACACTAGGTCTGGGTCCGTTTCTGGCCCGAAAAAATTTATTTCATCCCGGTTCAAGTTAAATTTATTTTAAATGAACTTTACTTAATTTATTTTCCACTTTCGAGATTTTTTTTTTTCTCAAATATCCCGTTTTTGGGGTCCACTTGACACCCGTCTCCTCGAAAATCGTGAAAATTTTGACTATCTCATAATTCAAAGAAATTCGTCTAGGTAATTAGATTTTGTGAGACGAATCCAATGGTGAGCTACGTTTCGTCATCCGAGATCTAGAAAAATTCCAGGTTTGCAACCTGTACTATTGTGGTAATTTATCGTTTTGCTCTTTTCAAAAAATTCAAATTTACTCAAGTTTTACAAACTAAGTGCTTCTCTAAAACTCTAAGCTTCAACCATAAAAGAAGTTAACATACTGGAATACTTGGAATTAAATCGATCCGCAATAAAAAAAACCGTGACAATCTCGAAGCATAACACCTGAACCAATCATTCCACAAGCCTAAAACACTCCAGCATCAACATTACATTTTAGCCACCCATCTGTCTGTCTGGACCATTTCACATCAGCATAAGATCGAGCCTTATGGGGAGATTTCGTGTTCAAATTTTAAGATAATGTCTAGCGCTCAAAAAACAACATGCTAGCCTGAACTTAGGATGCAATAGGAACCCCTCTCCCCTTCCAAATGATAGAGTTACAATTATTCCAAAGCTGCTATGTAATCATTGCAATAGATTCCTTATTCATTGTAGAGTTTTTACTTAGCACAAATAATAGCCGATCATCAAAATCTATAGACGAACCACGACTGCGAGTACCGTGGCCTTTAGACCAAGAGCCACTACTCAATAGGCCCAACGCCCGCGCTAGCCCAGCGTCTGGCCCGCGTTATGAAGCGACCCAAGACAGCCTACCGTATTAAAACCATACGAGAACTAACCAAACGACAGAGTCCTAAACCCCGTCTGGGATCCCAAGTCCCCCAATCGGTCATCCTACCGCATATGGGAAGTTTATTATGGATAAATATATTAAGGAGGAAATTATGCGCATGATTTTTATCCATGGATCTCCCAGTATCCAAATCTCATTCGTTTCAAAAAAATAAATCCTTAATAAGGGAGAATTAGTCCTTGATAAAGAAAGAGAGATTTCATCACCAAAATCAAGAGATTATCTTCCTTATAATCAAGGAGAAATTCGAGTATAAAATAAAAAGACTTCCCACAAGGGAAAGGTATGCAATTCTAACTACGTGAACTCCTTTCTTCCTCTTCTCCATTCTTTTGCTGACTTAATCATCATAAAGGCGGCCGGCACACCGTCGGTCGACCCCTTGCTTTGCGTTTACATCGGCCGTTGATGCTCCCTGCAGGTCGACTTCCATCCGGCAACAACAATTGGCGTCGTCTGTGGGAATCGTACAAAAAGTCTCATCGATAACTTGCAAGAGCTTGCCCAACCCGCTCAAGAGTTCTCACTAGTAAATCCGATTGTCCCCCTTTCTACATTTGATTCTTCTGACACAGTTGCAATGTCAAGCAACCCGATGATCCAATCGCCCGAATATCAATTCCTTCATTGGCGTCAAGACATGGAGAAGAAACAGAGGATGCTTGGTGCGTATGAGGGAATTACAGATTGCACCGAACATTTACAAACGTGAAACGATCGTTCTGAGGGCCTGTAGAAAAAGGCTGATTCGCAAAAAAAATGCAAGATAGCCGTCACCCGACCGCTCACAATAAAGGAAAGGAGCCCATCGTCCCTGACATTGTAGATACCCTGGTAGACGACTAGTTATCTTTAGGAAGCTCACCAAACCTCTCCCTAGCAAAAAGTAGCAGGGTCAGGTCGCGCTAGAGACGCTCTCATCGCCCTACATTCAGCAACGTCGATAATGGCACGTTCCACCGAGCAAGAAGAGAAATCACCCGAGGGCGTGAATCCACCAAACAAAGTGCTCTGAACACGCTCAGATTACTAATCGGCGTAATGCCGCCCATGCCACGTATAACCCCGCCTTCGCAGACAGATCACGCCTTCATGTTCACTTGCAAAGAACGACATTCGGAGTCCCCCACTACGCTCTTTCGCCTTGGTGGCGACACGCTCTTCACACGAGCACCCCACGAGTTTGTCGTCATACCACTGTCACTATTTTTACGCTTCCATCGCACTTACTATCACATGCCCATTACAATCAAAGATGACTTCTTAATGTCGTAATAATCTTCTACTATGAAAAGTTTTCCCGGCTAGTTTTCAAAGCCTTGCACTAGCCTGGTTTCATAAGCTCCCACAAAGCTTAATAAATACGTTTAATGAACTAAGGGAGAGCTGCCTATCTCGCAACACCTATGCCCTGCAAGATCGTAGTGCGAAATATTAGTTCCTTACAAACCATTTTGAACATGTATAGAAGATCCCACGGACTTCATAAGGAGGTTCGAAAGCAAGTACCCAACAGCTAGAATTTTACAAGATGGGATGCGTACCCTTCGCAGTAACTTCGTGATAAGCTTCGCATCATCGGGCTCCTTCTTCCACTCGCATTCTAGACCTCGCCTGTAAAACAATGGAAGAGTTATACAGGCTGTTGCATCGATACTCACCATCGAGACAATATCTCGAGCAGCTGAACCTGCATAATCATGTGATCACAAACTAGCTGGCTGAGAAAGATAAGCCAACGAGAAAGAAGCCATCCGTGTCTAAGGAAGGTCAGAGCGAGACTGAAGTTAATTCCCGAGATCACCATAAAAGGATAGAGTCTCAATTCACCCTTGAATATCTCATACGAAAGGTTGTTGCTCCTCATTCGCGAACTACCAGATTTCAAATGGCCTACACCCATCCAAACGGATCCTTCTCAGAGAAACAAATCCTTGCGGTGTGATTATCATAGGGACCATGGACACGAAACCGACAGGTGCTGAAGTCTAAAATTCCTAGTGGAAAATCTAGTGAAGGCAAGACACCTCAAAAGGTACCTCAGGAAAGTAGATCAAGGGGTGGAGCCTGGCGCCACAAGTAGAATTATACATCCATGGTCTTACAAAACCTGTGACTAATTTATAAACTATATACTAGGCGACCCGGCTAATGATCAATATCAATCAAAACGCCAATGGGAAACTCATTGGGGTGGCTACTAAGCATGACGTATGAATGTCGCCCACATAGAAAGCGCCAGGAGCCGAAATGATAGATGGCCTCATATCCTTTCCTTCGGTTAATCCGAACAGGGTCATTATGCCTCACTATGATGCCCTGGTACTCACCCTCTTTATTAATGGTTTTGATATGCATAGGGTGTTGGTGGATCCGGGCAATGCGATAGATTTACTACAACTTCCAGCCTTCATATAGATGAAGCTTTCTTCTAACATGCTAAATTCAGTCGGAAGAATCCTCTCTAGTTTCAACGGAGCAACTACAGCGACGCTAGGAGATGGCACACTTCCTGTAAAAGCCAAGCTAGTCACTTAACGGGTTTTGTTCTCAGTCATCAAGGATTTAGGGCCTTACAATGCCATAAATAATTCGAATTCCGGGTCGTACTCCATGAAGGTCAGGTCTTCCAACATACCACCAATGGTAAGTTATCAATAAATGTTAGGTGCTTGACCTTTTTGCTGTACCAATGGCCGCACCTTTAGTGCTATCAACTCACAATGTGTGAGCAAAGAGGGGAGTGCACTCAGCACCCTCGGGATCTAATTCCGACCTTCGCATAACAATCACAGTATGCCACCTAGATTAAGACGGAAGAAAAGGACCCGTCAGCTATGGATCCACTAGAAGAAGTGGAGTTAGAAAGACCAAAGAAGTTCACCTACGTTAGCTCCCTCCTGACCAATGAAGGAAGGGAGCAGTTAAGACTCACGCTGTTGTGCAACATAGATGTATTCGCCTGGAGACACTCTAATATGGTTAGAATACTCCCTCCCACTCCCCCTTTTGAACTTTTCCCTCCCATCACCACTCCAATCTCGAAATTTAAATAAAATGATTTTTTATTATAAAAGATACAATTTTTCATCCAAATTTGTTATAAAAATACTAAAATTATCCAAAAGATACGTTTTTGTCTTCAACTACGCTTTTCATCCAAATTTGTTATAAAAATTAATTAAATTATTTTTTATAATGGCTAATTAATGAAATTAATTTTTATATTAAATTGAAAGATAAAACTAAAATATTATTTTCATTAAATAATATTTAATATCATATACTAACATAAACTTATGAACCCCACATGCCCTCCTCTCGTTCTCCCCTCCAAATGCTCTTCGTCTTCATTTCTCTGAGTTCTCTTCCACTCGTAGGCACCTATAGGCTATACAACCTTCGTCACACCATTCCTACTGTCACTACTACAAAAAAGACATATGATAACATATAACTTATTGACTTAAGTCAATCTATGTCATTATAGGCATTAGTTTAATCAATCTTCACTTTTATAAGTCTTTTAAAAGCTACCTTAATTAACAGATGCTAAAGTTAGAGAAAAGCAATAATAACACATGATGACACTAATATTTTTTAGGTCAAGGTTGATTTTAATAATAACACATAAACATATTTGATTGAGAAAATATTAATAATTATTATTATTATAAATTGAATGGCAGTCGGTTACCCCATAGAATTCCACTCTATATTCTAAACCACATGACCAGGAAGTCGCGAAGCTTGTTATTTCCAATACACGCTCTACTCCATCATCAATCGCTGAAACCCTAGGAAAATCTAGAAACCATTCTGCTTAGATTGTCCGCTTCCACCCTTGGATTTTGCCTCATATTTCAATCTTGGTGAGCTATGGAGCTTTCTATAGATCCAAATTTCATTCATTTTGTTTTTCAGTTGGAGATTTGTTTGCGGTGGCATTTCATTGGGAATTTGTGATTATTCGTATTTATATTATACTTTGGCTGTTGAATCTTTATTGTTTGCGCTTTTTGGTTTGGATTATAGATTGATGCAGTTTATTCATACTATAGAATTTTGTATTCTTCTGGTGGAATTTGCGCACTCTGCTCATTTAGGTTGAGGTACAAACAGACCACGTAGCTGGAGAGTTTTGTGCCTTGTGGAATGTTTGCTTCTAAAAACTGGGGAGGTGGAATGATTTGAATAATTTCATTCTATTGTTAAAAGTTTCTTTTGGATTTTTCTCCTGCACGGGATGATTTTAATTATGAAATCTTGGGATATACCTTAAGGGATTGCCACTCCAATTATAAAGATGGAATTTTTAATATATAATCGCCTTTAGGGACATGTGTAGGATCACTTTTTTACTATAGAATGTTGTTTCATTTTTTCACCCATTTTTTATATTGAGGGATCAATGTTCTGTATGACTTGATATTAAAAGGTGCAAAAACAATGTAAAAGCAAAGTGGATTTTCTCTATTTCAATTAACAGCCAAATACTCCTTCAAGTTCATGTTATTCATTATTTTACTGGCCTGACATGTATATCTTTGTTAGTGTTTGTGTCTAGTTTTAACATAAACTGGTATTTAGTTTTCTTAAAATCCTAAATTTACTAGCTATAGAATATTTTCTAGATTAGTAATGCTTGCTCTGATGCATGCTATGGCAGTGGTGGAATGGCAGGGGAATAAATGGATATATTAACGTTAACAATCAATGGGCTTGCCCTGGAACTAGGTTCATATCTTGTAGGTATCATAAATTGTTTTTGGATTTCAAGTTTTTGGGTAGCATTCTTTTATGCTTTAAAGTGACATACTATCTTTTAGTCTTGATAGTCTTTAGGCTTTGTTGTGGGTTCTTCACTTATTTACTACCTTGATTTCCAATCTTATATATTTAGTTAAACAACCTTGAATCAATTGAGACAGGAAGTTGAGGCTGAAATTTTATGCTTACAAATTAGGATCCACTTTTAACTTACAAAAGACAATTGAAAGGATGAATTTATGTACATAATTATTTAGAACCGTTCTTCTAGTTTCTAACGCTTTATGCTTCAATCTGCTCTAAAAATTTTATGAAATACTGAAATCCTTAAATTTAATATGTATCACTAGTATTCTAATTTGATTCCATGGATTTCAATAATTTCTGAATTATTCATGATTACTATGCATTAAACCACAATTACATAAATCATGAAATCTGAAACAATGCCCTAATTACAATAACGGTGGAATTTGCTTCTTTCTTTTCTAATCATGGGTAACTTTTCCATAATTCAAATGCTTAATATTGACGATGTGTATATTGGTAACTCAGTGTAAACTTCTCACCCATATTTGTTAAACGGTAAGGTGGATGTAATACTTATAATTTTCTGGATTATATGCATATGATATCAAGAGCATTGGAAAGGGGCAAGGTTTGGAGAAAAGTAGAAATAATAATAAAGTTAGTTTTTTTATTATTAAAGGTGAGAGCATGTTGTTTCTTTTTGTATATTTTTACCTATTTTATATATTTTCTTTAACTTAGTTATTAAATTCATTCCTAATCTGTAATCCAAATTTTTTAAACTTTTTATGAAAAATATATATTTTCTAAATTCCTCAAGTCAAATTCACTTCTAAATTCTCAAATCCAAAGTTCAAGTTTCTGAACCCAAATCAAATTTAATTTTCCTAAATAAATTAAAATTTAAATATTCTCTTATGGTATATATATATAAATAATTTGTTCTCATTTTTGCTGTAATTTTTTTTTCTTTTTTATGTTTTTAAAATGGATTAGAGTTAGAGAGTTCACAAATTTATTAACTTTATAGGTTTTCTTGTTCAGATAGTCATGGAGAAAGAAAGAACAACTTATTTGATGAGCTAGTCATTAAAATGCTTTGAGGTTTTTTCTCATTTTATTTAAATCTTTCAATCTCCATTTATGTTTATTCATAATTATTTGTCTATATATTTTTAAATAGAGAATGGAGGTTGTAACATTAATTATTCATGTTCATTTTTCCTTGTTATGCATGTCAGTTTATTGGATACTTGGCTCACGTTTTAGCAATTGCCCATCGATACAATAAATTATGAAAACATATGGCTACTCAAACATCCATGTGTTTCATGGTAAATCTATTAATAGTTGGCCCCATGTGCTTCATGTCCCTTTATTATTATTTTTTTCCACCTTCTCCCTACTCCTCTCTCTCTCTCTCTCTCTCTTCCTTCTCTATATATATATATATATATATATATATATATATATATATATATATATATATATATATATATATATATATATATATATATATATATATATAATAATTTATTCTCTTTTTATCAAGTAAAATTGTTCTCATTTTATTTTTCGTATGAGAATGAATGTCTGATAGTTCACCTTATTTATTCATTTATTTATTTTAGGTTTCTCATAAATTTTCATCATGTTTTCTCTTTTTTCATTTCCATATCACCGATATTTATAGAATTTTAGTTGATTGAATTTTTAATGAGTCATTGTGGTGTGTTAGGATTGTTGGATGTCATTTTCACTCACTGATACCGTAACGCCTATGCTTTCGACTAGATCCAACCAAACAAGGACCATATTCCATTTTTTGTAGTCATTATGAGAAGATATATGTCTAGGAAGGTGAGAGCGAGAACATAAGAGTGATATTGATGTTCCGGAGACTTGTGAGTTAGGGTGATGAACTAGGTTGTGTGCTGTTTTATTTTCACTATTTTGTCACTTTCTTTCTTTCTCCTTCTTAGGTATCTTGTTTCCAAACTTTGAGTTCTTGCTACACATTTTAATGTTGTGGCCAAGCTTGGCTTGACTAATTTTGTGTTATATTTCTTAACAATAGTTTTTTTTTTTAGTTTGGTGTTTTAGTTCTCAAGGCATCTTTCTTATAATACCTAATTGATTGTGTTGTTGTTGTATTAAATGTTCCTAGATTTTTACGCCACCAGATTTTTCATATATTGTTATAAGATTTTATGCTTTTGTTATATTAAATGTTCCTAGATTTTCATAAATTGTTACTAGATTTGTGCTTTTGCTATATTAAATGCTTCGAGATTTTCATATATTAATACTAGATTTTGTGCTTTTGTTGTATTAAATTTTGATTTGAAATTGCTTGTGGTGGACTTGATGTCCCGTAGTTGGATGTGGAGTAAATGAACATTATTGGAAGTGTAAAATGTTTTATTGTAGGTGTTGTAAAATTGGGAAATGTCAGAAAAACAGAGGAAAATTCTACCCAATTTTCTGTAAAATGTTTAATCGTATAAAAAGGGTTTAATGTTTAAAAGAAAAAAATAATAATTTCCCACCATGTTTAATAAGGTTTTAATGGAAAACATAACTGTATAAATGAGTTCGCTCCACGGATTCACTTTTAAAAAGGGTTTAAAAGAAATGTTTTCTCAAACTGTGAGGAGTGCCGGGAGTGGTCCTCGGGTTAGAAGAGAAAACTGCCATCCCTTCAAGTGACTTTATGCTTGTAGATTAACACTTTATGCTTGTTGATGAACCTCTTGGGTGGTTAGTTTACCAACCATCATATGTGCAGATGGGTAGAGGTAAAGGAAAAGGACACCATGGAGGAAGAGGTAATAATAACAATAGAGCTTGGAGAGAGTCTATTGATGAGATAAATCATGTACGTAGACCCAAGACATGCTCTCTATGATACGCCACAGTTCCTTCAAGACAACCATCACCTCCTGGCCAAGACAGCACTACAACAATTTGAAATTGGCTCTGCATCAACATCTGTTGCTAAATCTATAAATGTTGAGGTCAACACTGATGGTGCTTCTAGAATTGACCCTAGAGATGTGATCACTATTGAGAAAGAGAGTAGCCATCAACTTAATTTTCTTTCTAATAATGCCAATAGAAGGTGTATTGTATTAACATGCCATAAGCATTACTATCCATTAATCTAGGAAATTTAGTTACCACTCAAGTAAGCTAATGAAAGATAAATACACTGATCACATTTAATTGATTGACATGTACCAATGTACTAGAATACTCACAGTTTTAAGTAATCAAATGTGGCAGAATTAGGCAGAAAGAGTCTACTTTATTTTTTTTTTCTTTTGGTTTTTATTTTAGATCAACTAGTCAAGCCAATCATCTTTATCATTTTTCTTAGACTTGGCTAGAGCTAGAGCTACCCCATTAATTACTCTAATCACTTAACCAGCATGAGAAGGTTCAAACACAAACACTTGTCCACACTGTATATAGGTCTGGATAAAAATATATGTTCAAGTCATTTTCAGTAGAATTTTAAGTCAATGGCATTTAATTATCCAATCTAATCAATGACACATCATTACCAAGAAAATGATTTCTTTATTTGTTTAGTATTATTAACTCTTTCAAGCACTGGAATCATCAATAAAGTAATTTTCATCATAGGTTGTTGCCTCACAAAAATGCTCACGTATGATCACTAAGACTTTCGAGCAAATGGTTTCACAAGGATCTGCATATTTGAAGGAATATTCTCGAACACTAAGGATTTGTATTTTGAGGATTTTAAGGAAATATTTCTTTCAAATATATTGTAATTTTTAAAATATAAAATGAGTTTGTACTAACTATTTGTTTTTTTTTTCAAATTTATAGAAATATTTTCGGTGGGATCTAAAAATAAGTAGCATAGTCAGGATTCTTTGGGAGAAACAGGCAGTTATTAGGTACAAGAGTTTCATTTAGACCATTAAGAACGCCAAACAAGCCGGCCTATGTTTCTGATGATATTTGGAAGGCATGGAATGATGGATTCAATAAGCCTGAGTACATAGCAAGAGCAATTTAATAAAACAGTTAAATCGGTGTCAAGAACCCGCCACTCATACCGAAGGATCTATCACACATTTTTCACATGCCAAACGCATGGTTAGGTTTTTACAATAAGAAAATTTGTTACAATAATATTTTAATTGTGTGATCACATTATATACATTTTTTGTTTTGAACTCACAGGAACAAAGTTTGGGAAAGAAGCCTACATACTACGAGCTGTTTATTCGCAATCATACTAAAAGGAGTGATGCCTCATTCATCAATGAGAAAGCCAAAGCTTTGAATGTTAGCATCTTAATTAAAATTTAATGTTTTATTATATTAATAGTTAATTCTTTCATTACTAAATTTATAAATTTAATGTGATGTGTTGTTGAGTGTGATGATTTCATCCGACGACGGAGGAGATGTCCCAACTGCAGGAGGGGTCGTCCAACCTTGTCCAATTTGATGACAATGAAATTTTTGTTAAAAATGTCTGGGGAGTGAAGAAATCAAGACTATATGGTATTGGCCTTGAAATATCAACATACTCTAGCATTGCTCTTTTAGTGGCACTTCACCTGCGATAGGTCATAGCCATGAGTTAGAGGATCAATTGCATTTCAGTGTGAAGAGAATAAGCCGTTACATGATCGCTTGCTGATTTCCAGACCAACACCTCAAAAATACAGGAGCAAAACCAAAAAATACAGGAGGAGATGCATAGACAAATGCAGGAGGAGATGCATAGACAAATGCAGGAGGAGATGCATAGACAAATGCAGGAGATGCAAAGACAGATGCAAGAGCAGATGAAATCAAGGCTTGGTCGTTTACAGACTCCCTAGTAACCGACTGGTGACAATGATCAATAGCTATATTTGACACTAATATTACCATTTTGTTATTTAAGAATACTATTGATTTTATCATTAATTAAAAGTATTGTGTATTTCAACTTATTTAATGATATCTATTAATTTAACTGTTAAACTACATCTTAATGATTTCATATAATTGACTTTGAATGACAACAAGATTGGTATGAAAAGTCAAGACATGTCAGAAAAAAATATTAGTATATATAGACAGAATGGAAACAAAATTTTCTGTCTTTGATTAGAAATAGAGACGGAATTTTCTGTGGCCTCGGGATCCGGTGATGTTCTTCGCAGACTAAAATTTCTGGGCTCTAACTGAGATCTACCCTACTCGATCGCAGATCTAAATGTTTTGGTCCCCGATCGTAGACGATTGTCAGCGGTCTCTAATCAAAGATCGAATCAATCCGCTCTCGGTCGTGAGACGAAATTTGAGACTGAAAATTCCGTGTGTGATTAGAGACGGATTTATTTCGGTCTCTGATCAGAGACGGAAGAAATCCGTCTCTGATTAGAGACGGAGACGGATTAGAGAAAGTAGAAATCATGTACCGGTATTTTTAAGACCGAAAATTCCGTCTCTAATCCATCTGGAATTCCGTTTCTAGATAAAATTAGAAACGGAATTGTCCGTCTCTAAATGAAGGTTTTTTTGTAGTAATCAGTTCAATGTTATTAATTTTTACTCAATGGATAGAAGATTCAAGAAGGTAATTGCTATATCATCAACTTCACTTTTTTATCCATGCATTTATAACCCAGATTTCAAGTCATCTAATAACTAGAAAATGATATATGCCATCTATAATTCATTATTTTTATATTCATTATTTATTTTTAATTGCTTTGCCAGTATGACTCCCTTCAACATTTTATAACTAATCCTATATGCTTAATTGATTTGATCTCGCAGCTTGGAACCCTCTGAGATTCTTCATTTTTTACCTGCTAACTACACTCGATGAGACTTTGGGAGTTTACTCTTATAATCTTTCATATGATATATATGATATATGTAATTATTTTTTCTTTTAAGTTAATTTTTGTTCCTCTCATGTTTACAAACATGGCAATCTCCATATATACATAACCTATGCAGATTTCCAAATCCTTTTCAACAATATTCTTTTTCTGAGATCATTAGACACATGTCTTATTGCTCTTTTTCCCTACCACTTTTAGAATCCTTTCATGACGACAATAATATCGAGTCATATAATGAATTTGGTTATACAAAATGAATCATAAATTGAAATTCCAAATATGTGAATTCAAAATTTTTCTTTCAAATAAAATTACTTTGGAAATTTGGGATGCATTAATTGATTTGAAATTAATTTCAATTTTTTCATAGAAAAAAATTCCTTAATTTTTTGCTACCAAACATTTTTTCTCCATTGATCATTCCATCCTTTATGTGTATCATGCCGTAAACCAAAAGTAAAAGAGATATTAGACTTATTGTGAGTGAAAATCCAAAACATACATGATCATATATAGCTGAAATGAACTTTTTGAAACTAGTTCTATCTGTTGATTTGATGATTGAATGTGGATAGATAAGTACAAATCTTCTTTTGATGTTTTTCATATTTTTTAACATGTGGTTTATATGTAGCCATGATCACCATTGCACGAGCGATGCTTGGTTTTTTGTGTTAGGTCCCAATTAAAGCTTAAAATAATATGAAGATGCTCTCTTCGGGTGAAAATGAACCACACTTTGAATTTTTCTCCCCCTCTTTATTCATTTCATAGGAATTTAAATAGGAAATTAACAACTTCATCACATCCCTAAAAATAAGGCACTACCACTAACCACTAATTAAACTACTCTTACATCATGTTCCTTTAACTAGGACATCACAAGAGCACTGGACAAGCCATAACCCAAAATTATTCAAAAATAAAATATAACTAATGAATTAACAACCCTAAGAAATAGGATTCTAAGAGTTTATTATTAAAAAATTGAAAAATAAAAACTCGAGGCTACGTGAGTCCTTTTTGTTCGGCTTATCATCACCCTCTTCCCGGACATGAACCTTGCCCTCAAGGTTCAAGTGAGGGAAATGATTCTGTAGGAAGACCGCATCCTCCCACGTTGACTCCTCCTTTGTCACTTATGCTAAGGTCCATATCCTCTCCCTCAGTCTCCATAAGTAATAATTATGGTGTTTTTACACTAGGTCAAACAGAATTTTTTTATTTCAATCGAAACATAGTCCTAAGTCCTTCGACGTTGCATTTCATCCCAGAGAGTTTAATGGCGGAGTTGCTAACCCCGCCAACGTACTTAGGTCAGACTTGCAGCGGGCAACAGGGCCCTCACCGCCAGAGTTGCTCATCTTTCATCCGAGCTAAACTAATGGAATCTTTCAATGTCCTGGGCCGAAATATTTGAACTGTTTCTGCTATTTTAGGCTTGAGTCCTCCCATGAAAGTCCCATCGAGGACTCGTTGAGACCAACCTTGAACTTAATTCCCTAGCCTTTCGAATTCTTTCTGATAATCTCGTAAAGAACCGACTTGTTAGCTGGCAATGCCCATCAAAGTCAACTCCTTCATGAGGTCCGAACCTTGCCCATAGCTCCTCTTCAAATGTCTCCCACATAATATTCCGACCTTCCTCCCTATAAGCTTTCCTCAACCATTGCCACATTTGGTTGGCCTCCCCCTCTAGATGATAGGCCACCAATTAGACTTTCCGATCTTCCGACACCTCTTAAAATTCAAGAAACTGTCCCACACAGTTAAACTATTCCGTTAGATCATTGCCAATGGACTTGGGGAATTCCAGCTTATTGAATCTGGACCGGAACAATTGCCTATTGTTCCCGATCTCCTCTCCTTGAGATCTTCTTCTAGCGCTGTTGCTGGTGATTTCTCCTCAGGTCATGGAGGCCTCGACAAGTTGTTGAATGGCAGCCTCCATTCTCTATAAGCTACCCTTTATATCTCCCACTTAATTTCTCAGCTCATTAACTCCAAACTCCAAGGAATCGATCATTTCATGGTTAGTAGCCATTTCTTCTAGCTATGATACCAATGTTAGGTCCCAGACAAAGTTTAAAAATAAAAAATAATATGTGATGTTTCCTCTTCTGGTGAAAACTGAACCACACTTTGAATTTTCTCCTCATCATTTCTGTTGAATTTGGAAGAGAAACCAGAATAACTTCATCACATCCCTAAAAACTAAAGCACTACCACTAACTACTAATTAAACTACTCTTACATCATGTTTCTATTAACTAGGAGACTGAGAGTTAATTTTCATAACCCAAAATTATTCAAAAATAAAATATAACTAATGAATTAACAACCCTAAGAAATAAGACTCTAAGAGTTGATTATTAAAATTAAAATAAAAACTCAGGGGCTACAAGAGTCCTTCGTTTTACTTATCATTTGTGCCTTGTTGCGTATTTAATTTATGTAAGTTTCACTAACACACCTATCGTTAGGATCTACGATATCGGCACTCCTACAAAACAACCATAATCTTCAACCAATCAAATACACATATTCAGAAATAAAGAAGATGACTCATAATTTTAAGAACAAATTAGGTCAAGGAGGTTTTGGTTCTGTATACAAAGGAAAACTTCGAAGTGGTTGCATGGTAGCCATAAAAATGTTGGTTACGTCAAATGCTAATGGACAAGATTTCATCAATTAAGTTGGTACAATTGGAAGGATTCATCATGTTAATGTGGTGAGACTTGTTGGATTTTGTATAGAGAGATCAAAATGGGCACTTGTATATGACTTCATGCCGAATTGGTCTCTTTATAAGTTTGTTTTTGTTGATAAAGGAAACAACATTCCATTAAATTGTGAAAGATTATACAAGATCGCACTTGGAGTGGGACTCGGGATCGAACACTTACATCAAGGGTGTGACATGCAAATTCTTCGTTTTGATATCAAGCCACACAACATTTTTCTTGATAAAGACTTTACACCAAAAGTTTCAGATTTTGGTCTTGCAAAATTATATTCAATAGATGATGTATTGTGTCCATCACTATACAGGAACCCAGGCTACATTTCTCGTTCGAATCGTCACAAAAACATCGATGTATCATTTAAGCATGATGTTTATAGTTTTGGAATGTTGTTATTGGAATGGTGGCAAGAAGAATGTGAATGCATTTGCAGTATCAAGTCAAATATATTTCCTCATCATGGACTTATGACAAAGGATCATGAGCACTTAGAAATGGAGATGCCACTAAGGATGAAAAGAAGTATGTGAGTAAAATGGTATAGTTGGCACTATGAAAATAAATGAAGTCGACCGTCCTTCAATGAGCAAAGCATTGAGATGCTTGAATGAGAGGTTGAACTCCGAAAATGCCCTCCTAAGTCAACTCTATGGTTTATCAAGAAAACCAAGAATCCATGGTAATAAAACAATCTTTCATCCACTCCATCAGTACAATCACGTTAAGTGGAAGGTAGTGCTACATCACCTAGTTAGTTATTTATTTTAGGATCCAATAATAATGTGTGATTGTGTCTTATATGTGAGGTTTCAATAAGATGACTCTATGTAATAAGATCAAGTTTCTTCTTTAGACATTAGTTCGGTTCCTAGTGTTGCCGCATTTACAAGTTATAAAATATCATTTTAGATGTTTGGATACTTTTTTTTTTTTTTTTTTTTGCTTAATTGCCCTTTAAATTATCAAAGAAAATCCTTCATTTCTTTAAAGTTCTATTTTTTTTCAAATATTCTATATAAAAATAATTATTGAGGTTGTAGAGGTTAGCTAAACTATTTTAATTGTTATGAATTTGCTAACAATAATAATCTAGACTTTCAAGAATTAGTAGAAAATAATTACAATATTTCTTTTTTCTTTAGAGTTTATTGAGAAGTACTCAGTGTGTGGTAGTAATATTGTCTTCATGATCCATAGTACTGATTACAACATTTAATTTGTGTGATCCCTTAGAATTTCTATTAGAGAAAGCATCTTGGGCCCTCCAATGGTTACAATTACGTTCTTGGCATTAGATTGCACATCTACATGTAAGTGGTTCTTCAAATTAATGGATGTTTACTTTCTCCATTCTGATTTCTAATTTTGTCGAAATTAATTAGGACAATGATCTCATCCTTTGCACTTTGAATCATGTTCTCAAATTAAAATTTGAATTTTAAGAGAGCATAAAATTGCATGAGCAAATAAATATTCAAATTTTAAAATGGTCTCCTACAACTCACATTTCAATATTAATTTTTGTGGTCCATTATACATGTGGTCAATTTTGATGAATTTTTCAAATTAAACGATTAAGTCAATTTTTTGGTACTAAAAAAGACTTAGCCCTTATGTTTACAGATAAATATTCAAAATTTTAAGATGGCCTCTTACAACTATCACATTCCAATATTAATTTATGTGGTCCATTAAACATGCGATCAATTTTGATGACTTATATATTGGATATAGCTTTTCAAATTAAACCATCAAGTCAATTTTCTTCTCACTAAAAGAAATTTAGCCAATACATCAAGACCCTATTTCTTTATAGGAGCATATAAATTTCCAAAATTTTAAAGTGGTTTCAAACAACTATTACATTCCAATATTAATTTTTATGGTCCATTGTATATGCAGTCAATTTTGATGACTTATTTATTGGATATGACTTTTCAAAATAAACCATCAAGTCAATTTCTTGTCACTGAATGAAACTTAATTAGCCATTAAAAATAGATTATTGTCTGACCTATTAATTAAATCGTATTCTTAAGGAAATTCTTCCCAAATTTTTAAATTTTATTTTTAAAAACAAAAATATAAATATAAAATAAAATAGAGTATTGTCTTCATCATTTATTTAAAAATAATAATATAAATAAAAAAAAATTACTAAAAATAAAGTATTGTGAATAAAAAGTACTTCTTAAAATTGTTTAAAATGTAAAAATACATTAAATTAAGAAAATCTAAATTGCAAATAAATTGTTATCCTATTAAACATTAAATTATTTTAAAACTTTTAAAATAATTTATAAAGAAAACCGTATTATTTCTTTTCTTCATAATCATTGTAAATTATCATCTAAGCTTTATTTATTTATTTTTAATTTATACATTTTTTGACATCTTAATTTATACATTTAATAATTGAAGTAACGAGTACAATGTCAAATTTTTTGTTAAATTTCCAACTTATTTAAGGTTATTTTGGACTTTTCGAATATAAATATCTTTATATTGATTTTCAAAACTTTAATGAGTGGTGAACTGAATTTTGGAGGTCATGTGACCTATTTTTAAAGTTTTGAAGCCTAATTACCCTTTTTACACATGATTCTCCCATACATTTTTGCTATAAGAAATATTTGACCTACATGGCTTCTCATCGCCCAACCCATTTACCCTTAGTTAGGTCTTGAAATAGCTCTCTGTTGGGCCTTGAAATGCTTTCTCAACCTAATTGGGCTGGGTCTTATTGGCAACTCTGATTCAAACGTATAAGGTGTATCCCACATTTTATGGAGAGATAAGGGTAATTATACTCATTAAAAAAATATATTCGAGGAATATGGCTAGTGTCAAGGATTCCTAAGGGTAACAACTTCTCCTACATAAATGGTAGTTTATTTGATTACTACTTTTAAGGAACTAATTTAGGAATATCGGTTATTTCCTTCAAATATGTCACGTGTATGAGTTGTATATATATTCTTCACTCTCTGTGTTAATATGCAGTGACATTATTCAATAAAAAAAACACATTTAGAAAATCTTCTCCAATTCTTGTTTTTCTCTTGGTATCAAAGCAGAAACGATCTTTCTCTTCTTCACATCATGACCTCTCTATCCTTGAATGTTGGTAACTTTGTTACCCTAAAACTCACCTCATCCAACTATCCGTTATGGAGAGAACAAGTATTAGGTTTGGCAAAAAGTCAGGATTTAGTTCACCATCTCACCAATGAAACTCCAATTCCACCAAAATTCTGCTACTCAAAAATCCAAGATACTACGTGTACCACAAGAAATATCATCAATACTCAACAAAAGAATTTGTCGCTCGGGCAAAAGCCTGACCTCCTTCTCGTGGTCGGATCATCTAACTCTCTTTCAAGAAGCTGACTTGTCATCGGTATAGACACGGCAATTGCAGTCTAGGAAATGCTTAAAGAAGCATATGCAAAAGACTCTCAAGAGCGAGAATTCACACTTCGACAACAGTTAACGTATTTGTGCAAAGATGAAAATAAAATTATTACAGACCATATACGTATATTCAAAAGCTTGTGCGATAACCTTGCTGCCATTGGCAAACCTATCCCTGATAAAGAAAAGGTGTTTTGTCTTCTCACAAGCCTTGGACCATGAAACCTTCACCACAACAATGCTAAACTCCAAGACTAACCTACGTAGCCGATTTCACAATTGCAAAATCTGCATTCACCACCAAACTCGTCTCAAATCAACTGATGCTTCTCTCTCCTCTTACTCCACATTTAGCCTTCTATGGACAACAGCAAAAACAGATACGAAACTTCACACCTAGGAACCAAAATAACTCCTTCACTTCTACAGGTCGTGGTTTTCAAGCACAACAGCCTCGTAGTCAAACACAAGACTATTCAGGAAGTCCGAATACACAACAACGCAGACCACCACCGCCTGGAGAACGACGAATGACTGCTGCAAAAAGAGATTTGTATCGTGATGCAATCTGTCAATACTGTGACAAACCAGGTCATATTGCAAAAATCTGCTGGTGGTTACCGAAGAAAGCAAAACAGAACAATGAACTCCCACAAGCTCTTGCAACACTCACACTAGACAATTCGATTATTGACACATAATGGACTTCAGATACCGGAGCTTCAAATCATATGATCGGGACAAAGAAGGTATGTTAAAAAATGTCTATAAATATATAGTGGAATCGATTCGATCATCATCGAGATGGATCCTCTTATCAATAATGTATTGGGAATTCTTCTATCAACCAAAAGGGCAACGTTTTACCTCTCATGATGTTCTTTGCACTAAATTCAAGAAAAAATTTACTCACAACCAACTTACTTCTCTCAATTTCTCGCACTGTGAATTTTCTAATGATAATTTTTGTGTGAAGGCACATAACACAGGTCATCCTCTCATAACAGGGAAACGGAAGGGTAATTTATATGTCTTGTCTTAATGAACCAAGCATATTTTTTCTTATTTCCATTCAACCGGGCACTACGTACATCCGCATCACATGAGGGGGTCATCCATAATTTTCCTGCAATCCAATTCATTGTTAAAGAATAAAGGTTAATTGAAGTTGTAGGCTCTTCAAACGCGATCACTTATGTGATAGTTGTCAATTAGCAAATTAAGTAAACTTCCATTTAGTTCTTCCTCGAACACTCCAGCTTCTAATATTTTTGACAAAGATACATTGTGACTTATGGGGCCCTGCTCCCGTTTTATCTATTAGCAATGTTTCGATTCTATGCATGTTTGGTGGATGATTTCTCAAAGTATACTTGGATCATTCCTCTGAAAAACAAATCTGATTTTTTTGTTGCTTATTTAGCATTTGAAAAATATGTTGAGCGTCAATTCAATAAGAAAATAAAAATCTTCCACTCTGATGGTGGGGGAGAATTTGTTAATTATCGATTAGCATCTCATTTTCTTGCCACAGGAGTTGTTCACCAAATCTCGTGTCCTTATACACCAAAACAAACAGGTATGGTTGAGCAACGACACCGTATTATACGTGAACTAGGTATGACAATGTTATTTCATAGTCATGCCCCTCTATATCTATGGTTAGAAGCTTTTTCCACTGCTGTTTTTCTACTTAATCGCTTACCTTCATCCTCACTTAACTTTGAAACTCCATACTTCATGTTGCATGGGACTCATCCTGATTATACTTCTCTTCGAGTGTTTGGCTCCAAATGTTTTCAGATATTGGATACTAAAAAATACTAAGTTTGATCCTAAATCAGCCTTTATGTATTAGACATGAGAATATAAAGATATAAGTGCTTTCACTCTCCTAGTCGCAAGTTTATTATTTCTCGACATGTCGTCTTTGATGAAATTGTTTTTCCATTTCAATCATCTAAGTCATCTATTTCAGCCTCTCATGTGCATCATATTTTTTATTATTGGCTACCTTCTTATAGTCGCTCAATCAGCACTCTACAGAGTCTATCTCACAAATTTCACTCCCATATTCCACTTTACCACTGTCATGGCAACTTTTCGCCAAGTGATCCTCACGCTACCATCAAATTCTCGCTTTTAGTTTGGAACCTCCTTTCAACCAGAAACTCAATTTACTACTTTGCTCAGGCACCCGAAATTCCACTTCGAAAAGGGCAAAATCGTACTTCGGTTACGAAATTGTACTCTCGTTAAAAATCCGTAATTTATTATCTGGGGATCTTGATGACAAACTGATTGCACCGTTGAATCTTCGCTAAATCTAGCAGCACATAAAATTTCAATTTTGAGATGTTTAATTTACACGCTGAGGTATCGCGTTTGGTGTCGTGAAACGATTTTCTATGCGACGAAAAATCACATATAACACGTACTCAGCGCCATAAGTGGCATGAGTAGAGAAACATAAAACGGCCGAGGTGAGTCGAACGTCAAAACTGGAAAAAGAGGGACAAATCAAGATTATAGAATCGATGGAGTCACTAAATGACAAAATTCATACGCGGTCGCCTCTCCCAATGTTAGAATGAAAACGTGGAAACCAAATAGGAGATGCGTGTTTTTTTTTAGTTTTCTTTAGAGAGAGACTTCTCTCTGCATCTACAAATCCGATCGTCAGCAGTCTTCGGGACAAGAAGGAAAGTTGTTTTACTCGGAGCGGCCTACGCGTGGGTACCAGATTTGTGAGTTTTAGACAAACTTCGAGAGGTAGGGTTTTCTCCCTACTTGGGTTTTATTCCCTCTTTAAGTACTTTACGAATGTTTGAGCTGAATAAGGCCGTGAGGGGCCGTTTGATCGGTCTCAAAACTTGGGATCGAATTGTTGGAAATTTTTTTAGAAAAATTTTTTCAGTCCGTGACTGTCGGGCCTGTTATGGGGTGCTAAATTCATAAATTATGAATGAATTGTATCAGGATATGTATATGGGCCTAAATGGCTTTGAACCGGGGTTCACTAAGAGGAACTAATGATTGTGATTTTCTGTGAATAGTAACTGAGGGTTTCACTAATCCCGAATAATCATACAAAAAACACATTTTGTTAATTAATAATATGTTTGGTCGTAGTAATTCAAGTAGAATTACTATGTTTGATCATTAGCCTCAAGTGAGCTAATTTTGATGTATGAATTGATTAATTACATGACATGATTGCGGTGATTGATATTATGTGGATATGCATGTTTATATATTTACGTGTTATTGAACTGAAATGAATTGGCATCATGCATTCCATATGCACTAGCACCCTAAGACGAAAGTGAAGAGTGCATGAGGAAATTTTTGAGAGAATGGTCTTGAGGGTTGTCTAAAATAATGAATATCTGAGGGTATTCAACAAAATATCAATCGCCGGAGTCGGGCCCACCTGATATACATCGTGAGGGGAACCACACACAATATCATCAATCGTCTGAGTCGGCCCAATTGATATATACACTGAGGGTTGTCCACAAACAAATAAAACCAAGGTTCTCATACGTGACTTAGGCAGTGTGAGGGAGCTCCAGAGGACTCCTGATATGAGATGATAAGTTAGACATTCAAGTAGGATCATGCATTTGCTTTGAATGTGTTTATTTTGGAGCATCGCATCATTGCACTAGGTGGAGAGTAGCCCACTTAGGTGATTCCACCATCGAAGCAGAATTAGCTCAATTGCCGAGGATACTATTTTACAGGTAAGATAAGGAGCAAGTAAGTGCAGGAGATCATTAGTCCTAGAGGCTTCTAGTTTAGAAGAAAAGATGATTGTAGGCTTTGATGATTTTATACATGTATTAGAATTCTCTATTTTAATATATGTGTTATATAATATAAAACATTTGAACTCTTAGAACTATTGATATAGCTGATCCATAGCTGGTATGTTTTATGGGTATGGCTTACGGCCCAAGGGCCGCTTTTACTAATGTTGTGATTATATTGACCGTTTCGGGATGTTCCATGTGTGTTAGATAAGTAGCCTCCCTGCACAAAGCGGAGACCCGCCACATTTTCATGATGCTGGGTAACCCGACATCCATTTGGTTCCGCGAAGCACAGTCAACTTAATTCCGGCTCAGTGTCACAAGCCAGATCGAGCTCAGGCATACGAATACTGGCCTAGAAGTTTCTGTTTGCATCCATCACCACTGGGTGGTTTGATGTTCTATTTAGGGGTAGATTGTTCGGATGTGGCACCTAACAAAACTAGGACACCGATGTGAGTTTTGTATGTGCTTCAAGGTGGTTGTAGGTGTTTATGTATGATGGCTGTTTGTGTGCTTAGTGATTAGCACATAGGAAACAAATTATGGAGTTTTACAGTGTGTAAAACTGGAAGAGAAAATAAATGAACTAAATTTTAATGAAATCAAATTTTAATAAATTTGAGGTTGAACAATTAGTATTAGTGTCGATCGTGAGGTTTTGAGAAAATTGTTGGACAACGTGGTTCAATAAAAAGAAAAATAAATTTTATAAGTTTACTTGGTTTTGAGGTAGAAGTAAATAATTTTCTAAGGTTTCATGTTGTAAATTGAAGAAAATTGAATGAAATTTTATAAATTTATTTATATACTGAAATAGTAATGAAAAATATATAGGAATATTTTTATTTTCCAATGATCAAGAAATGAAAAAAAAAAAGGGAAAAAGTTATAGGTGTAGTAATTTAAATGGGCTACGTCTATCAGTACTGGGTCGGGGCGTAAGTGGGGATTGGCAGCTTCACGCAAATGGGTGGTGCAAAGAGCGCGCAGTGGGCGGCAGAGCGCAAGAGGTGCCACTGGCGCACTTTATAAAGTGCAGGCCGGCAGTGATAGTGCGTAGCGCTGGCGCTACGGCTACCGGCGCCATGCTACAAGACAGGGCAAGCAAGAGCGCAGGCGGGCACCACGGCCGCGCACGGCTCGGGCGCACTGCTGCCAGGCCGTGCACTCAAAGGCACTGGGCCCGTTTTAATCGGCTTGACTCGCATCGCTCCCAGTCAACACTTTTGGGATATCGTTTCAGGAACCCTGGTCATGGACACTGTTCATCACAAAATTTTTCGAAAAAAAAAATTTTTAATTAAATAAAATCAAATCAAATTTGACAAAATTAAAATAAAATTTTCAAAATGAAATTTTCGAAAATAAAATTTTGTTGAAAACATTATTTTAAATGTAATGGATTGCCTTGCATTACAGTAAATGCAAGGACAATGTGCATACACTGATTTATGTGTATGATTATGTCTCTGGCCGTAAGGTTTATGCTTTAGGATATATTGTAATGGAGATTTAACCGCCATATGTTAATTGTATGGATGGCTATGAGAGACCTGAGGAGACGCCCACTGGAATCGGTCACCACCGATACATTCTCCTCAATTTCACCCGCTATTTGATCATGAGACCTTGTCGAGGTCAGAGGTGTCGGGCACGGCCGCATCGCAGCCAGCATGGCCAGGTAGCCGGGATGTGCGTCCTGTAGTAACCTCAGGTTTAGAGCCGCAGATCATCCGACATTCAGGGGAGGAGACCCGACATGGGTGTACTCACGGCTACGCAGCATCGAGAAGGTGTTGGGAGGCTACGAGATTACCTCCGACGCAAATGGATAAACTACTATGCTCCAACAGAGGTGAGCCCAAGTATGGTGGGAATGGCAAGACCCTAGACAGAGGCTATGACACAAGTGTAGTTTCAGAGTTGTTCATGATAAGTACTTTCTGCCATCGCTGAGAATGCAAAAAGTCGAGTTCCTAGAGTCAAGGTAAAATATGGATCATGATGGATTATAATTAGGGTTCGCGCAGCTAGCCTCCAATTTGCCGATGATTACGCGGGTCACAGACCCAGTCACAAGGTTGGGAGACACGAGAATGACCGGTTGCCCATCTGAGCCAGATCGTACATTCCCGCCACGTGATGGGACTCATGGCGACGCCCGACCACAGAGAGAGTCGGGCTTAGAGGTCGAGACCTCAAGGAGCCTTATTGGGAGTTCTCCCCAAGGATTAGGCGAATAGGATATGTCGTATGGTTATGAAATGAGATCTCGAGGACTTTCTACTCACAGTGGACCCGAGGATCATGACATGTTAGAGTTCGATGTCATCCTGGGATGGATCGGGTCACAATGACAGGTCGTTATCGATCATGAGCGTAGTGAGGGTTACCGCCACTCAGACTGCATCGCAGGTGGTATTTCGTGGGGACAAGCATGACATTTTGCCCGTGCAAAGATAATGAAACCATGTCGCACACGGCCGGCTATAATGAACTCACTCCTGTATGATCACTATGAGAGCACTGCACTCAGATCTACCGGTGTATGCATGTGGATGTTTTTCAATGAAGCACTGACTACTCACACGAGGGTAGTAGATTCTGTGACGTAGTTACACCCTAGTACTTCAATCTACTTCTATGACTGCACAGGATAGCACCACACCGAAGTCATAGATCCCCAGTTCAATACATGAGTTAATGACATATCACATAGACCTACACTTCACCATGGCGCTCCAGGTTTCATTTTGCAAAGAAGAAGGACAAGACCCCTTCGATCAGCATTGATTATCGACATGAATGTGGTTACGATCAAGAATCGGAACCATTACGCAGGGATCGACAATTTGTTTGATCATTGAGAGGAGCTGCCGAAGCCCACTCCAAGATGTATCTTCTCGGTGACCCGGTTAACATCACCGAGGGTTAGAATACGAGATATACCCAAGACAGCTGTAGCGCAGGAACTTTTGAGTTTACGGTGATGCTGTGACACCCCGATCCCGGGGGTCCGTTGACTCACCAACTCATGGAATTATCGTAAATGCTCTTGACACATTTCACGGCAAAATCTGCAGCTCCCTTTGGTGGGAGCCTACCCAAATACAAACTCGCATATACCTCGTCCCAAACAAGGCACAGATCCAATATATCCAACAGGCCTAATCACATATGAGTAATAGATGGCTACTGGGCTCACAACCATACTCATAATACATACTAATCATGAATCCAACTATATACCAAAGAAGCAAGAGTTACAATATATATTTTCACTCATACACACATATATTAAAATGTACATCACTACATGTATATCATCAATCATTAAAGCCACAACCCGGCTTTCTTCCAATCTCAATCCCTAGATTCCAGCCGCTTCCCTCGCACGCTCCCCCAGATTCAGAAATAATATCCCTCTATTGCAGAGCTAATGCCCGCAGTGGAACGCCCTAAGCGCTACTTCCACCTAAGCGCAAGGCAATGTTCCAAATAAACACATTCAAGCAAATGCTTGATCCTTACTTGAATGTCTCTACATGACCAACTCGATCCCGAGTCCTCATCATCCCTCTCACACCGCCAAGCTCTCGTATGAGAATTATTATA
Source organism: Tetrastigma voinierianum (assembly GCA_016808115.1). Lineage (NCBI taxonomy): Eukaryota > Viridiplantae > Streptophyta > Magnoliopsida > Vitales > Vitaceae > Tetrastigma > Tetrastigma voinierianum. Next base: position 146,498 of record JAEQBH010003664.1, on the reverse strand, counting down.
TTTATTTGCCTGTGGACAACCCTCCATGTGTGTATATCAACTGGGAAACTCGAATCATTGATATATTTGTTTGTGGATCACCTCCATGAATATCAATTTGGCAATCCGACGATTGATATTTTTTTGTTTAATTTGGACTACCTCCGATAATTAATATTTTTAGACAACAATTCAACCATTTTCTAGACTCATCTCAAGCACTCACCCATAATCCTAAGGTGAAAATTAATGCATATGAATGCATACGCCAATTCCAATACAATTTAATACTCATGCGTAATATATAACATGGTTATTTACAAAATGACCACACAATCATGTCATGTAAATTAATTAATTCCATACATCAAAATTAGCTCACTTAGGCTAATGATCAAACACGAGAAATTCGACACTAATTATCGACTAAACACATTTTTTCATTAATAAAATATATTTTTGTGAACATATTTCCTGTGAATAGTGAAACCGCTTACTATTCCCTAATAAATAAATCATCGGCTCAATTCCTCAGGAACCCGCATTTCCGCCATTTCTGCCTCATTCCAATCAATACATGATTTAATACAAATTTTATAAAATAAATCTCAAACAGCCCCCACTTGCAATGGCTGCACATTTGGATTCCATAAAATACCAGGTCAATTCGGTCCTGTCAGGGGACTCAGACAATATTCCTCACCCACTTTATTCGACCAAACATTTCATCGAAAATTAAAGAATGAATAAAACCCAAAGATAGAAACCCTACTGAGCTCTGAGAACCTCAAACTTACTCACCAGCCCTCTCCGCAGAGCCAGCCTTTCCCTCTGTCCCGAAGATCACACCGACTGGCGGACGCGCCTTATTTTTGTATATAGCGTTGTACTCACCCTAACAAACCCATTTTGCTTCTCTGCAGCTACTGCCTCCTCTCCCACGTTTGCTCATATTTTCATTTTTTCCTTGTGTGCGATGCTACACTATTCTATTTTTGTCCTTAAAGGACTTGGAACAACTCCTTATAATGCCACTTGTCTCCTTTTCCTAGCTACATTCTATTTCATTCCCCACGTCCATTTTCATCATTTACCATACCACTTATGGCACATGAGCATACTTTGTTATATGTGACTTTCGTCGTGATCAAAATCGCGTTTTTACTAAGACTTGCATCCACACGCTTCAAAAACGTGTAAATTTGATCGTTCTAATTGACGAAATTTTACATGTTAGCTATAATTAAGAAGACAATTCCAACAGCGAATCCATTTCACATCGAGATCTGCAGAATAAATTCAATTTTTTTAACCTAACCACATGATATTTGCCTTTTTCCGTAAATTGAATTTCTGTCTTACAGATGCCCTTTTGATTAACGACGCGCCAAAGAAGATTCATGATCTCGCTGCTTCCAGAGCCTTCTGCTGATGACATTTCGATCTACCCTACGAGCGGAGCAATGAGTATCACTGAGGATCGTTTACGCCAGAGCCGAGAGACCATCGCTGCAGACGCCAAGCTTAGTGCGCGGCTCAAGCATCGAGGTGAGATTCGGGACACGTGGTGTCGCATCGTAGATATGTCGGCCACCCGCAGGAAGGTCTGGAGGCAAATGATGAGTCGGAAGAGGCCAAAGTCACTTCGAGACAATGTAGCTCTCGGGATTGGTCGGGTATTACATGAGATCATATTGAGATTTTTCAGATAGCAACACCTATGACAAGGTTGACCTAGAAGGAGGTCAAGTTTGATTGGGATGACCGATGTAGAGGTATCCTGCAGTCAAGAGAGATTTCATCATCCATCTCATAGTTCCCATTAGGACAGGGGTACACAATGGTATCAGGATACCGAGGGCCTGATCGGGATGTGTTTGATGCATCTCATGGTAGTAGCCAGTTGTTCTCGTCACTGAAGAATACGAGCTGGAATCGCCCCACACACCGACATACATGGAGTTAGCAGTTTAGTCTTTCGCCTTGAAGATTCACACACTATACGGAAGTAGGAGTTCAAAGGTACTGCACCATAAAAGCTCATATTTTCATCGCAGAACGGACCTCAATATGAGTAACCGCAGATGGATGGAATTCTAGGAGGATTATGACTCACTCATTAACATCCCGGTAAGGAAAGGGTGGCTGATGTGCACTCGCCTAAGTCAAAGGGAGCTGCTATTAGTATAGCTCTTCTGGAGGGTGTGTATGCTTGAGACTGGTGGGACGGGGCCAAGGCAGACAAATGCAGAGTGCACTCCGGGCACGCTGGGGAGTTTAGTGGCTAACTGGGTCTCTATTGAGTGATATGATTGAGTCCCCGTGGGCAGACGCAAAGATACGCCCATCGTGGACCGAGGCCGTGCACTGGGCGACGAAATGACCTGCTCACGCAGATGCCTCTTCGATAGGGACGTGGCGGTTCCCCGCCTGACCGATTTGAGAGAGGATTTCGCAGTTTCACCGCTTCTCGATTTTCTTCATGGCACCTAGGTGGGTGCACGGCAGATGTACCAGATCTTCGTCGCAAGACTAGGAGTGGGATGAAGAGACACTTAGACTCTGTCGACGATGTCTCACATGTCGCATGTTATGCTGAGAGCATCAGCCAGCGGCTACTTCACCATCGAGGTATCGAGTGGAAGGGAGCACGCCACGATGGACTTTGTGACCCACTCTGCCACCTGACGCACAGGGGTTGATGACACTGTGACAGGATAGCTGATCCGCTCACTGGTGCCCAGAGACATTTTCAATGACAAAGATGACCTTCTCGAGATTCTTCACCGTTGTACATTCAAGAGATTGTGTCTGATAGGGACCCGAGAAAGACGGCGCACTTTTGGGAGTTTCAAAGGTGCTGGCCTACCGACGCTGAGAGGAGGTCACCCTCGCATTATAGTCACCTGCAGACTATACGTATTAGAGACATGCTACGAGCATGCGTCTCCGATCATGGCGTGGCAGTCGAGGAGCACTGCTCTTAGTGAATTCGCCTACAACAACAACATCGCCATACGATGGCACCGTAGAGGTAATCGTATGAGGTCATGCAGTTACCATTATGTCGGGACCAGGTGGGCAGAGCTCCATCACCGGGTCCCGAGAGATTAGAGACACCTTCGTATGGCGCGGAGCCATCACTCATTACAAAGGCCTTCCTACGGCCCCGAGTCGGCAAGAGCTATGCCGATGTACCACGACCCCAGATTCGGGAAAGGTCACGTGATCACGCCTTAAAGCGCTACGCCAAGAGGAGGGTCGTGCCCTACGCCGGAAGTTATCGCCGAGGTCACCGGGACCATACCGAGAGTGGTAAGCACCGGGCTATGGCACCGGCTAATAGCATCGCCCCGCATGTCGCGTCCACGAGGCGTTTCACGCCCATGCTCGGAAATATACCCGCATCCAAATACGTGGTGATCGGGGACGATCGAGGTTTACACTTATTTGGACCTGTTGAAACGTAAATGTTGATAGCTGCGATCATCAGCGTTTTGGCACGCCAAGACCTGAGGCTAGTGGAGGGTACCATGGAGGCACTATGAATGGAGGAGTCCACGTGGGAGACGCGAGGACACATGCGCCACCTATCCCTTCTTGTTTAGGGATGAAGGTTGGATGAGGTTGATGGTTTAGTCGTTTAAGATTTAAATGACTAGTTTGTACACATGGTAGAGTGCCGTTGCATATGCATGTGAGTGATTGTAATTGTCTGAATTTGGGACGAAATTCCTTTGGGAGGAGAATGTAAAGACACAGTAATTCAATTTCTAGGAAAATGGCAAAATCGTAATTTCGATTACGAAATTGTAATTTCGGTTAAAAATCCGTAATTTATTCTCTAGATCTTGGATGACAAAACGAATTACACTGTTGGAATCATCTCGCAAAATCTAGCTAACACGTAAAATTTCGTCGAATTCCGAGACAGTCGAAATTTACACGTTTTTTGACATGCGCGTTTGGTCTTAGTAAAGCGATTTCTATGCGAAAATCACATATAACATGTACTCATATTGCATAAGTGGCATGAGTAGAATGAAGAATGGATGACCGAGGTAAGTAGTCTTCAAAAGCTGGGAAAAGAGGGACAAAATTGGCATTATAGGAATTGATTTAAGTCACTAAATGACAAAATTTGCTACAGTGACGTCTCTCCCAATGTTAAATGAAGCAAAAAACGTGAAAACCAAACAGGGGAGATGCAGAAGCTTTTTTTTTTTTAGTTTTTTTAGAGAAGAGGAGCTTCTCTCTAGAATATCGAACGTCAGAATGGAGTCGACGGAGTCTTCGGGACAAGAAGGAAAGTTACGCGGGCTGGCTCTGCGTGGATGCCGGATTTGTGAGTTTTAGACAAACTCCGAGAGATAGGGGTTTCTCCCTACTTGGGTTTTATTCCCTCTTTAAGTACTTTACGAATGTTTGAGCTGAATAAGGTCGTGAGGGGCCGTTTGATCGGTCTCAAAACTTGGGATTGAATTGTTGGAAATTTTTTTAGAAAAATTTTTTCAGTCCGTGACTGTCGGGCCTGTTATGGGGTGCTAAATTCATAAATTATGAAATGAGTTGTATTGTGATATGCATAGGGCCGGAAATGGCTGTGAAACCCGGGTTCACTAAGTGAACCAATGATTTGCGTTCAGGGAGAAAGTAGCAAGGGTTTCATATTCCGAAATAGTGTTCTAAAAATAATTTTGCTAATTAATATGTTTAATTCGAATTGGTCAAGTAGAATTACTACGTGTTTGATCGTCGGCTGGTAATTTAATTTTGATGTATGAATTGATTAATTACATGACATGATTGTGTGATTGGATATTATGTGGATATGTGCATGTTTATATATTTACATGTGTTATTGAACTGAAATGGAATTGGCATCATGCATTCCATATGCCGCAGCAGGGCACCATAAGGCGATAAAATTAGTTTGTAGAAATTCTTGAGAGAATGGTTCGGAGGGTTGTCTAAAAATAATGAATGTCGAGAAGGGTGATTCGAATAAAATATCAATCGTCGGTCGGCCCGATTGATATACACATGGTGAATCCACACATAATATCAATCGTCGGAGTCATTGATTGATATACATCAGTTAGTCCACATAATATCAATCGTGAAGTCGGTCGATTGATATATACATCGGTTGTCCTGACAAGTAAAACTAAGGTTCTCATACGTGGCTTAGGCGAGGTGTGAAGTCGGAGACTCGGGATATGAGATGATAAGTTAGACATTCAAGTAGGATCATGCATTTGCTTGAATGTGTGTTTATTTTTTAGCATCGCACTGCACTTAGGTGGAGAGTAGCCCACTTAGGGTGATTCCACTACTGAGCACTAGCTCACCCTGTCGAGGGATACTATTTTACAGGTACAGGGAGCGTGCGAGAAATGACTACGTTTGAAATTTGAGTTTAGAAGAAGGCCCGGATTTATTTTGATGATTTTATACATATATTAGAATTCTCTAATTTTTTAATATATATGTGTTGTATAAGAGTAAAACATTTGAACTCATAGAACTATTGGATATATTTGGATTCATAGTTGGTATGTTTTCCGTTATGGTTTATGGGCACAAGTGGCCGTTTACTCATGTTGTGATTATGACTGTTTGCCCAGGACGGGTTCCATACAGTGTTGTATTTTGGTAGAACCGTCCTGAAGGGGCTCTGCTTAGATTTTAAGTGGCGTCGGGTAACCCGACGTCCACTTGTATTCGTGAGTTGGCGGGTGATCAGGACCCCGGAGTTTGAGGTGTCACATCGTCTGAACCTTATGATCCTTTACCATGGTGACCTGATGACAAGCGCCTGTTGTACTACAACTTATGCGAACCAATGTCTACAAGCTGCTTGTCTCACGAATCACAATCAAAGTCCACCCTTTGTCCATCCTCCTATGACTACTTGGGTCGCAACATGGAAATTGTCGAAGCCCAATCTAAATATGCCTTAGCTATTGTATGTCTAGCCTTATACCTCGCAGACCCAAAGACAATTCAAAGCGGCTCCTTACTCAGGCTGGAAAATTGCAATGCTTGAAGAACTTACTGCTCTTCATCAAAATGAGACCTGGCGACTAGTTCCACGCACTCCCAACATGCATGTGATTGGCTCAAAATGGGTTTTTAAGACCAAACTTAGACCTAATGGTACCTGGACATCTTAAAGCTAAACAGTTGCGAGAGTTACCGTGAATCCAATGGACTTGATTATACAGAGACCTTTTCTCCTGTCATCTGTCCAGGTACAATTCGTCTAATTTTAACTGTTGCTCTTGTAAAGCATTGGCCAATTCGACAATTGGATGTCAAAAATGCTTTCTTACATGGTCACTTAGTGGTGAAGATATTTGTCGACGACGAGTATGGCCGATCCTCAATTTCCAAAACACGTTTGTAAGCTTCAACGTGCTTTATATGGGCTTAAACAGGCACCCCGTGCTTGGTTTGATAGACTCAGTGTTTTTCTTATCTCTTGTGGTTTCTTCTGTAGTCTTGCTGACCCTTCTCTTTTTGTTTGTCACTCCAATCAGGGTGTTCTTGTTTTACTTGTATACATTGATGATATGCTTCTTACAGGATCTTCTACTGCGCTTGTCAATTCTTTTGTTCAAACCTTAAGCCATGAATTCTCCATGAAGGACCTTGGACCTGTTCTTCATTTTCTTGGAGTAGAAATCTCTCATACATCTGAAGGACTGCATCTTTCTCAATCCCACTATGCTCTTACTATCCTTGAGCGATCCAAAATGCTAGATTGCAAACCTATATGCAGATTGGATGTTGAAAGCTTAGACCTCTTGAACATTAGCTCCTCGCATGGATCTAATAGTTTTATCGGTGGATTATTTGGAGCTCTCCGATACCTCACACTAACGTCGAGATCTCCTCACGATTAATAAACTATGTTTCGAATTCATGCATGCCCTACGATTGCTCACTTGAAATTAGTTCCTCGGCATCTTCGGTACCTCAGGCACGATCTCACGGTCTTAATCTTACCACTCATACTACACTCACATTGTTTGCCTTTTCTAATGTGGCCCAGGCGGGTTGTCCTGCAACAGGCCGGCTCAACCTCACCCCATCTGCCATTTCTCGCTCTAATATCATTTCATGGTCTTGGCCCCAGAAGCAACACACACTATCTCGCTCAAATCTTTTGAAGCGAATAACGTGCTATGGCCTATCTTTAACTGAACTTTACACAGCTAACTTATATTCTCGGTATGGCATTTTCACTTCCATCCTCGCCAACTCTTTACTGTGATAATATTAGTGCTCTCTACATGACAATAAATCCAGTTTTCCATGCTCGAAGTAAACATATCGAATTGGACTATCATTTTGTACGTGAACGCGTTGCTCTTGGGCTTCTTGTCACTCAACATATTCCTTCGACTAACCAGGTTGTTGATCTCTTTACAAAATCTGTCCCAAAAGCTACATTAGCTTCCTTCGCACTAAGCGGCGCGACCCGGCTCGGTTCTGGAGGGTGATAACAACTCTGATTCAAACGTATAAGGTGTATCCCACATTTTATGGAGAGAAAAGGGTGATTATACTCATTAAAAAAATCTATTCGAGGAATATGGCTAGTGTCAAGGATTCCTAAGGGTAACAACTTCTCCTACATAAATGGTAGTTTATTTGATTACTACTTTTAAGGAACTAATTTAGGAATGCTCATTATTTCCTTCAAATCACATCACGTGTATGAGCCCCGTATATATATTCTTCACTCTACGTGTTATCTGTGATGACATTTATTCAATAAAAAAACATTTAGAAAATCTTCTCCAATTACATTTTTCTACGAATTACCGGTCAAGAGATAACCAATGCTAATGAGGCATCATTTGTGATATATTTTCATATTATTTTTTACGGGTTTGGTTCTCCAAAAATTTGAAGGAAAATGTGTGAGAAAGAAAATAAAAAGCAAATATATAAGGAAAGAAAAAAAATTAAGGAAAATAAAAAAAGAGATAAGTCGGCATATCATTTTTATTACTATTTCAAATTGATTTTATTTATTTTAACTCGTTAGTATAAAGATTAAATAATTTAAGAATTTTCAAGTTTTGAGTAATTTTAATTATATTTAATTTAAAATGTATATATTTAGACAACCAAATATGAGAAAATGATTTTTTGTTAGCATTTTTTATTTTCCTTAGTAATTTCCAAAACCAAACACAGTCTTCATGTTATAACATGCAACTCATATTAATAGAGTAGCATATCTATGGAGAAAAATGGGTAAATGTCGGAGCGCGAAGCAGAGCGGAGTTCAACGAGGGGATCGCATCGGGGATAGGGGGTAGTTATGTAATTTTGTCATACATAGGGTTTATTGTTGATATTGAAAGTTTTTGTTGCTGTTGATGTAGGCATACTATTGAATCACGTATTTGTGTGTTTTCTTCTTCATTTTTCTCTAATTTTATTACTATTTTGCTGCACTAAGCACAACACTTAGTCTATGATGTGAGTCCCAAAGATTTGTTTTCTAGCAAGAAAATAATTAGCGCATCACTCCAAAATGTATTCATTTGAGAAAATAAAATATCATGCCTATTTGCCTGTAGGAAAAGAATAATATGATTAATATCATGGTGGAAATCAGGTAACTTTTGTCCAGTCATTGCAATTTAAGTGATAGTTTGAGAGTTCAAACCACTTTATAGAACAGTATAAAGTGATCAAATAAAAATTCAAAATTTTTAACTAGTGCCTTCCAAACATTATGGTCTTTCAATAATTCCAAAAGACTTCGACTTTGTTGACATTGACTTTTACAATATTGTCATAAATCATATGGTCAATCGTAAATGTATCCTTAGAAATGGTGGCCTACCAAGTGACTTTTGGTAGCATAAATTAATGGAATTTGTCGTTGTCTTTATCCTACATGATAACTCTTTTAAAAACAATAGCCCCATTTCCTCAAAGAAAAATATCATGGCGGAAAAGAATAAAACATGATAACTCTTTTGAAAACAATAGCCCCATTTCCTAAAAGAATAATATCATGGCCGAAAAGAATAAAACATGATAACTCTTTTGAAAACAATAGCCCCATTTCCTCAAAGTAAATAATGGATGTTTCTTTTGGTGTCTGTTTTCTCATGGAAAATAAGAAATTAGCAAAGAAAAATCAAGTTTTTCTATCCTTGTCATATCAATTACCCCGTAATATTTATTTTTTCTTGTTAATACTTTCCTTGAAGGTTCTTATCAACAATCACACTTATCTTTTCATGGAAAACAAGAATTCTTAAGTCTTTTCTATTAACGCATTCTATACACTATTACTCATAAATTTTATGAAAAAAGTTCCAATAAAATATTTTTTTTAGAAAATAAGAAATTAATAAAGGAATAAATAAGTTAATGAGGCCCTAACTTAATGGTTAAGGCCTAGCATAGGCATAGGGAAAAGAAGAACCAGGTTCAAGTCCCAATAAAAATAAATTTGAGTGCTTATAAAAAAAAGGAAGGAATTAGTCAAACTCTTCTATATGCTTGTTTCTATACTTATCACATACATTTAATGCTTCTTTGTATTAAACACATTGTTATAAAGTGTTAAACTGTTCCACTTGGCCTTTGAACTGGGAAGCGTCTTAAAATTTTTTGAATGTAGCACATTAACTGACTTTGAGCGTTCTATTGAGATGAATCGTGAACTTTAATCTTCTTTGTTGAGGACACATCATAGGTTATTTCTTTATTTTTTTTAAATAATAGTGTTACCCCATAAATTTTGTGGAACAATATTCTGTGCTTGGTTTTCCATGGAAAATAAGAATCCGCAAAAGGACTTAGTTTGTAGTCAACACATTCTAGATATTATCCCTACCCTATAAATTTTTTGGAATTTTTTTTAGTGTTTGGTTTTCCAAGGAAAATAAGAACCACGAAAGGAGAAAGGAGTTAGGGGGGTGTTTTTTTTTTTTTTGGCTTTTTTTCTTTTTCTGAAAGCAAATTACTTTTAAACGTTAGACCTTTGGTACTTTTATTTTTGCATAACTTATTTCTAAATTTTTTATATTTTCTTTTCAATAGAAAAATCTTAAATATTTGGCTTTTTCTATTTTAAAAAACCATATTTTATAATATGTACACAATATTTTAAAATCTATACAAAATATTTCAAAATATTTTAGAAGCACGAAATATTTTTAAATTTAGTTTCATCAATCTATTATTTTTTAAATTATTAATTTTATATATTTTATTTTATTTATGTAAAATAAATAAATAAAATAATATTTTTTTAAGAATGATAATAATAAATTAATTATCATAATAATAATTTTATCCATCTTAATTTTTTGTAAATACATTAATATATTATACATAAATTATGCAAATATTTTTATTTTATCATAATAATAAGGATAATTTGATTAAAAGACTGTTACTTTTTCACGCCGTTTTTGACAAAAATCTACCATTATTTTCTTATAAAAATAACAATTTTCAAGATATATGTGAATACATGAAATGGAAAATGACATTTTTTTCATTTTTCAAGAAAAAACATGGAAATTATTAGCTTTATAATTTTTGAGTTATTTGAGTGCTTTTAACAAAATATTTTTGACGCCTAATTACCCTTGAACACATGATTCTCCCATACATTTTATTATGGCAGATATGAGACCCACATGGGCTCTCCGATTTGAGCCCAACCCATTTAATCTTAGTTTGGGCAGACCCAAATAGCTCTCTGTTGGCCCTTGAAATTAGTTACCCAATGCTAATTAGGCATCATCATATATCTTCATATTTGTGATAGATTTTATGTTTGGTTATGAAAAAGTTGAAGGAAAATGTATGGGAAAGAAAATAAAGAGGAAAATAGAAGGAAAGAAAAAAAATGAAGGAAAATAAAAAAAATGAGATAAACCTGACATATTATTTTCATTACTATTTCTAATCGATTTTATTTATTTTAACTTGTCAGTATAAAGATTAAATAATTTAAGAATTTACAAGTTTTGAGTAATTTTAATTATATATATTTTTTTAAATTACTTAAACAACCAAATATGATAAAATATTTTTTTGTTAGTATTTTTTATTTCCCTTAGTAATTTCCAAGAACCAAATACTCTCAATTTTATAGTATGCAACTCGTATTGAGAGAGTAGCATATCTATGGAGAAAAAGGGGCAAATGTCGGAACGAAGTGGAGCTCAACGAGGGAAGCGCATCAAGGATAGGGGTATTTATATAATTTTGTCATACATAAGGTTATTTGTGTGTGCGCATTCTTCTTAGTTTTTCTCTGATTTTATTATTATTATACTGCATCGAATCACAACACTTAGTCTATGATGTGAGTCCCAAAGATTTGTTTTCTAGCAAGAAAATAATTAGCCCATCACTCCAAAATGTATTTATTTGAGAAAATAAAATATCATGCCTATTTGCCTTTGGGAAAAGAATAATATCATGGTCGAAAAGAATTATACATGATAACTCTTTTGAAAACAATAACCCCATTTCCTCAAAGAAAATAATGACGTTTCTTTCTATGTCTATTTTCTGATGGAAAATAAGAAATTAGTAAAGAAAAGTCAAGTTTTTCTGTCCTTGTCATATCAATTACTTAGCAATAAATGACAGCATCATATTCCTTCGACAATTCCAACGAAATTAGTTTCGTTATATTTGATGACCATATTGTCATAAATCATATGGTCCATTATGCATGTATAAATTTCAAAAAATGGCTACCAATAATTTTTTTTTTTGACAGGAAATGGATATTTGTTCTTGTCTTGGAAGATATGAATTGTATGAAGGACCTAAGAATTTTTATATGAATTTTAGTGGAAGAATTTGGCTTCTTTGTATTATGAATTATATGAAGGAAGGATCTAAGAACTTTCATATGAATTTTAGTGAAAAGAGTGGGTAGTATATTTCAAGAAGGTGATAAATATTTTCTTGGTTTTGTTTTGCTTGACTAACCAAATGAGATATTGATTGTAAAGGTTTGTGCGACCGTGGGCGGGCCGGGTGAAGTTAGTGGAGGCAGATTCGTAATATAAGTTTCTGAATTTTTTAAACTTGGACTTCAACTCAATAACTTAATATTTAAAAATCTCAACCGAGGCAAAATATAGCATTTAAACTTGAATTTCCAAAAATATAATGAGGAAATTGTTTTAAAAAAAATTTGACTCGGCATTGCTTAGATCCGCCCCTAAATACAATCATTCTAAATTTGACAAAACTAAAATAAATATAAAACCCCATGTCATTGGAATACGAAGAAATCTGTCTTTGTTTTATGCCATTATATATACTGATTAGTTGGTGGGTATGATGACACTGTGCAATTTTGTGTATAAAAATAGAAAAGAATATTTTCAAATAGTAATTCATTTTTATTAAGAAGGGGTTTTCGTTATTTTGGTTAATAAAATATCTCTAACAGATATTAATCATTTTTTAGCCTATAAACTCAATCAGCAGAACTTATCAGATCATATCCTTTGCAATGGTTATTTATTTATTTTTTTTCGTTCCAAAATCTGTAGAGGATATGAGGAGGACATGAAAGATGATAAAGAAGGACATAAGATTAATGGGGAAATAAAATACACAGATCGAAATTCGAATACCTCTACTTTTAACACATTCAGTTTGTGGTTCCGAGCTGTTACTCTTAATCTTCAGTCTGCATATATTTCCACCTCCATGGCAGCTTCCACATATCGATTTCGACCACTTCAAAGAAAACGCACTTCCATCTAATGTATATATATAACCCCAAACCCAACCCCTATCACGATATGGAACTGAAAAGTTGTTAAGCCTCCGGCAAGAGGTTAGGTCCAAATATCTGACATAGGTGAAAGAATCAACATCATAAACTGGGTTACCATGGATGGAAAGGCAAGGGATGGACGCAAAATAAGATGATGATTCTATGCTGTGTGAGGAACAATTGAAGATGGTGGTGTCCTCTTCTTGAGTTTTAACTGGAAGGGGGAGGCAGCTAAATTGAGGTTTGGAAGCTGTTTGGCAATGCAATTATCGTATCCTGGACAGTAATTTCCACAAATTCATAACACATTCTTCACCAAGAACTTCACTGAAACTGGCAGCTCCAGCATGGTCTGATTATTCTCAGAGCATTATTTTGAAATGAATATACCTCATTTCAAGCAAATGAAATGACATATGATGCTTTTTATTTATATGGGAAAGCAAATAACACAAAATTAGGAAGAACTAATCGTTTTTGGTATTGAAAGGACTAATCGATTCTTATGCTAAATTAACCTCATTGTCACAAAATATGATTATGAATTTAATATATTATAAAATTAAAAAAACTCGTGATAGATAGATGATATAGATGGGATAAAATTATGGCAAATTATTAATTCACATAGCTGTAAATTTACCTGGATCCCAGCCATTAGCTATGTGTGCCATCTATTGAACTAGCCCTCGATTTGAAAGGATATCCCACTATCAAAATTATATGAAACAGGATAGATATTATGGAAGAAGGTGGTTTTTAGTTTCAATATAGTAAATCGTCCTCACTAGGACTCGAACCCGGGACTCTCCTCTCATATTCTATCTCTTTGAAATGTTGAACATTCTACCATATGAACTAGACATGACCAACTTTTACTTAATCACTTTAATTAAATTATTAAGTTAGTTTACTTAAAGCTCACCTATAAAGAAATTTTGGGCCAAACGTGTTCTACAAAACTCTTTATACATTATTTAAATTTAGTGTTTTTAATTTTTTTAGGAAAAAAACAAATTAGAAACCAAACAAATTTTCTCTAAAAACAAACAAGCTTTCATTAAAATTTTTTATTTACTTTTTTTTAAAGTTCTCTACAATCCAAACATGATGGATACTTTTTAAATAGAATGTGATTAGAGATGCATTTCTCACTGATAGGGATACAGAAATGGGCCAAGCATTTCGTCGCCCGGCCACGAGAGGCGGTGAGGACCATACCGCCCGTGTCCTTACATACTTGGCCCAAGCGAGGGCCGGCTCATTAGGCCCAAAACATGGATTTGGAAAATAGGCGGGGCCCGTACTGACTGATCAAACCATATCTTCACAAATAACGAGGAGATAGAATATTACTAAGGCGTCACATTCGTCCCGTCAAGTCTGACATTATAAAGGGAAGGAAGAAACCTTGAGAAGGTCGTTAGTCGGATACTGATAAGGAAGGAGGATTACTCAGTAAACTCGGCTGACTAATCCATTTGCTAAATCTCAGGGTGTACGTAGGAAAGCGCATCGCCGAAGGAAGAACCCTAATCGTCGTCGAATTGGATGAATATCGTGATAAATACAAGGCCGCTCCAGCACTAAAAATTGCGTAATGCATGACGAAACATTCTCTTTTCTCTCGAAATAATGACTTAGGCATCGGAGCGCGGCCGGCGAAGCCTGCGACCCCTCTTAGGTCTGGTTCTTCTTGGCAGGAGCGTCTGCGCGTGAGCTATGGAATGCGACATTGCGGCAATCCTACGGTAACGGTCGGCATCCTTGATTTGGCCTCAGCGATCTTAGTCGACCCAGACCCGACCACGCTCCGACCCGATTCGGTTGAGGCATCATCGGTTAGCGCCCGTGCGGCCAGAGCAGCAATTCCTTCATAAACATAGCGATTCCTCGATTCTGATGGTATCGACTAGGAACTGGCGGGGTAACACTATCCCACGGGACACGGAATCCACGGGTGATATGAAGCGGCGGACCCCTTGGGGCGGTGGAAGCGATCGCGAAGCGATACAAGCGAAGTGGGCGGCCGCCTCGTCAACGGCGTTTGGTCGAAGAATTGGGAGGCGAAACTACCGAGCCGAGATACAACATCAACAGGAGACACGGCAAACCCAGGAAGGCCATAACCTCCTCCCCAGCGAAGAACCGCAGCGCGACATTCCCAGGGGCATCGACGAAGCCGAGTCTAGGTCGAGCGAGGAGAATGGACCAGGTTGGCCAGGCGTGGGGAAAACGAAGCTATGCCCGAGGGGCATTTCGTGGCTGAGCGCGAGATCCTCGACTAGAACAAGGAACGGTCGTGGGACGGAGGGTTAAAACCCAGCTATGAGCTAAATCGTGAGGAAGTGGTAAAAGGGGCGAGCCGGATACTATGGACACCTTGGTGCGTGACGGAATCTCCTTCACGTAGGTACTACACTTTCCCTTAGGCAAAGTTCGAATGCCTCGGGTAGAAACATTCGATGGAGTCAAAGAATCCGTCGATCCGCATAATATAATCAGGATGGAGGCTTTGCATGGGTATCAGGACCTGTGCGATCACGGGACTTCGCCACTACACCAGACCCGACTTTGGCTGGTTCAATAGAATTCCCCCTTCATCTATCATCATTGGAACTAAATTTGTTGCGTTCGGTTTCCCACTTCGCGAGCTAGGACGATAGGAAAGCCGAGCTGCATCCCGACCATCAAGCGAGGATCGCCGGGAAAGTTTGAAATCCTTAATAATGCACGAGGAGATTCAACGCCGAGTCACTGAAGATAGACGTACCCGACGAAAAATTCGCTGTCACGGCTTTCATCGCGGGGTTGAGTGATACGATCAAGGACGATGTTCTCTATCTCGAGAAGAACCCTCAAGCTAGCATGGCGAGGTCCTCGCGAAAGCGAAGAAATGCGTAAACGCGGCCCTCATATCACGAAGGAGAGCTCCTCGCCCTTGAGACGACAGACGAGACGACGGCGGAGCCCCAGCGACTCTTTCTGACAAAGGAAATCCCAGTCTGGGGTGAGGGCAATCCCACAAAAGCGGGGAATCTTCCAGGAGACCGTCTGGGCCATATAAGCGGGGACGGCAGACATTACCGATCGCGGCAGCCGCTCCACTATGGCCTCGGTATCACAAGTCACGCATGGTGCGAAGCGAGCAATTCACAGGATGGCCGGCGGATGAAATCGAGATCCGCTGACAAGGGATAACACAGTATTCTGCGAGTTCCACGGGGACTATGGACATATACGGTTTCAAGCTAATACAACTAAGAAGAAATAGAATATTTGTCTGTGTGAGATATCTTCGGCGTTTCATATCTCCAGGGATCCAAGCTCAGAATCAAACCCAGAATCAAACCCAGAGTAGAACCAGCTCAGGCTACATCGCCGAGTCGGCTTGAGGCCACCAAGGTACGACGCCCGGGGCGGAGTTGCTCACTTTGTGAGCTCATCTACTGCGCCGCGAGGCCACGGCGCCTCGAAGTCGGACCATTTCGGGCTACATCGCCATTCGGCAGGGCGCCACCAAGGCCACGGCGCGGGGCGATTGCCTGCTGGCGAGCTCCTCTACTGCGCACGGGCCGCGCGCCTCGAGTCGAACCGACTCGGGCTACATCGCCATTGGCGAAACGCCACCAAGGCCGCAGCGCCGGGAGCCCGATTGCTCACGCTGGCGAGCTCTCACCTGCGCACGAGCCTGCCTCAAAGTGAACCGGCTCCGAGCTACATCACCGGTAACCAGACGCCACGGCCTGACGCCCGAGGAGCCCGGTTACTCACTGCGGCGGAAGCCGTCTACTCTGCACGAGCGTTTGCCTCGAAGTGAACCGGCTCGGTACATCGCCATTCGCCGGCAAACGCCACGAGCCCACGGCGAGCCCGGTTGCTCACGCTTAAACTCCTCTACTCTGGGCGGCTACGCGCCTCCAAAGTCGGATAGCTCGGGCTACGTCGCCCATTCGGCAGACGCCACTGAGGCCCACGGCGGGGAGCCGGGGTGCTGCTTTGATGAAGCATACACTCTGCACGAGGCCACGGCGCCTCGAAGTCGAACTAGCTGGGCCCATTCGCCATTCGGCAGGCAGCTACGAGCCACGGCGCCGGGAGCCCGAGTTGCTCCTGCCAGCGAGCTCGTCTACACTGCGGTCACGCTTGCCAGTCGAGACCCATTTCGAGTACGACCGTCGGCCGGCGAACGCCACGAGGCCACGGCGCGGGAGCCCAGTTGCTCACTTTGAGCTCTCTATTACGCACGAGGCCACCTTTGCCTCAAGAGTCGGACCCGGCTTTCGGGCTAGCGCCGCTCGGCGAACGCCACAGGCCATAGCGCGGAGCCCGATTGCTCTTTGACATTGCCCATTTGCGCTCCGGGCCGGAGCGGGCTGTTCTTACAATTCATAATGGCAGGCTCATCCTGACTCGGATGGGCGAGCTCTGTCCCAATGGCGAGCCCTTGACTGCCTCAGACCGAGGCGGGCTCATTCTTGTTCACAATGACGAGGCTCATCCTTCCGCACCAGATGGGCCCGAGCCACTGCTATTCCTTTGTGAGCCCTTGGCTACACTCCCGGGCGGACGGGCTCACGCCGTGCAATTCACACAGCGAGCCCTTGGCCCTCGAGCGGGCGGGCTCATTCTTACAATTCATAATGGCGAGGCTCATCCTCGGCTTTCGGATGGACGAGCCCTACTATTCAGTGGCGAGCCCTTATTTGCGCTCCAGACCAGTGGGCTCATTCTTGCAATTCCGCGATGGCAGGCTCATCAGCGCCGAATGGGCGAGCCCTCGCATTCGCGGCGAGCCCTTAGCTACACTCAGACGGGCGGGCTCGCCATTTTAATTCACATTGGCAGGCCCTTCGGCTACGCACTCCGAACCCGAGCCGGGCTCATTCTTACAAATTCACAATGATAGGCTCATCCTTCCCTCGAGATGGGCGAGCCCTTACTGTCCACTTTGTGAGCCCTTGTTGCACTCCAGACGAGCGGGCTCAGCCGTACAATTCATTGGCAGGCCCTTGGCGCACTCCAGACAGACGGGCTCATTCTTACAATTCATAATGACGAGGCTCATCCTTCCACTCAAATGGACGAGCCACTACTATTCACTTTGACGAGCCCTTCGCTACACTCCAGACGGACGGGCTCCTTCGTACAATTCACATTGACGAGCCCTTCGCTGCACTCCAGACAGACGGGCTCATTCTTACAATTCCCTGATAGCGAAGCTCATCCTTCCGCTCCAAATGGGCGAGCCCTCTTATTCCTTTGGCGGAAGGCCTTGGCTACACTCCAGACGGACGGGCTCCTTCGTACAATTCACATTGACGAGCCCTTCGCTGCACTCCAGACAGACGGGCTCATTCTTACAATTCATAATGACGAGGCTCATCCCTCAACTCAGATGGACGAGCCCCTACTATTCCTTTGGCGAGCCGCCCATTTGCTTGGCTCCCGAGACGAGGCAGAGGCTCATTCTTACAATTAACAATGGCGAAATATCCACTCAGCACCAGTGGGCGAGCCCTACCTATTCACATTGGCCAGGCCCTTATTTGCACTCCAGACGGATGGGCTCATTTGCTGATTCATAATGACGAGGCGCATCCTACGACTTAGATGGGCGAGCCCTACTATTCACTTTGAGCCCGCCGGCGCACTCAGAAAGACGGGCTCATTCTTACAATTCATACTGACGAGGCTCATCCCTCAACCAGTGGGCCAGGCCCTACTATTCAGTGGCAGGCCCCTCGTTGCACTCGAACGAGACGGGCTCGCCGTGCAATTCCTTATTGGCGAAGGCTCATCCCTCGGCTTCGGATGGGCGAGCCCACACTATTCACTTTGCGAGCCCCTGGCGCAGCTTGAAGACGAGCGGGCTCCCTTCCTACAATTCATATTGTGAGGCTCATCCCCGAAACTCGGATAGATGAGCCCTACTGGTCACATTAGCGAGCCGCTATTTGGACTCCAGCAGTCGGGCTCCTTACGCACACTATTTACATCAACTGAAGCTCTTCCAGCTGACTCCACTTTCAGCCCACACTCTGACGAGCTTCCATGTGACCCCAAAGATGAGATTCACTCGCCTCTAAGCATTGGCGACCTCAGCCACAAAACCAGGCCAACACCCTGCAGTCCAGACAGCCAGAGGCCTTGGAACTTCCGGGTACTCTGAGCTCCGCCCGCTCGACCGTATAAGGGGGAACGAGCGATTCAAATAGGATAGTATGCAAAATTTATTGTCTGATCCTAAATTCTTGAGACCTTCAAATCGGGTTACAGTTCGGGAAAAAGAATAAAATATCTCGGCTAGAACCTGAGTTTTCAAAAATGGGTATTTATTGAAAGGGAAGGATACACAGTGCGGGCCAGGAGCCCTGACGAAAAGGGGAGAGGTCGACATCGGAAAGCATAAATGAGTCGAGAATTTAGGCGCAAGGTGATGAGAAGAATGAGAAAGGATCTCAGTAGGAGTAACAGGCTCCTGGGAATAAGTCGTATCGGAAGACCCCTCCGCCTCCTCGTCACTTGGGAGGTCGAAGTTGAAATCTAGATCCGAGTACACACAGGCAGCCTTCCCTTGGCGAGCCACCCAGGAAGCCGCGAGCACCGGCGATCTCGCGATTGTTTGATAACCTCGTCCCTCTGAGCAACCATGTTGACTTGTGATGAAGATGCAACGGCGCAAAACCACTACATTCATTGCTCGGTAGTCTTGGTAAATTTCTGGTTGGAGAGAGACTCACGACGAGCGGTCTCCCATGACACTTTGCCCTCTGAGCTCGCGGCTGACGATCTGAGTTGTTTTTCTTTGGCGCTCAAATCAGGTAACCCACGCGGCTCCACACGAAGATCATTGCGCCGGGGAGGTGATGGCTCCTCACAACCATTTGAAGCTCATTACGGGCGAGATCTCGACCCCTCCAGAGTCTCGATCAACTCGCTGCGCGACTTAGAGCTCGCCCTAACCTCCAGGGGCTTCGCTCTCGGCCTTCGATGGCTTGCTCAAAGTCTCGTTCTCTCTATTTTCTGCCCAAGCACGAGCCGATGAAGTGTGCTTAAGATCAGACTTAAGCCGCTCTATGTCTTCGGTCATATGCCGGGCTCGTCCCTGCAGATCAGCCCGCTCAGAAGTAAGAGAAGCCACCTTTGCTTTATAAATCCGGGCGATCTTCACATGTTTCTCATTACGATTTGGCCTTGTCGGCGAGGGCCTTTCAAATGGAGTGGCGACGCATCTCGAACCGAGACATAGTGTTCGGCCACGAGCAAACATGGAAATAAACACAATTACGGACTGCGAAGCAATCCCTGAAAAAGACAAGCGCAGCTTCATCCAATGACGCTCTTCGAACTCCCAGCGTCAGGACTCGGGAGAATAGGCGAGATGGCTTTGCCGCCAAGCTACGGCACTAGAAATGAAGCCTGATTGCTGACTTTTGCTTCGATTTCTTTTTCGGCTCCGCCGTCCCCCGAGGAGGTGACTTGGCAGTGTCAGAAGGCGGACTCCATACGGTTATAGGCAGAGCCGTCAGCGGCGGGGCGACGGCTGCACTTGAAAGACCCTTGGCCTTGACGACAGGCTTAGGAGAAGACGGTAAGGTCAAAACCAGGGGTGACGACGCCCGTTCCGGCTCCTGGGCAGGTAGAGGAGGGGACACCCGTATTCTGAGCCTTGGCCAGGGGCGGCGATGCCCTCTCCGGTTCCCGAACAGGAGAAGAGAACACCCCCAACTACAGACCTTGGCGAGACCGACCGGTCCTTTCGAGGAGGAGTCCGACTTTCTCTTCACACTCGGGGCTTAGAGGCGTCGCCCCCGAATGAACTAAAATCTCTCCCACGGTAGGAGTGGCGGTGGGCGAAGGAAAAAACTCGAGGGTAGAAAGAGTGGGGGCCTCAAGCGGTAGACGATCACAGACAACAAATTAAGAGAGAGGAACTAGGAATGTTCGAGCTTTATCAGCCTGCATAGGAGCGGCGAGCATTCCTCCAACGCTAAGAGCCGCAATGACATCTTCGTCGCTGAGGTCAAGACGAGCATCTGGGGAGCATAAGGAAAGCTTAAGGTCAGAAGTATTCGATCGCCTTTAGACAAATCAAACCAAAAGTAATGCAAACACTCACGAAGGTTATCAGGGGCACTCCACGTCCTGGGCACACCCAAGGTATCACCCTGCAAGAAGTCATATGATTAGACGTATGAAGAAATATCGTCCTTTCCATGACCGGTGTGAGGAAGGAAGGTCCGAGATCACCAGAGGAGACCCAGAACGTCTGGTGAAATAAATAAAACCCTACATTAAGTAGCCATCAGGCGAAAAGATGAAGGAGCAGGCCACATTGGGGACACGGAAGCCATCCTTAAAAAGACCCGATAAGCCAGGCTAAATACCCGACCATTGGGGCAGTGGGAAGGGGCGGATGTTGAAGTGTTCGAAGAACCTCTTTTATGAAGGGATGCAAAAGGAAGCGAAGACCCGTTATTAAAGCAACGCTGCGAGACCATACCAGGCACGGAGGCGGTGTAAAAGGTCAAAACATCCGGGGACCATATTCGGACACCAGGGAGAGGCCGGTAGCAGCTTAGCAAAAGTAGATTCATACGAAGGACCAGCCTACTAGGGCCCGCGCCGCGGCATGTCGAACAGCGGTCCTGAGGAAGTCCGACCCCTTAGGATATTTGATCAGGTTTATCTTCTTTTTACCTTTACCTAAGGGAAGGGGAGGCGCCTCAGGAGCAGGTTGAGGCCAAACGACTGTCAAACAAGCGGGAACGCCCCCAGCCTGCCCGGGACCGGCGTCAACAGAAGAGTCATCGCTGATACGCAAAGAGGAAGAACGATTTGGACCCATGACGTAAGCAAACAGTATAAACGAAATCCAGACGACTGAACCCTAGAGCCTCGTCGTATCAATCGAAAGAAACACGACAGGACGGGGCGCGCGATCCAGAATGAGCCTTGAGACCCAACACTAAGCAGACAGGAGAAAAATCGAGCGAAATATAGGAGCGCCAAAAATATAAAGACAAAAGTAGAATTATGAGGCCAAAGGAGTGAGCTGGAAAGGTCGACGAAACAAGGGAAAGCGAAGGGAGTATAAGAAAAGCAGCGCGAAACTTCGAAGAGCCATCATTGCGCACCACGTATGAGCGGTCGAGGTGGGTAATCCACATCGAACGAACCGGAAATAACAACCGTCGCGGGATTAATCCACAGCCCTTGCCCGCGCGGTCGGTACACAAGAGTGGGGAGCAAGCGATAGGGATACGAGAATGGGCCGGGCATTTCGTTCGCTAATGAGGCGGTGAGGACCATACCTCCTTGGAGTGTCCCTTACATAGCGACCCGACGGGGCCGGCTCATTAGGCCCAAAACATGGATTTGGAAAATAGGCGGGGCCCATACTCGGCCCGGTCAAGCCATATCTTCACAAATAGCAGAGATAGAATGGCCCCTAAAGACGTCCTGGTCGTCCAATCAAGTCCTATTATAAAGGGAAGGAAAAGCAACAGAAGGTCGTTAGTCGGATACCCCCCAATAAGGAAGGAGGATTACTCCAAATAAACTCCTTTGACTAATCCATTGCTAAATCTAAGGCTGACTACATGAAACCTATCCTCCAAAGGGAAGAACCCGCAATCATCGTCCAAGTGGATGAATATCCATGATAAATACAAGGCGCTCCAACGCAAAAGGTACGCCAATACTAACAGCAAACATTCTCTCTTTCTCTCGAAATGTCGGCTTAGGCATCGGAGCGGCCGGCGAAGCCACCATGAAGCCCTCTTACGTTGCAGTTCTTCTTGGCAGGAGCGTCACGCATCGAGCCTATAGATGCGACATTGCGGCCAATCTACCCGGCCCGGCGGTCAGGCATCCTTACGGTTTAGCCCCTCGGCGGTCTTGAGGTCCGACCAGCGGCCCAGCAACGCTCGGCCCGAGTTAGGTTGAAAAGGCATCATCGCTCCACCATCAAGCCTTTATTTGCATCCATGCGAGTGTATACCACTCTGAAAAATTAATGTTAAAAACACACGATTACAACAAAATCTACTATGATTTATATAAGTATGAGTATCTGAAAAGAGAGAATAATTTACTGGAAACATTTAGCAGCAAGAAGATGATTGCAAAGATCCACAATGGTACACTGCAAATTTCAACCAAATAAAGATGTTAGCACATATATACATTTAGCAAAAATTGAGAATTTTTAAAATGGCCAACATTTAAAAAAAAAAAAAAAAAGATAGAGAGACCTAATACCCCTGGCTAGGCACCATGGCTTGTTGGGTCCAAACTCAACCTCCAATAGGCCAGCGTCCCACACGGTCCTTTGCTGGCCGTCTCATACTTGAAACGGCCAAGGCGGCCCACTATATTAAAACCACGGGAACCCATCGAGGAAGTGCAGTCCACCCAGGAAGACGTTTGGGATCTGAGGTCCCCGACTAGTCATCTTACCGCATATAGAAAATTTTTTATAGGAAAATACGTAAAGTAGATATTTATCTCCGAATTTCCTGATTTCTAAATCCTTTATTTGGAAGAATAATCCTTGATAAAGAAAAACAGATTTTATTCCTTATTTCTCAAAAGGATAATATTTGATAAGGGAAAAATATATTTTATCCCTTATTTCTCAAAAGGATAATCCTTGATAAGGTATCCCTTATTTCTTAAAAGGATAATCCTTAATAAGGAAAAACATATTTTATCCCTTATTTCTTAAAAGGATAATCCTTAATAAGCAAAAACAGATCTTATTCCTAAAATAAGAACGGCGATTTGAAGCAGGCCTATAAATTGGAAAGATCCCCCACGGAGTAGAGGTATGCAATTCCAACTATCTCAACCACCTTCTTCCTCTTCATATTGACTTAATCATCAGGCGGCGGCACCGCCGTCGCCGGATCGCTCTTTCTTGAGTTCACATTGCCTGCACATTTAATGCCACGAGATAAACAAACAAATTGGTTCTTACAATTGGCGTCGTCTGTGAGAAATCGAACAAAAAGTCTTGTCGACGATTGGCAAGAGCTTGGCTCCAACGGTTGTCCAATAGCCCTTCGTCACATGGAGCTCGGTCGATCCCCCATTCCACATCTGATTCGTCTGGGGCAGTTGCAATGTCATGCAACCCAGTGATCTAGTCGCCAGAAGATCAATTCCATATCCATTGGCGTCAGGGCATGGAGAGAAAGCAGGAGGAACAAGAAAGAAAGATGAAGGAGTTGCAAAGTCATGTTGAGGCATCTAGCAGATAATGACGATTCACAGGACTCGAGATCGGAGAAAGCCACGAGGAACACGGAAGAGGTATTATCAATAAAGCTTCCTTTAAAAGCATTCTCCTATCAATCTTTACCTTTGACCACTTACAAAGTCCGAGTAAAAGGTTGATGTCTACCGGCTCATTAAGGTTAATCCTACGACTCGGTATAGTTTATGTATCTGATGGTTCATTACAAAGCCGGTTCATTACAAAGTCGGGTAAGGTTGATGTCTACCGACAGTATGGTTGATGCCCTCTGGTTCATTACAAGCGAAGTGGGTTGATGTCCCTCTGTTTGATGGTTGATGCCTGTGGCGGTTCATTACAAAGTCTTGGTAGGTTTATGTCCCTCTGGCCCGGTATGGTTGATGCCCAATTTGGTTCATTACAAAGTCGGGTAAGGTTGATATCCCTCTGGCCAGTATGTTTGATGCCCCGTGCATTTAATTTGAAGTTCGAATTGGAGTTGATGTCCTCTTAGGCCAAGTATGGTTGATGCTTAGCTGGCTCATTACAAATCTCGGGTAAAGTTGATGTCCTACGATTTTTATAAGAGTCCGGACCACGGCTCCTAAGCCATCTAGCACTTTCTTAATCTTCGGACTTGAACTGTAGTCAGCACTCAAAGGTGATGCTGGCTCTTACTTCTTGTGATCCCTTAATGCCAGATGTTGACATAATCAAAACACATGTACAAATTTATGACACTATCACCAAAGGACTATTAATTAATCCTTAGCAACCTTGCCATAAACTTGTGGAAGTATAATATGTAGAGAGCAGAAATCTCTTAAAAATAAGTCATTTTCAAAGCTTTGTTTTGATTTGCTATTCTGCAAGTGCAATTCGACAAGTAGTAAAATGGATTTAAGTCGGATATCGATCCACGAGATCGAAATTTTTTAAATCAACTACCACGACTACTCAAGCTCCATACTATTTAGACGATAAAATGATAGTGAGTCCAATGTCGGATCTTTGGAAAATTGAAGAACAAAAGGAAATAACGGAAAATAACCCATGGCCCAGGAGATAAAGAATAAAGAATAATGAATTTCTAATAAAGAAATGAATGCTGAATAGTTATCCTCAAGACACATCAATAAGCGATTATAGTAACTATCAATTCCTGTAGTTAAATGATAGAATTTCTTGATTAACTCAAGTTTCAAAAATCTGTCCAAGGCAATTGTAGATCTTGTTGGATCTCTCAACACTCCACATTTCATTATCTAATTTATGGCCCCGATTCTCTCGAATACGAGGAATTAGATAACTACATTTAAAAAAGGACTTCATAATCTGGGTATTTTCTTTTTACAAATACTTCATACCCATTTTATGGATGTAAGCCTTAACTCGAGTTATTGGTCAAGCAGGATATACAACTTCAGTGCTCCTCCTCGAAATTAGGATGAATCCAACCTTTCCTTGATTAGATCTGGCTAACGAGATTGGACTCAACTATCCCAGGAATTGAGGTGAACTCTTTGCTTGTTTAAGAATGGATAACTCATTCAACTCATTCTTGACTTCAAATTGAGAGAGGATTTATCAAGTGAACTTGCAAACGCGAAGGATCCTAATAGCGAGGTTAGTATACCTTGAAGAACTAGGCGTTACCCCAGGGATTGTCTTCCTGTGTCACGCGAGAGGACTTCCCTTGGAAATCGAGTAATGACGCAATTCTTAACGGGTATAAGAGCGGGTATTCGAGATCAATCAATAAAACCAAAATTTGAAGTAAATTCCGTGGCCAAGAATTAACAAGAAACGCTAGAGCGACTACGGGAAAGATAAATTACGGCGATAACGTTCAATTAATGGAGAGTTGGATTCCTCGATTGCTAAATTACACGTCATTCCTACGATCATAAGAAAAAGCGCAGAAGTTCAGAAGCGAAACAATCGAATTCAGGTATGCGAACTTCAAACATTCGGTAGTAATTTGAAAAGAAATAGAAATACGCGTCGACGACTAAAGCGATAACATCAGTTAAAATCTGGCCCGAAAATGAAAATACGAAAACATAATGCTCTAAAGCGATGGAAACAACAAAATAAAATAAAAAAATAAAGAAAAGAAGAAAAATAGAGCTTTGACAATCCGGACAACCTCTGGAATGCACGCCCAGCCGCTGACTACTTTGCGGCTGGATAGGCGTGTATTTATAGGGTTCCTAAATTGGGCCACAATCCACGATGCCTTTCTTTGTAGATGCCAAGTATCCGAGGCCCGAGAGGATTCACCCATTCCTTGTCGCGACCCGGTTTCCTTGTCGTGACATCATCAGTGCGACCTCGATCAGTATCAGCGACTTCGGCGTACACTATATAGCCTTGATTTATTCGTGCCAGTGCCGCGACATCATCATCTTGTCAGCGACATCTTCTCACGTGCCGCGGGTTTCAATTGTTATATCACGATGTCGCGGCGTCGATATCTTAATAGCGACCTGACTTAAGGCCTTTGCGATCTTCAAGCGTGATGTCTTGGATGTCGCGACTTCGATCTCATGTGGCGACATCATCTTATAGGCGTGGAGAAGCCCCGGTAGTCGCTCATGTTGTCGCGACATCAATGTCTTGTCGCGACATCCCCCTTATGGCTGCGCATCTTTGATGCAGTGAACTCACGATGCGAAACGATCTCATATTAGCGACATCAACATAGCTTCGCGTTAGCGTGGTTTTGATATAGCCGTGACTTGACCTCGATCGTGGCGGCCGGTTCATTTCCCTTCTACTTTCCATCTGCGGTTGCCCGATGCGACCTCGTTCTCTTGTCGTGACATCAGCTTAGATCCTTTGAGACTCCTCTCGTTGTTTAAATTATGTGACTTCAGTCTTAACGCGACATCGGCAGAATCATTTGCGATTTCAACTTGTCTTAATTTATCGCGACTTGAATTTGTTATCGTGACCTTACTTCGCGAAGCTTTACCTTTCAACGGCGGTGCAGTGTCGTGACATCAATTTAGTTCTACCGGGGCTTTCAGCGGTTGCTCTTGATGTGGCGACATCGGGTGATGTAAGCGACCTTGCTGACTCTGCGGCGATGCGTGGGTTCCACGATGTCACGACGCCGATATCTTGTCAGCGACATCGCCATTACCTTCCGCAAATTATACGTTACATTCTTGATATCCGCAACGATCTCACGTCGCGACATCACTCATTTCTTTTCAGTCTTTCTCATGTGCAGTTTCATGTCGGAAGCTTCTATGAAAAACATTATCCACAGTCAGGCCTCAAGCGAGATGGCTTGGCGTCAATGACTTAGTCATTTTCTTTTCATATCACTCACCATGATTGTTTTACTATCTTTATTATGTTTTCTGTTTACTTCTGTTTTAACGCTGCTCTGCTAATGACAAATTGGTGGGTTTCTTCATAGTCTGTGTATTAAATGGCTCATTTTAAGCGAAAAATAAACAGAAAAATGGACTAAAAAGAGATGACTTTTAAGCTCATCAAACTCCCAAACTTAAAATTTTATGTCCTCGAGCAAAGAAAAAGATTTGTTTTGTCCTCGAAACGAGGGAGACATTTTACATTTTGTTTTATTACATAGGTGGCATTCAATTTAATTGCAATTCAAGGTATGCAAAATTTTACGTACATTTAACTTGATCCAATTCAAAGGTTGGTCTCTACTCTTTATGTTATCTGAACTATATGTTGAGATTGTTTTACAAACAACCTCGTTGGATCTGTTGAATAATGAATCACATTCCTTTCTCAATTTATGGCTGAGTCATTTAACTCCCTAAAGTTCTTCACACCTTAGATTGTTTCCATTCTTCCAGATTCCATAAGCTTGTTTTTCATATTGATCTCCACTAATGTAGGTGATTTCAGCCTTCAAGATCAATCAGGTCTTTTGGGCTTATAATGTTGCTTAGGTAAAAGGGTAGGATGAATGGAAATGTTTAGGTCAGATAACTCAAAACTCTTTTCTTTCTCCCTCAACTTCATTTCCTTCCTAGTTTCAAACTTCCCAAAATTTCATGTCTGGGGATACTACCTGAATTTCTTCTTTCAAAGTCGTATGCTCCCAATTCTTCCGTAATTTAATCAGAAATTTTCTCTCTAATCACCCTTCCAGGAATTGTGCTTTGTTTTTGTCTTTAGGCTTTCTAACACTCTAGCTAACTTCAATAGTAGCTCCCATACCAGGATGATATTAGGGTACTAGGGTGTTGAAACACCCTAAGAACTTAATTGTTCAAGAGAGTTAAAGCACAAGACAAAACTATTCTTTTAGCTTTCCTTTGTATTTTCTGTCTTAGATCTTTTCTTCTTTCACCTCCTCTTTACATCTCTTTTTAGCTTTCCTAAATTAAACTCCCCAAACTTTATCTCTTCTCTCCTTTTTGAGTTCTTGAGTTATCATAGTTCTTTACTGAAGATTGTGAGGTAAGGATGGCTTCGCTTTGCAATCGGATTATTCAAACATGGAATATCTTGGCTCAAATTCAGGGACTAAGGTGTATGCAAAAGCATATACATAATGGTGGCTAGAATGGCTCAAACTGTCCAAGAATGGCCTGCATCATTTCTTGTTAGCTGTATCACCTAGGATTTCGCCTTAATCAATAATCTAACAAATTTGTGAACTGGACTAAACAGTTGTGACTAACTATAAAGAGTATCTTGACCCATCTTTATTTATGAGTAATTAAGTTAATTGATATTCAACAGGTTCCTTGACTTACTGTTCATACCACAAACTCAAAATATGTTTGTTCCATCTGTTGTATTTCCTTCCTCTAAACTGGACCTATCAGTTAAATATAAGTACTTATTCTGCAATTTTTTTTTTTTTTTAGCAACAATATCACAGTTGTTCAATGTTACTCGTACACTATATCTTTAATTTATTTTTATTCCCAGAGGAACTCGGACAATTCCTCTTAGTCAATAGTTAAGCATTCCACACAAGATAAAAATACCCCAACTTGCACCATTGCACTTTAAATATAAGATCCTAATCAATTAATCTAACTCAAATGCAAGTAAAAAATAAAAGATGGGGAAAGAGTGAGAGACTCCCCTTTTTATTCCAGTCATGTAATCTCAAATACTAATGTGATTTTCGAGACTCTTCTTTCTGTGCAATCTTCATTCCTTCCACAACTCTGCTTCGTTTTTGGCTTTTAGTTGGACTTCCTTTTATTTAACACATATATCAATGCATCCAATTTGGACTCTATGGCTGACAATTTGTTCATCACATTCCTTTTACTCCTCTTCACCCGCCCATTTCTTCCTTCCTCATGTTTGAATTACAATTTCCCTTGTCCGTAAGTAAGTGATGGAAAGAATTTTACTGAAATAAGCCTCACGCCCTCCTTCCAGTGTTAATGAGATTCAATTGGTAGGAGTTAAACTATGTCGCAGCCATATCTCAAAGAGAATGGGAACAATCAATTAATAACTTCCGCCCACACCATCCATCTTAACAGTATTAGCCTTCCTGAGGAATCTTCCCAGGTGCTTATTTGGATCTTCAAATGGACGGCCGCAGAACCGATGTCGCTGACCATTGTAATTAGTGGCCGTTAGAGCTTCAAAATCATTAGCATTGATTACGGTCGTTCCATTGCTAAATATTTATTGTGGATGAATGTATTCAAAATTCTCCAGTGTCATGCTCCTTGGAGGTCTTTGCTGCACATTCCTGGTTGGCTACACCATCTAATCCTCTATCCGCTATGGTCAGAGTGACGGGCCTTTCCCGTAGTCAAGGTAGACTCAGATCAATAGGATTAGCCTAATCAACAAACATTTTCAATATGGGTTGTTAAAGTTAGTGGCCAAATTGAACCACTGCTTGAATTGCTATTTTTGTTCTTTTCTAAAAATGTCCAAATTAGTATTTCTTTTGTCTGAATATTGATTACTAAAATTGCTGATCACGCAGAACGGCGCCATAAAACTCAAGTGACATAATCAAACACATGTACAAATTTATGACACTATCACCAAAGGACTATTAATTAATCCTTAGCAACCTTGCCATAAACTTGTGGAAATTATAATATGTAGAACAGAAATCCTTTAAAATAAGTCATTTTCAAAGCTTTGTTTTGATTCGCTTATTCGCAAGTGCACAGCCAACAAGTAGTAAATGGATTTAAGTCCGTATATCGATCCTACGTAGATCTCAAGAATTTGAATCAACTACTCCCGATCACTCAAGCTCCATACTATTGACGCCTATAAAATGATAGTGGAGTCCAAAGACCGATGCTGGAAAATTGAAGAATAAAAGGAAATAAATCTTTTAAATAACTAACAACCGGGAGATAAATGAAGAATAATGAATTTCTAATAAAGAAATGAATACTGGCTAGTTATCTCCAAAGACACATCAATAAAAACGCTTATAGTGAACTATCAATTCCTCGTAGTTAAATCTGGATAGAATTTCTTGATTAACTCAAGTTTCCAAAATCGCCCAAGGCAATTGTAAAGGTACTGATCTCTCCACACTCCACATTTCATTATCTTAATTTATGACTCGATTCTCTCGAATACAAGGAATTAGATAACTACATTTAAAAGGACTTAATCCGGGTATTTTTCTTTACAATACTTCATACCCATTTTATGGATCAGAACCTAACTCCCAAGTTATTGGTCAAGCAAGGATATACAACTTCCGATTGCTCTCCGAAATTAGGATAGATCAACCTTTCCTCGATTAGATCTCACCATCACTTCGGATTGACTCAATTATCCGAATTGAGGTGAACTTTGCTTGTTTAAGTGATAACTCATTCAACTCATTCTTGACTTCAAGTGAGAAGAGGATTTATCCAAGTGAACTTGCAAAAACAAGAAGGATCCCTTTAATAAAGAAAGTTAAGATACCTTCAAAGAATCCGAATGCTACTCCCAGGATTGTCTTCCCTGTGTCACTCAGAGGACTTCTTTGAAATCAGGGTAATGACGCAATTCTTAACGGGTATAAGAAACTGGTATTCAGATCCAAAATCAATAAAACCAAAATCTGAAGTAAATTCAGAACCGAATTACCAAACTGCTAGAATCGACTACAGAAGTGATAAATTTACGTATAACGCTCAATTAATGGAAGCTGGATTCCTCAATTACTAAATTACACGATACAGCATTCCTCTGATCATAAGAAAAATCGTGAAGTTGAAATCAAACAATCGAATCTCCAGAATTTGTCTAACTTCAAACATTCCGTAGTAATTTGAAAAGAAAATAAACTCAGATTCGCCTTCAAATAAAACGATAACATCCAGATTCAGAAAATACAACGAAATGAAAACACGAAACATAATCAGCTTCTAAAACGATGGAAACAACAAAATAAAATAAAAAATAAAAAGAAAAAGAAAGAAAATGAGTCAAAGAATCCAGACCTCTCACCGCGGGTCGCCAAGCTACTTTTACCGAAATGATAGCCGTGGTATTTATAGTTCCCAAATTGGGCCCTAATCCCAATGTGTAGCCCGTTGTGGATCAGAGCATCTGGTGCCTAAGTTATCGGTTCACGTCGCGACTTCAGCTTCCTTGTCGCGATTATCATCGAGGTCGCGACTGATCCTACGTCGCGACTTCCGCCAGTACACTCATATAGCCTTGATTTATTGAATTTTGATGTCGCGATATCATCATCTTGTCGCGCGACATCTTCTCACGCCTAGCGTGTTTCAATTGTTCTTCTCCTCGAAGCGTCGCTGACGCCGAGAATGTCTTGTCGCGACTTCATTTTTAAGGCCTGCGCTTCAATCGAGGCCCGGATGTCGCATTTCGATTCATGTCGCGACATCATCTTATGGAATCAGAGGTTTTAACTCGTCGCTTCATGTCGCCGCGATATCAATGTCTTGTCGCGACATCCCCTATGGCGCTCGTGATCTTGAT
This sequence comes from Tetrastigma voinierianum, assembly GCA_016808115.1. Taxonomy (NCBI): domain Eukaryota; kingdom Viridiplantae; phylum Streptophyta; class Magnoliopsida; order Vitales; family Vitaceae; genus Tetrastigma; species Tetrastigma voinierianum. The sequence goes on along the minus strand of JAEQBH010003664.1, from coordinate 114,540 downwards.
CTGTCGCTCCTCGATGTCGCGATTTCGATCTCATGCGTCGCGACATCAACTTATGGCTTCGCAGCCTTCACTTGACGGGTTTTTGATGTCGCGGATTTCAGCCTCCGCCGTGATACAAAGAATTACTTCTTCTACTTTTATCTGCTGGTTCTTGATGTCACACCTCGTTTCCTCTTGTCGTGATATCAACTTAGATCCTTTGAGACTCCTCTCGCTGTTTTCCGGCGTCGCGACGCTGCCATGATATCAGCTTGAGTCATTTGCGCTTTCAATTTGTCTTCACCGTCATGACTTCGAGCTGTTGTCGACTTTACTTCATGAAGCTTTACCTTTCAATCGAAAGCAAACCGTGTCGCTGACATCAATTTAGTTCTCCGGGCTTTCAATCGGGTCGCTTGATGTCGCGACATCGCATTGATGTCGCGACCTTGCTTTATGACTCGCAGCTTTGATCTACTCGTTCCATGTCATTTACATCGATATCTTGTCGCGACATCACATCATGCCTTCTACAAGTCTCCACGGTCCTGCTCTTGATGTCACGACTCGATCTCACGCCGCGACATCGCCTCATTTCTTTCGCCTTTTCTATGCGCCTCATGTCGCGACTTATAGCTCGTTATCCCCGTCGCGACCTCAACCGGGCTGTAACCCCAAACCCGCATCAATGACTTAGTCATTTCTTTCCTTCGCTTCCGCCAATCGGGCCGCACCTTTATCCACTTATTTCTCGTGATTTTTTCCAGCCGCTTTTTCTTCTTCGCTTCCTCCTCGCTAATGACAATCAAGTGAGCTTCTTCATATACTCGTATGGCTAAATATTTCATTTTAACTGAAAAATAAACAGAAAAATGGACTAAAAAGAGATGACTTTTAAGCTCATCACCAGACTTCTGGCTCTGAGCCGTCTGGAACTTTCTTAATGTCAAACTTCTAGCTCTAAGCCGTTTGACACTTTCTAAAGACTAAATCAGGCTTTAAATTATTTCTAAGACTTTCTCAAAAAACTAGGATCAGGATCTAAGCCCGTTGGCATTTTCTTAATGTCAAACTTCTGGCTTTAAGCCGTTTAGCACTTTCTAAAGGCCAAACTTGTGGCTCTAAGCCTTATGACACTTTCTAATGCCGACTTCCGCTCTGCTTCACCGACACTTCAAAAGACCGTGATTGTGGCTCTAAGCCCGCTGGCACTTTAATGTCAAACTTGACTCTACTGCCCGCTGCACTTTCAATGTCAAACTTCTAGCTCTAAGCCGCTTTGTACTTCTAAAGGCCGTGACTTAGAGTTCTGCCGTCCCGCACTTTTTAATGCCGACTTCGCTTCCATCCTTCTCGAATTCTTTCAAAAGACCAGACTGTGGCTCTTAGCCTGCTAGCACTTCCTTAATGCTAGACTTCTGGCTCTAAGCCGTCTGAACTTTCTTAATGCCGCACTTCCGCTTCGCCCGCCTATTCTTCAAAAGAACAACCGCGGGCTCTTAGCCTTCCGCACTTCCTTACTGCTAGACTTCGCTCTAAGCCATCAGTAATTTCTTAATGCCGCATCTCTAGCCTAAGCCAAGCCTAGCACTTTCAAAAGACTGCATCAGGGCCTGTGGCCGCCGGCACTTTCTTAATCTCAAACTTATGGCTCTAAGCCGTTTAGCACTTTTTAAAGGCCAGACTTATGGCTCTAAGTCGTCTGACACTTTCTTTATGTCAAACTTTTGGCTCTAAGCCGTTTGGCACTTTCTAAAGGCCAGACTTATGGCTCTAAGCTGTCTGGCACTTTCTTAATGTCAGACTTCTAGCTATAAGCCGTCTGGCACTTTGAAAAGACCAAACTGTGGCTTTAAGCATGCTGGCACTTTCTTAATGCTAAACTTATAGCTCTAAGCCATTTGACACTTTCTAAAGGCCAGACTTGTGGCTTTAAGCTATCTGGCACTTTCTTAATGTCAGACTTCTGGCTCTAAGCCGTCTGGCAATTTCAAAAGACCAAACTGTGGCTCTTAGCCTGCTGACACTTTCTTAATGTCAAACTTCTGACTCTAAGCCGTCTGGCACTTTCAAATGACCAAACTGTGGCTCTAAGCCTGCTAGCACTTTCTTAAGGCCAGATTGTGGCTCTAAGCCTGCTGGCACTTTCAAAAGACCATACTGTGGCTCTAAGCCTGTTGGCACTTTCTTAATGTCAAACTTCTGGCTCTAAGCCGTTTAGCACTTTCTAAAGGTCAGACTTGTGACGCCCTAATTCCCGGGGGTCCCGTTGACCACCGTCAATCGGTGGAATACTTGTGTCTCATATTATGAGACCTATACATGAGTAAAAATGACCACTTGGGCCCATACATCAATACTCACCAAAAATACATCAACTATATTACCATAGTTCAAGAGTTAATACATCACTCTTAATACAAACATATATTAAAATTTAAAATTCTAATACATGTTATACAAAAAGTATCTACCAAAGACACATGTCGACTTTCTTCTCAAAAACGGCCTCTAGTGAGCGTCGTCCTCCCGTAAACTACCTCAGACCAAAATAACGATCCGACGCGAAAGAATGGCCCAAGAGCCGATAATCTCCTACATGGGTTACTCCCCACCTAAGTGCACATGTAATGGCAACCAAACACACCTACAAATACATGATCATATTTGAAACGCCTACATGTCCAATCCCATGTCTCGAGTCCACTTACTCCCCCACACATGCCTAAGCCAAGAGTAAGAAAATACCGTTTTCAAAACAAAAGGTTTTTGTTCTCAGTTTATTACCACCGAAGTTCGTAAATCTATCGACAACCCTTCGAGGCTAATTGCTGGGTAATTCTCCTAAACAAATTATGGTCCGCCTACAAGCATGAATCATTTGGATAACTCTCCAAGGCAATTCTTCGAAAAATCTTCCTTGAAATTCCTTTCACAACCATTTTCATTTTTCTTTCATTTTTTTCTACGCTACGACTCACACCTACCATTCTAGGGTGCCCCGGTGCATATGGAATGCATTATGTCATTTCCAAACAATTCATGCTAATATATTTTAAAAGCATAAATTAACAAAATTTGACTCACATAAATCATGTTATTCTGTAAGACCCGAAAAAATTCCAATTTTCTTAAAAAGGGTAAAACGGTAATTTCGGTCAAAACCCAAAATTTTTCTAGATCTTAGATGACGAAACGAACTTCACCGTTGGAATCGTCTCGCGAAATCTAGCTACCACGTCGACTCGTCGACCTGAGATGTTTAATTTCACATTTTTTGAGGCACCGGCATCGAGTGCCGTAAAACGGGTTTGAGAGACATGTGATGTGACAAAAGTCACCTACTACATGTACTAATATGACACATGTTGCATGATTAGTGAGAGGGTGAAATGGATGGCCAAGATAGTGCCAAGTGTCAAAAAAATCAAGAAAATGGACATAGATGGAATTAAATGAAATGTTAATGATAATATGACAAGGATGAACAGTGTTCATCTTCTCCAAAAGACCAAAAAATGGGCAGTGGCTGAACGGAGATGCAATGGGCTGGGAGATCTGATTTTTTGAGAGAGAATGAGCTCCTTCTAGATTTTCTGGCCATATCTGTGATCAGCGATTCTGATCGAGCAAGAAGCAGTTGTTTCACGCGCGTAGGGCTATGCGCGGCATTCCGACGGTGGAGTTCGACAACCTAAGAGAGGTAGGGATCTTTTCATTTGGCAAGACCTTTGGCTAAGAGCCATGTAAATGGTTATGAATGTTCTGAGGCTTGTTTTAGCCATAAATTTGGTCTCAAAAGCTTTGAACCGAGTGGAGAAAATTCCTATTTGTGTGGTCGTGAAATGTAACCCGAGGGTTTCACTGTTCACATGAATAGTGACACTAAATTTTTGGTGTGAAAATGTGTTTGGTTGAGTGATTCAAAATAAATTTCTCGTGTTTGTTAATTAGCCTATGTGAGCTAATTTTGGTGTAATTGATTGTGAATTTGCATAACATGTTTTATGTGATTTAATTATGTTAATATATATGCATGTGAATATATTAGCACGAATGTGTTGGAATTGGCATCATGCATTCCATATGCATTGGGGCGCCCTAGAATATTAGGAGTGAGTGTATGACATGAAATAAAACAAAAACGAAAATGTTTCGCAGCGACTCGACTAAGATTTTCTTCAAAATTGCCTCAAGGGACGTCCAACAGATTACTTCGGATGAGGACCATTCCTGTTTCGGAGAGTTATCCAAAAATTCGCCTCGGAGGGTAGTCCCAACATTTTACCAAAACTTCGGTACTAAGTTTCTCAAGAACAAAAAGCTTTTGTTGTGAAAAATTTATTTTTACTCGCATATTGGCTTAGGGCTCGTGTAAGGGAGCCTGGAGGACTTGGGACATGGATTGGGCACATGTAGACATTCGAGCAGGTTCATAAAATTGCTTGAATGTGATTGCTGCCATGCATGTGCACTTAGGTGGGAGGAACCCACAGGAAATTATCTCATCGAGTTTGCTCACTCCCGCGAGGGATCACCATTTCCGTACACAGGAGGATCTAGGAAGGCGACACCTACTAGAGGCCGCGTGTTAGAAGAAAAAGTCGATTTAGCTTTGATGTTAGTTGTTGTATAACATATATTATAATGTTGTAATTTTTAATATATGTTGAATTAAGAGTGATTTATTAACTCTCAACCATGTGATATATTCGTTGGGGATATATTTGTGAGTATTGAAGTCGGGGCCCAAGTGGCCATTATTTTACTCATGTGGACCTTTGGGTGTGGTCATTAAACTTATCGGGATTGTGTTTGTACTTGCAGAGCCCTCGCATAAAAGGAGACTCCTGCCTAATTTTAATGAGTGGTGGGTCGGGGTTACCCGACATCCACGACATTCGCGGGCTGATCTCGTCACAACTGACCCCTAGCTCTTAGGGGGTCATAGCTTGCATCGTGTTCCAGGTACACGAGTGCAATTTGTGGCTTAGACTCGGGCTTAGGCCATGGTCTTAGAGGTAGAACTAGGTATATGAATACCTAGGGCCTGGTGGACCTCGGGGCTTAGGCCACGGTCATACTAGATATAAGAACATCACAAAATTGCATCGCAGCCCAGGTATACGAATAATCTAGGGAGCCTGGGTTTGCATCCATGTTTAGTCCTGATACCGGGGCCTTCCACAAAATTGGTATCGAGATAAGGTAAACGATTATCTGGGAGCTCGGGTGGGTGTAGAGCTTAGGTAAATGAAAACCTAGGGATCGGGGAGGGACTTCGTCAGTGCCATGGTCATAAGGTGTAAGAACATCACAAACTAAGAGTAGCTCATGTTGGATACTAGAGTTATAGTTTATATCGTGTTAGGTATGTGATTACCTAGGAAGTCACGGGACAGGATTAGAACACTGCATGCACTGTGTTTTATGTGTGATCGCGTATAACATGCTGGATTGTTATGAATGTCAGGTGATCGTGTGCTTAGTGATTAGCGTCATAGGAAACAAAAATGATGCTAATAAAATTTTTCTAAGGTTTACAAAAGTGTGTAAAATCGGAAAATGGATAAATAAATTTTAAGAAATTTATTGGTTTGCTGGAAAATGAAAAAATTTTTTTTGCGGTTTTCCAAGAGCCGGGAATGAAAAAAACGAGTGAAAAAAATATATATATATATATATATTCTAAGTTTGAGTCACAATATAGCAAGTTAGACAGATTGCATGGCCCGAGATAGGCTTGGGCGCGCACAGGTCCGTGATGGTGGACCACGACACGCCAAGAGAGGGCAATTTACACTCGACCGTGGACCAGGGCTACGATACAACCTCGCGACACCCAAGCAAGTCGCAGCGGCATGTGCGCAAGCCATACAAGATACCGTCGCAGGAGGCCGCGACACATGTTGACGTATCGACGAGCGAGGGCTGACCGATCGATGGGCCACTTATACAATCAATTGTATCGCGGAAGAGAGCACCGCCGGGCTGAGGTGTCACGATACAATCGCTTGTATCAGACAGGAGCTGGATCGCCAGGAGGGTCAGCATAATAAATTGTATCAAGGTCAGAGCGACTGTGGGTCGCGACACGCGATAGCTGCTGCCGGCGTGTCGCGAGACAGGCCACGACATGGGCAAAATCGTAATTTTGGTAAAAATCTGAAATTTTTCTAGATCTCAAATGACCAAACGGATTTCACCGCTGAATCGTGAAATCTAGCCACTACCGCCGACCCGAGATACGGAATTGCACGCCGAGGCACAAAGTATCAAGTCAGAAACTGTTTGAGATATGTGATGTGACAAAAGTCACTGCATTACATATACTCTTGTGATACATGTTGCAAGATTAGAGAGATGATGGAAATGGACGGCCTAGAGTGTGCCAAGTGTCAAAAATCCAAAGCTTAGGGATATGGATGGTATTATTTGAATTGTTAATGAGGAAAAAGACAAAAAGCAATAGTTGTCTTCCCCAATTTGAAGACCAAACGTGCAGTGGCTGAGGGGAATTAACAGTGGGCTGGATTTTTTGAGTTTTAGAGAGAAGGTGCCTTATTCTGTATTTTTGGCCATCACCAGCTTGCTCACGGAGAAAGAAGTAGCCGGTTTACGCGGCGAGTGGCTACGCGTGGGCACCCATTTGTGAGTTTCAAAACTCCAAGAAGTAGGGATCTTTCCTACTTGCGTTAATCTTGGCTAAGAGCTACATGTGAAATGGTTAGGAATGTTCTGAGGTTTGTTTTAGCCGTAAACTCAGTCTCAAAAGCTTTGAACCGAGCGGAGAAAATTCCATTCTCAGGTGGTCATGAATAGTAACTCCAAGGGTTTTACTGCTCATGAATAGTGACATGAATATTTTTGGTGTGAATTTTTATGATGTTGAGTGATTCAAAATGAATTGCTTGTGTTTGTTAATTAGCCTATGTGAGCTAATTTTGGTGTAATTGATTGTGAAATTGCATAACATGTTTGTGTGATTAATTATGTTAATATATATGCATGTGAATATATTAGCATGAATGTGTTGGAATTAGCATCATGCATTCCATATGCACTGGGCACCTTATAATATTAGGATTGAGTGCATTACATGAAATTGAAAGTTAAATGAAAATGTTTGTGAAAGGAATTTCGACGGAAGATTTTCCTGTGAGAATTTGCGGTTGGGAGATATCCAACAATTACAATAAGGAGCTCCATGAATTGTTTCGAAGGTTCTCCAACACATTCGCCGGAGGGTAGTCCAACATTTTTACCAACTTGTAGTGTGTTTTCAAGAACAAAAAAGCTTTTGTTTTGAAAATCCCGATTATTTTACCTACATGTTGGCTTAGGTATGTGGAGGGAGTTTCAGTGAGAACTCAAGACACGGGATCGGGCCATGTAGACATTCAAGTATGTTCATGAATTGCCAATGTGTTTGTTTTGCCATGCATGTGCATCAGGTGGGAGTAACCTATGTAGGAAATTATTCTATCGGGCTTTGCCCACCTGCCGAGGATCACCATTTCAAGTAATGTGGAGCGTACTGCTAAGGCGACACCCACAGAGGCCTTTGAGAAGAAAGCCGGGTTGTGGCTTTGGTAGTTATTTTGTATAAGATGTATTATATAACATGTATTAGAATGTGTAATTTTAATATATGTTGAATTAAGAGAATTTATTAACTCTTGAACCATGTGAGATATATTGGTTGGGATATATTTTGTGAGTATTGATGCAAGTGGCCTGGCGGCCATTATTTTACTCGCATTCGACCATGTGTGGTCATCAGGATTTTTGTCGACAGGTTATGTACCTCGTAGAGCCCTCGTGCATAAAAGGAGGCTCGCCAATTTTCGTGAAATGTGCCTACATCGACATTCACGCAAAGATTCCACTGGACGACGCTATCAACGACCTGGCCTGTGCGTAAATTTGACTGCCCTTATACTCCACACAATTCGGATCTTCCCGATCTCTTACACTCCAATAATGTAATCGGATACTGTCTTATACACCCACACAAATCTGTGGATTTCTATGTGGGTGTAAGAGACCCGTGGAGATATCCGAAATTTATGTGTGAATGTAAGAGGCTCGCAGCAGGTAGCTTAAGAGTTATGTCATTCGAGAGAGAAAATACACGGCCATGTTATCACGTAAGACTTAGAGTCGAGGATGGAGTCGAGAGTGACTCGAGATGAAAACACACGGTCAAGTTATCACGTAAACTTAGAGTCGAGTGATAGGAGCTCTAAGTGACTCCGAGATTTGATACTCCCTTGAAATCAATGGGATTGGGTGTTGCTACGCCAAAGAAGGGCTCCTAAGATATGGATGCTCATTCATGACATGGACTACGCCAATGCAACCCACGGGAGTGTTAGAAGTGATCAGGACTCGAAGGTCAACGTCAGACAATTCGCCAGGCCGTGTAGGGTTGTGTCAGCAGTGGATTAGATATGTGTTAGAGGACATGCTGCGAGCATGCGTCCTAGATCATCAAGGTAGTTGGGAAGAAGACTGGCTCTTAGTAGAATTCCTTACTACAACAACAGCTTTCTTATCGCGAGTATACAGATGGCACCATACGAGGCATTGCATAGAGGCCACGCAGTCACCATTATGTTGGACCGAGGGAGAGAGCTCCATCAATCGGTCCCCGATCCGATTAGAGACACCTCCGAAGGTGAGCTTGATACGACAATGCCTTCACGCCAGCCTGTAAGAGCTATGCAAGATATACACGCCACCCAGAGTTCGAGGTCAGGATCACGCCTTCTCAAGGTGATGCCTGAAGAGAGGGAGTGGTCGTGTTCTAAGCGAGGGTTATCGCGAGATTCACTGGGACCTTCGAGGAGGACTAGTGTGCATTTTGATAGCCGGATCAGTTCTGCACGCAAGACCTGGAGGCTAGTGAAGGTGTTATACAGCATCTATGGAAATGAGGAGTCAACGTTGTTTAATATTTAAATGACGAATTTACATGCATGGTATAGTGCACGTTGCATATGCATGTGTTGTGTAATGATTGTCGAGAATTTTGGGACGAAATTCTTTTTAAGGAGGGAGAATAAGACCGTGAAAATTCCAATTTCTAAAATGGCAAATTGTAATTTCGCAAAACCGGAATTTTCTAGATCTCGATGATTTAAACGGATTTCACTGTTACAATCGCCTCGAAATCTAGTTACCACTGCCGACTTCGTCAATTTCCAAGACAATGAATTTCAGACGCTGGCGTGACAAAGTATCGCGGCCGTAAAACGGGTTTGAGAGGCATGTGATGTGACAAAAGTCACCTACTACATATACTCTTGTGACACATGTTGCAAGATTAGAGAGATGATGGAAATGGACGGCCTAGAGTGTGCCAAGTGTTAAAAATCCAAAGCTTAGGGACATGGATGATATTATTTGAATTGTTAATGAGGAAAAAGACAAAAAGCAATAGTTGCCTTCCCCAATTTGAAGACCAAACGTGTAGTGGCTGAGGGGAATTAACAATGGGCTGGAATTTTTGAATTTTAGAGAGAGAAGGTGTGCCTTCTCTCTAGATTTCCGGCCGATCGTAATCGCCTTCTGCTCGACGGAGTAAGAAGAATGTTTTGATGCAAGTAGGGAAGCAAGGTAAGCACTAATTTGGTGGAGTTCCGACAACTCCAAGAGCTAGGATCTTTCCTACTTATGCGACCTTTGGCTAAGAGCCATGTAAATGGTTAGGAATGTTCTGAGGCTTGTTTTAGCCGTAAACTCGGTCTCAAAAGCTTTGAACCGAGTGGAGAAAATTCTTATTTGTGTGGTCGTGAACAGTAACCCAAGGGTTTTACCGTTCACGTGAATAGTGACATGAATATTTTTGTGTGAATTTTTATGATGTTGAGTGATTCAAAATGAATTGCTTGTGTTTGCTAATTAGCTCATGTGAGCTAATTTCGTGTAATTATCAGAAATCGCATAACATGTTTACGTGATTAATTATGTTAATATATATGCATGTGAATATATTAGCATGAATGTTGGAATTGCATCATGCATTCCATATGCAATCGGGGCAATCTTAGAATATTAGGAGGAGTGCATGACATGAAATTGAAAGTTAAATGAAAATGTTTAAAAGGAATTTTGATTTTAAGATTTTCTTCGAGAATTGTGTTGGGAGATGGTCCAACAATTACACGTCGGAGGAGCCCATGAATTGTTTCGGAAGGTTCTCCAACACATTCGCCTCGGAAGGTAGTCCAATATTTTTACCGAAACTTGGTAGTGTGTTTTCAAGAACAAAAAGCTTTTGTTTTGAAAACTGATTATTTTACACGCATGTTGGCTTGGCATGTGTGAGGGAGTCGGTGAGGACTCTGACACGGATCGCACAAGTGTAGACATTCAAGTAGGTTCATGTAATTGCTTGAATGTGTTTGTTTTGCCATGCATGTGCACTTAGGTGGGGAGTAACTCCATGGTGGAAATTATTCTACTGGGCTTGTCTTACCCCGCGAGGGACGCCATTTCAAGTAATGTGGAGCGAACGGAAGGCGACACCTATTGCAGGCCTTTTGAGAAAAAAATCTGCCAGATTGTGTTATTTTGTATAAATATGTAATATATAAGAATGTGTAATTTTAATATATGTTGAATTAAGAGAATTTATTAACCTGAATCCATGTGAGATATATTGGTTAGATATATTTTGTGAGTATTTACGTGCGGGCCTGGCGGCCATTATTTTACTCGCACTGGACTTTGAAACATCGTCATCGTTGGCAAGATACACTACAGATCTCACAGTGAGGTCGCCCACTCTGATGGTGTCATGCACCTTACATCCGAGGTGATTCATGGCATCGGCGTCGATCCGGATTTAGATGCGCCATTGGCATCATCGCTACCTGTGAGGACTTGCCGAGATGGATTGCGCCTTATTGCACGGGCTGGTGTAGCAGGCAGCTAGGGAGGAGTAGATGACATACGAGGCATCCAAGATATTGGTGCTGGTACTAAGAGGAAGGAAGATCCATCTTCTTCCAACTCGTGAAAGAAGCGTATGACTTCGCTTCGTGACTTAATTAAAGACAAGGCCAAGGTTATCGTAACTAAGGCCGATGGGAGACGAATGTGCAGGCGATGATGTGTTATTTCGCCGACAATAGACACTTTCTACGGGATTGTCCACGGAGGCAGGAATCTCAAAGTTATAGGACACCTCAGTCCCAATCATCAATAAGACAAGTTAGTGGTCACAAATTAAGATGGGCAAGGTGATGGTGTGCTACCTACTGTCAAAGCAAATTCCATAAGGAGGGAGGGATCATTCCCTTAGAGACATGGATCCCAAGGCTTTGGGATAGCACAAATCCCACAATGTAGGACAGGAGGAGGATATAGTATATTCCTCCAGCCCGGTACAGGCCACGTAGGAGCTGGGGCCAGCCTGTGGAGTCGACGGCACCCCTCCCATTACATAGGCAGGCCAGAGAGGTCAGGTTAGGGGCCGAGGCAGAGGACGAGGCCCACATGCAGGGACGTCAGGGGTTCAGGGGCGTGTCTACGCCATTATACCACCGGTTGAGTCAGTGGATCAGCCAGTTATACAGGGTACGTTTTTGCTATCTCGCCTATGGGCAAGAGTGTTATTTATCATGGTGCGCCGATTCATTCATCACGCATCACTGCGGATAGAGCTGGGCTTGTAGAGGCTGAGACCTTAGAGGAGCCTTTATATGTGAGTTCTCCCTGTGGGATTACAAGGCGAGGATAGGGATGGAGTGCGTCGAATTGCGAAGTTAGAGATCTCGTGACTATACTCACAAAGCGGGACCCGAGGATCATGGATACGCCGAGTCTCGACGCCATCCCGGGATGGATCACCGACACTTACGTGGTCGCTATCGATTGTGAGCATTAGGAGGAGGCCGCCTACATGCAGGATTCGCACTGTGGTGGTATTTCAGTGGGGACAAGCATGATATTTTTGCCCCGCATAAAGGTACAAGTCCAGTGTCAGGACAAGCAATGGGTCAAGCAGCGTTTTTACCTGACGAGGTGAGACTAAGACTTAGATCTACCTCGAGTATTTTGAGAGTATGAGGATGTTTTTCCGGATGAGCTACCAAGATTGCCTCCGCAGAGGGTTGTAGACTTCGATATCGAGTTACACCCTGGTACTTCGCCCATCTCTATGACTCCGCATAAGATGGCACCAGTTGAGTTGCAGGAACTCAGAGTCCAACTACAGGAGCTACTGGACAAGGGGTTCATTAGACCGAGCACTTCACCATGGGGCGCCCTGCCTCGTTTTTTTATAAGAAGAAGGACAAGACCCTTCGACAGTATTGATTACTCGACAGTTGAATATTGGCGATCAAGAATCGGTACCCATTAATGAGGATTGATGGGATTTATTTGATCAATTTGAGAGGAGCGAGTCTACCTTAAATAGACTTCACTTCACCATGGGCGCCCTTGCTCGCTTTGCGAAGAAGAAGGACAAGACCCTTCGAACAGGCATTGATTACCGAGCGCTTGAAATGTGGTTACGATCAAGAATCAAAAATTTAATATCGAGGATTGATGGGATTTATTTGATCAATCGAGAGGAGCGAGTCTACTCCAAGATGTACTCTTCGCACCGGTTACCATCACCGGAGTGATTGTGTGAGACAGATATTCCAAGACAAATATTATGACGCGCTTATTGCACTTTGAGCTTTACGGTGATGCCCTTTGGATTGACGCATCGCACCAGCCAGTGATTCGCGGACCTATGCATAGGGTATTCCAACCTTATCTAGATCGCTTTGTCGAAATTCTACGGATGACATTTCGATCTACTTCCTCGCCAAAGCGGAGCATGAGTATCATTCATGATCAGGTTACAATACGAGAGGACCAACACTGTGACGCCAAGTTCGGGCAGCGCGAAGTTTTGGCCATCGAGGTGAGATTTTTGGGACACGTGGTGTCAAGACGCGTGTAACACTTCTCGTCTCCGAGAGGGTGTACTTGGGAGGCGAACGTGACAGATTCGCCGGCTTCCTTAATTATTTTAGTTGTCATAATGAGAATTTTTGAAAATTGGTTTAAGGTGAAATCTATAAAGTTTTCTACAAACACCAGGCACTTTTGCAATTAAGGAAAGTGGATGGGTGAAATTCAATTTATGGAATTTTAAAAGGATAATAATAATAATAAATTACCAAAATAGTTCGTGAAGTCTCGAAAATTTCTAGATCTCGATGACGAACTGATCACACCAAGTTCGCTCTAAGGAATCTAGTAACCCAGAAAGTTTCATTAAATTCAGATAGTCGGAATATTTTACGAATTTCTAGCGACGAGTTTAGAGTGAAACCTCGAAACGGGATTTTGAAAATTCAAAACGGCAAATATTTAAAGAATATTCAATTAGGATAAAATAAAATTTTTCGAGACAAAATGGATTCGAATGAGGTAATATAAATTATTTATCTAAATAATAATAATAATAATTAAAGAAAAAGAAAAAAAAAAGGAAAACGAAAATAAAAAGAATAAAATATCAAATGGGAAAAGTGATGACTGGAGAGGCAAGAGAGAGGGCTTTGAGAGGCGATTTTTATTTTATTTTCTTTTTGATTCTTTCTCGCATTTACGAAAAATCGAACTGTGAGGTATCTGGGTCTGAGCAAGGCAAAATTGGTATACGCGAAGAGCTTTCACAAAGATAGGTATCACCAATATCTTAGTCTTTGTCAAACTTTAAAATAATAAAATTTGCTCTAATTGTGTTATTTCAAGCCTAAAGGTTGGTGTATGGCTTCGAAATTTTCTTAGAGGTCGTAAAGATCGTGAACTTTAGTCCCAAAATTTTAGACCTAGTTTAGGAATTTTTAGGGAATTTTGAACTGGTGTTCTGACAAATGTAATGACTTTTGGGACTATTTTCTGACATTTCTTTGATTGAAATTTCAGGATTGTAGTCAATGCAGAGATCGTGAATCACTTTCGTAAATGTTTTGCTTCTTTTACTGAAAGTCCTCGAGTCAAAAGTCACTTCAAAACAAGATAGTTTTTATAGGACATTTAATGTGTAGACATTTTGGCCAATTTCACATCATATAACTATGTCCATATTGAATGACTAGCACGTAAAGTTTTGTTAGAATCGGTTCGCTCGATATAGTCACTTGAAAGCCCCCGCCAGATGCTTTATTGCTAAAACGCTAAACCGGCGACATTTTCGCACTAATGAATCAGGCGATTTGAGCATCCGACGAGAATCTAGAGCGCTGACAAGATTCGGAAAGAATTACGAGAAAAAGGTGAGTACTCAAAATCATTTTCTAAAATGAAAGTGTTTAAATTACAAGTTTGTAAAGTGCTTTGAAAATATAGATTTATAAAGCATTTTATTACTCCCAATTGTTATACCAGTTAAAAGTTCGACGTATTTACAGTCGCTTTGGCCTGGTTCTAGCAAAACCTCAGATACAGCCTACCCGCCGATGTATTTGACAGTATGGCAAGGTTATGATATTATGACTAACTATATTGCCCGTCGGCAATTCGGGGGTTAGATATAGCATATATTTATATATATGAGTCGCCTCCCTCCACATTCGAGGTATATATAGTTAGCGCAATGAATTTAGTACATAGCGATGAGGTGTTGGTTCCAGGTTCCATCACCGAGCATTTTGGTTCCCGAGGTTCCATTATGCTATATAGATCCCGCCGTGTTCGCCGACCATCTTAGCCGTAGTGTTCCGGCGGCTCACTACCGATGCTGTGTTCCGGCGGCTCCGTGGGCATCACGTCTGTGTGGTATTTCAGAAATGGGCCATAGTGGTTGGTACTTGATTTCCAGTATATCACTTTCAGATATTAACTACCACTCAAAATAGCTTTCGCAAACAGTAATTAGTTTTCGTAACGCGCAGCGTAAACAGCTTCAACATCGTAAATAGTTTTCAGAATACTGTAAATGGTTTTCATGAAGAAAACTCTGCTTTCATAAATACTTTTACAACCATTTCGTATGCATTTTCATATCGAGGTACCAAACAGGTACAACAAAGATTTAGAACTTATAGTACTCACTTGTTCGCTTGGCCTGCGCCGCTTTTAAAATAATTCTTCAAAAAGTGTGTGCCGTTTCAAAGACCTTCGTGGATCCCCTCACCCTAGACGCTGTGTTGTGATTATATATAAGATAAGGTGTAAATTAAAAATAGTAAAAGTTAAAATGTGGCATTTTGTATATGTAAATATATTTTGTAAAATATGCATGCATGAAGTTTGAGAAACAGTTATGCATAAAATTCATGTCGGATCGATCCTTATCTTATATTTCACGAGGACCGTATATCCTTTATTGTTGTAGTTGGACATTTGGAAAACATCGATGTATTTTTGTTTTATACAGTGATTTTGTATTTTGGGCTTGACCACCGCGGCAAATGTTATGTCGGATTTTCGAATCTAAAGGTGTGATTTTGATAGGAAAATGAAAATTTTTTATAACCCACGCTTTCCAAATACGCTTGTGCGGGGCTTTAATTCATTTAGCTTCATGGTAACTTGTCACGAGCGAGCTTACTGGAGGTTACCGTGGAGTTGCCTGGCAGATTTCCTATCACTTGTGAAGGGGTCCGTCAACTTGCATCAGAGCGCTTTAGAAGTATACGCCTGCTTTTCAAGGCAATGCTTCCACAAAGATTTCTATAGAATTGTTTTTATAATAATGATTTCCTATTGCAACCTATATTGTTTTGCTAATCCTTGCATGCATCAAATATTGTAAAGTGTCACTGAATCTTTTAATTTTGAAATTCATAGCATTATGTCTGGACGAGGTCGTAGAGGTCGATCTAGGACTTCGTGACCGAGGCACCACTGCAGAGATATGTCGAAAGCACACCTTTAGATCAAAGATGCTTCCAATGAATCAGCTCCCATGAGAACCATCGAGGCCGCACTCCAAGGGGCGCACCTTGACGATGGATCAGTTATACAGATTGTTATAAAGAATCACCCGCTATACACGCGGGGAGTCTTCGTAAGAGCAGAGGCATGACAGAATTTGGCTCTAAATTAGGGATAAAACTTATTATGGCACCTACAATCTTATATAGTGGTACTTATGGTTAGATAGGGTTAGTGTTCTAGCTATTATATGGTGATGTAGACATGAGGTCTTTCCAACATAATTGCTGGAAAAAGGTAACGTGGACACGAGGTTCTTCCACTCGTACCTGGGTGAGATACAGTTTCAGATACTAGAATACAAAGAAAAGCAAGCAAATAGTTTATGAAAAGTTTTAGAAACTTTAAATAAAGCAAGCAGCACTTTATGAAAGGTTTAAGGTCGCACTAAAGGTAGAAAGGATTGGCTAATTTAACTCATGATGACAAAGTAAGAGAGGTAATTCTAACACTAATCAACCAGATCAGCCGCCTGGGGTGAAAGAAAGGAAAGAAGTGACCAGTTGATAGAGGCCGCCAGACGAGGAGTGATCTAGCCATGACCTGCTCTCGATCACCAAAGAATTCTGCAGAGGTGGTAGATCTCTTCGTGATCATCTTTCCATCAGGCCTCACATGTCGAGAGGAGGCCCCGGAGAGTGCAGTGATGAATATGACAAGATGTTTCCATTACAGGAAGGTCACTTTATCCGAGACTCGTCTTACGCTTAGTAGTCAGCAGGTACCTCCCGAGGTAGTACAGAGCATTTACCCCAAAGTGACCACGGTCCTACCAGCCGGTAGGGTGGTTTAGGCAAAGGTGCGGTGATAAAGACCTGCAGAGGTCGTGGTAGGGTGCAAAGAGGGGCAAGAGGCAAGATCCCGATTGGCGCATTCGCAGTGGTACCCGCATCAAAGCCTCTGCATTTACAAATACACAAATAGGAGGCGTATGCACTGCCCGCACGTGTGGATTGATCGTATGATTACTTACGATCATGATACATGTACAGGACCTGTGAGCCACTCATTCATTTATTTCAGCATTCATCTACTAAGAGGCACCAAATAGAGTCCTAAATTTCTATAGATGGTCGTGATGGTGGCTTCCTGCATCAATGGGGATACTATGACATCCTAAAGGATAGTTCTGTAGTAGATTGCGATCCAGAGTAAGGATTTTCCAGCTAGACTTGATAAAGGTTAGTATCCATGATTTCGATATGTAATTCGTAATGGATCGTTATCCGGCATGAGCCACCTTACTGCTATAAGAAAGAAGTGTGATTGTCTCACAGAGGAACCAGCGTGATATTTGGGAATCAAGAGAGATCGCCTTGTAGTCTCATTAATGCCATGACCAGCCTAAATGTTTCCAAAGGCTGTGGCTATTCGCATTCAGGAAGTGGATAGGAGACAAGAGGGATACTACCGAAGACATCCCCTAGTCAAAGAGTTCCCGTGATGTCTTCCTGTGATGATACTTCGTGTTTACTCCCTGATAGAGAAATTGAGTTCATTACGAATTAGTTCCGTGGATCGAGCCGATATCCATTCCTCCAAGGCGTAATGGCGCCAGCAGAGTCGGGAAGAATCAAGGCACAATTGGAGAAATCATACAAGGCCATCCACTCAGTACTCACCGTGGGGAGCTTCTGCTTTCGTGAAAGAAGAAAGATGGAAGCCATTGCAGTGTATAGACTATAGATGTGCTTGAATCGCGACACGACGTAACGTGATCCGCCTCGATAGATGAGCTTATTTGACCAATTACATGATCTCGGGTATATTCTAAGATTGACTTAAGGTCAAAGTACTACCATTGAGGGTCCGGAGAATGATGTTTCTAAGATCGCTTCAGATTTGTGATACGGTCACTACGAAGTTCCTAAAGTGATGCCATTCGATTGACTAATGCCCCAAATATGCTCATTGGATTTGATGAACAGGTGAACAATTCAGATTTAGATAAGTTTGTGATCGTATTCATTGATGACATTCTAGTGTACTCAGGCAGTCTACAGGAACATGCAGAGCATCTCCTGACAAAAGATTGCAGCCTAGAGAGCGCTTATACGCTAAGTTTAGTAAGTGCCAGTTTTGGCAGACAGCAGCTGGTCATGCCTACTGGAAAAGGTATTAGTGTGGATCCTCGAAGATCGCTTATAGTGAAATGTGCCGCCTTACCGAATGTTTCCGGGTCCGGGCAGCCTTTGATCAAGGTGTTATTACAGAAATTCATGATGGATTTTCAAGATAGCAACCCCGTTGACCAATCTATCAAAAAGGATCAGAATTGAAATGGTCGAGCACTGCCAAAGATAGTTTTAAGAGGAGCCGAGACAGATTGACATACCTACAGATATGACCACCACGTAAAAGGACTATATGTGGTATATGAGGATGCCTCTAGACAAGGGTTAGGTGTGTTTCGATGCAGATGGTAAAGGATAGCTTATGCTTCCCGTCGCTGAAAGGCTACCTGAGCGTAACTACCCGACCCATGATTTAGAACTAGCAAAGAAGTGGGTTTTCGCCTAAAGATCCGATATGGCCATCTATATGGTGTTCCCGTCGATCTTCACTGATCATAAGAGCCCGCAATATATCTTTACCTGTAAAGAGCTTAACTTAAGGCACACAAGGGTCGGAGTTGGATTAAGGATTATGATTGCAACGATAGAGTACATCCGGAAGGCCAATGTAGTGGCCGATGCCTTAAGCCTAAACCTGAGGGTTCCTGGTGCTTATTTGCAGACGTATATCTCCTGTATCGTTGATAGAGTTGAGATCTTTGGAGTTCAAGCCAGTGTAGTCATACAGTGGACACCATCGACATCATTTTATGTCTGCCCTCTTCTTCGTGGATCGATCAAGGGTGGCTGTCAAGGTGTTTCAGAGATGATTAAGTTGAGGGCAAGATCGAGGGGTGGCAGGGAAACCAGAGTTCCGCATCGTGACGATGGTGTAATAGTTAGAGGGAGTCGAATGTGTACCAAATAGGAACTAAAAAGGAAATCTCGAAGAGGCTCACTCAAAGATATGCCATGCACCTTGGTAGCACCAAGATGTATCATACTTCGAGGAGCATTATCAGGGAAGGGCATGAAAGGAAATTGGCAGATTGGTGATCCATATGCCTAACTCCTGGCTGCCAGTAAAGGCAGAGCACCGGTCTACAGGAAAGATACAGCCCTTTCGATTCCCGTATGGAAGTGATAAGATTACTATGGGATTTTGTTATCTAAGCCCGAGAACTCTAGACAACACGATGCCATATGGGTGATAGTGATAGACTAACGAAATCAGCTCATTTTCTTCCAGCTTAATAATGATGACCCATTGACAAGCTGCCCAATTATGTGGAGGAGAGGTTAGATTATATGGTGTTCCTCTATCGATAGGCCTTCACGAGACCCCAGACTACATCCATTTTGGTCCAAATTTTTACACATGCCATGGGACTCGACAGACTTTAGCACGTTTCCATCCTCAGACTGATGGTCAGTCAGAGAGAACTATTCAGACGCTTAGAGGATATGCTTAGAGCATTAATGATAGAGCTTAAGGAAGTTGGGATACTGATTTATCTCCTCGATGGAGTTTGGCCTACAACAATAGCTTATCAATCCAACATGCATGATCTATTTGAAGATTGTATGGCCGGAAGTACGACTCGTATAGTCGGGATGAAGTAAGAGAGAGGAGACCGACAGCCCAGAGTTAGTACAAATTACCTTAGATAAGATCCAGATTGTTCAGAGATGCACTCAAGATAGCCAGAGATGTATTTAAAAGTTATATGACAAACGCTGTGAGGGGATCTACAACTTATTGCAGCGATAGGGTCTTCTCAAAGCTCTTGGAAAGGTGTCCTCAGTTTCAAAGACGCGAGCCGAGGCCCGTGACACATAGGGCCATATGAGATTATCACAAGCAGGGACTAAAGAGCACAGATTTCAGACTCCTCCGCAGTTGTCTAAGGTTCATAATGTTTTTCATGTATCCATGCTCCGTAAGTACATTCCAGATCCCTCCCATGTACTCAGAGATCAATCAATAGAACTAAAGGATAATTTGACCTATAAGGAGCAAACTACATAGTAGATCGCAGAGTGCATTTTGCGAATAAGGTCATTCCGTTAGTCAAAGTTTTATGGGAATCATGAGATTAAAGAGGCTACATGGGAGTTAGAGGCTCAGATGCGCAGTCAATATCCTCAGTTGTTTTCAGATTAAGGTATCCTCTCATATTATATTTTGTTCTACTTCGAGGACGAAATGTTCTTAAGAAGGGAGGGATTTGTATCACCGCCCCGAGAGGGTACAGATGTAACCGTATAAAAGTATTCAAGGGCTTCCTTAATTATTTTAGTGCCATAATAGAATTTTTAGAAATCAAGCTTATGGTGAAATTATAAAGTTTTCAAAGAATTGTGGCACTTTTGCAATTAAGGAAAGGGATGGGTGAAATTCCAATTATGGAATTTTAAAAGGATAATAAATAATAATAAATTACCAAAATAGTTCTTCAGAAGTCTCGAAATTCTTCTAGATCTTGATGACGAAACTGATCGCGCCGGTTAAGTTCGGCTTCACAAATCTAAGAACTCCAGAGTCGCAAATTCGAGATAGCCTGGAATGTTTTACGACTTCCTCTAGGCGACGAGTTTAGAGGAAACTCGAAACGGGATTTTAGAAAATCTCAAAATGGCAAATATTTAAAGAATATTCAATTAGGATAAATAAATTTTGAGACAAAATGGATCTGAAATTGAGGTAATATAAATTATTTATCTAAATAATAATAATAATTAAAGAAAAGAAAAGAAAAAAAAAAGGAAAAACGAAAAATAAAAAAAGAATAAAATATCAAATGGGAAAGTGACTATTCGAGAGTGCGTAGGCGGAGAGCGATTTTTATTCTTATTTTCTCTCTTTGATTATTTCTATTTACAAAATCTGACCGCAGTATCTGACGGAAAGCAGTGGGCTTAAAATCGTATACGAAGAGCTACGCATAAGGTTACTCAATATCTTAGCCTTTGTCAAACTTTAAAAGGTAGAAAATTTGCTCTAATTGTGTTATTTCAAGCCTAAAGGTTATGTAATGGCTTGAAATTCTTGTAGAGGCCGTAAAGGTCAGAACTTTAGTCCTAAAATTTTTGTAATCAGTTTAGGAATTTAGAATTTTTAACTATGTTCTGACAATGTGCTGAATTTCGTGGGACTATTTTCGGATGCTGATTGAAATTTCAGGATTGTAGTCGCATGTTTCTGATGTAATTTTCGTAAATGTTTCTGGGCTTTTAGACTCTCCGAAAGTCCTCGAGTCAAAAGTTGACTAAAACAGTATAGTTTTTATAGGACATTTAATGTGTAGGGACATTCGTCAATTTCACATCATATAATCGATGTCCATATTGAATGGAACTAGCACGTAAAGTTTTGTTAGAATCGAAGGTCGTTCGATATAGTCACTTTGAAAGCCCTGTGTATGTTTTATGGTTAAAACGTTAAACTGAGGACATTTTCGTAATTTGAATGAATTGTGTAGGCGATTTGAGCATCCGACGAGAATCTAGAGTGCTTGACAAGATTTGAAAGAAATTAGTCGAGAAAAAGGTGAGTACTCAAAATCATTTTCTAAATGAAAGTGTTTAAATTACAAGTTTGTAAAGTGCTTTGAAAATATAGATTTATAAAGCATTTTTTATTACCTCCTAAATTGTTATACTCTTAAAAGTTCGATTTCTTATTTAAGAAACAATTTTGGCCCGGTTTAGCAAAACCCTCAGATGGCATAGCTCGCCTCCACAAATGTATTTCGGATTGTGCATGGCAAGGTTATGGGATATTATGACTAACTATATTGCCCGGCTCACCTGGGGTTAGATATGTGATATATTTATATAGTGAGTCATCGCGACATTCGAGGTATATAGTTAGCGCTACCGACTTAGTACATAGCGATGAGGTGTTGGTTCCAGGTTCCATCACCGAGCATTTTGGTTCCGAGGTCCCATTATGCTATATAGATCCCCGCCTCGCGGTTCGCCGACCATCTTACGGTAGTGTTCCGAGAGTCCACTACCGATGCCAGTTCCGAGGTTCCGTGGCATCACGCCTAGGTATTTTTAAATGGGCCACAAAGGGGTTGGTACTTGATTTAAAAGATAGCACTTTCAGATATTAACCACCACCGAAATAAAGCCAAGAAGAGAATTAGTTTTGCATCAGCAGAGGCAAAATGGGCTTTCAACATCGTAAATAGTTTTCTGTAATGGGCTGTAAATGGTTTTCATAAAGAAACTCAAGCTCTATAAAATGGGCTTTTACAACCATTTCTGTACAGATTTTCATATTGGGAGGTACAAACAGCAGACAACAGCATTTAGAACTTATAGTACTCACTGAGCCCGTTTGGCTCACAGTTTTCTGTTTTTAAAATAATTTTTCAGGTGCAGGTGCTGAAGCCGAAAGACCTTTCCAGGATCCTCAGTCCTAGACGTTGTGTTGTGATTATATATAAGATAAGGTGTAAATTAAAATAGTAAAAGTTAAAATGTGGCATTTTGTATATGTAAATATATTTTGTAAAATATGCATGCATGGTTTTGAGAAAAACAGGTTGCGACAAAATTATGTTGGATTGATCCTTATCTTATATTTTGATGAGGACCAGAGGTCCTTTATTGTTGTAGTTGGACATTTGGAAAACATTGGGAGTGTATTTTTGTTTTATACAGGTGATTTTGTATTTCGGGCTTGGACCACCGTAAGGGCCAAGAGGTGTGCCGGCTGGATTTTCGTTAAATCTAAAGGTGTGATTTTGATAGAAAATGAAAATTTTTATAACCCACGTTTTCCAAATACAGCCACAGCTTTTAACGGCTTAACGCCAGACCTCGTCAATGAGCCAGCCTGGCTCGGGAGGTTACCGTGAGTCGCTGCAGATTTCTTATCACTAGGAAGGGGTCCCCATTACATGCACAAGAGTAATTCCAGAGAAGGTCAAGGCCGTGATGAGTCAGTAGAGCTCCCCGCGACAAAAAGAGACTCACCGATTTCTTCTCGCGGAGTGGTGTCAAGCTACCCAACATCCACGATTATTCCTGTGAGGTTGGATTCCACACACAATCCGACCCCTGCGTTTTCAGCGCACATATTCAATCCATGACAATAACATCAAAATTAGCTCACATGGGCTAATAATAATTCAAGCAATTCATTTTGAATCACCCAAGCAATACACAAATCACGTAAACAGTAAAACCCTAGGCTCGACACTGTTCACGACCACAATAGGGATTTTCTTCACTCGGTTCAAATATTTTGAGACCGAAAACACGACCATCCAGGCCTCAACAAATCCTCATCCATTGTGCCATTCTAAATTAAAGAATAAACCAAGTAGAAAAGACCCCTACCTCTTGGAGTTGCCTGGAACCCACAAAATCGTTGTCCACACGCAGAAATTTCCTCAGAAGAAAATCAACTTGGCTTCGCTCCGACAAGAATCAAGCAAATCCTAACGCTGGAAATCTAGAGAGAAGTTGCACTTTCTCTCACTAAAACTCTATTCTCCCCCTCACTGCACACACCAGTAGCCAAATGGAGAAGAAGCTGGTCTTTTGTTTTTATTTTAATCTTTTCACTTAATTCCATCCTTGTCCTTTAGTTTAATTTTAAAGGCTTTTTGACACATGGCTTAATCTAAGTCATTTATCTATATCCTCTCACTAATCATGCAACATGTGTCACATGAGTACATGTTGTAGGTAAATTTTGTCACATCACATGTCTCTCACAAGCTGTCATACGACACCCGACACCCGACATCCGGTGTCTCAAAAAACTTGAAATTCCAATTATTTCGGAATTCGATGAAATTCGAGGTGGTAGCTAAATTTCGTGAGACGGTTCCAACGGTGAAGTCCGTTTCGTCATCCAAGATCTAGAAAAATTCTGAATTTTAGCCGAAATGACCATTTTACCATTTTTCAGAAAAATTAATTCTGTTTATACATTTGTGCATTTGGTTATCCGGGAACTTTCTTAATGCCATCCTTTTGGCCATTCGCCACTTTCAAAATACCAGACTGTGGCTCTAAGCTTGCTGGCACTTTTATATTGTCAAACTTCTGGCTCTAAGTAGTCTGGTAGTTTCAAAAGACCAGACTATGGCTCTAAGCCTGCTGGCACTTTCTTAATGCCAAAATTTTGGCTCTGTCGTTGGCATCTTTCTAGCGCATCAGGGTCTAAGCCGTCTGCACTTTCTATCGCGTAATTTTCGCTCTAAGTCGTCTGATACTTTTAAAAGACCAGACTGTGACTCTTAGCCTCGCGACATTCTTAATGCCGCACTTCCCGGCTCTAAGCCGGCCCACACTCCTCTCTTAATGCCAGACTTTGGCTCTAAGCCGTCCCGCACTCCTTAATGCCGTACTTCAAACTAAGCCGTCCGACACTTTCTAATGCAAACTTCCGTTCCTAAGTCGCTGGACACTTCCCTTAATGTCGACTTCCGGTTCTGTCACAGCACTTTCTTAATGCCAAACTTCTGTTTCTAAGCCGTCTGGCACTTTCAAAAGACCAGACTGTGGCTCTTAACCTACTAGCACTTCCTTAATACCAAACTTTTGACTTTAAGTCATTTGGCACTTTCTAAAGGCCAGACTTGTGGCTCTAAGCCGTTTGACACTTTCTAAAGGTCAGACTTATGGCTCTAAGCCGTCTGACACTTTCTTAATGTCAGACTTCTAGCTCTAAGTCATTTGGTACTTTGAAAAGACCAGACTGTGGCTCTAAGCCTGCTGGCACTTTCTTAATGTCAAACTTCTGGCTCTAAGTTGTTTGACACTTTCTAAAGGCAGAGTTGTGGCTCTAAGCCGTCTGACACTTTCACCGTCGACTGCTCTAAGTCGTCCCAAGACTTCAAAAGACCAGACTATGGCCTCTTAGTCCATCGGTACTCTCTTAATGTCGACTTCGGCTCTAAGTCACCTGACACTTCAAAAGACTGCATCGGGTTCTAAGCCTGTTGACACTTTCTTATTGCCAAACTTCTGGCTCTAAGTCGTCTGGCACTTTCAAAAGACAAGACTATGGCTCTAAGCCTACTGACACTTTCTTAATGTCAAACTTCTGGCTCTAAGTCGTTTGACACTTTCTAAAGGCCAGACTTATGGCTCTAAGTTTTCTGGCACTTTCTTATTGCTGCATTTCCGCTCTAAGTACCGCATTTCTAAAAGACTCAGACCGTGGTTCTTAGCCTCGCTATCACTTTTTATGCCAAACTTCCGCTCTAAGCCGTCTAACACTTTCTTAATGCCGATTTCAAGCCTCTAAGCCGTCTCACACTTTCATCGTCGACTTTCGCTCTAAGCCATCCGATGAGCCTCTTAATGTCGACTTTGGCTCTGCCATCTGGAAGACTCTCTAAAAAGACCAAACCACTGGCCTGAATCGCTTCTAAGACTTAAGCGCGCACCGTACTTCAACTTCTAAGCGCAGCCGGGCAACTCTACAAAGTCCATCCTTTAGACTCCTAACCCACTGGAGCATGTTTAAACATAACAATGGCTCTCAACCTGTTCCTTCTTTCTCTTCACCACCTAGGTGGCAGGTTGTGAGTCTTTTTCCCTCAAAGGTGACTGACGCAAATGACGGCTAATCTAAGGCCTCTTCTACGATCTTGGCTTGAGGTTTTCGAGCTAACCCACTTGGGAAGATTTTTACCTCGAGATTGACTTGGCAAGTTCAAAGAAGAACAAAATGTTCACTCCCTACCCACCTCTCCGCAACCCGACGGGTATGAAAGGGGCTGTGTATGAAAGGGGTCGAGCCTAACTCCCGGCAGTTCTTCATCGACAAGAGGAGCTCGCGCCCTCCCCGCTGATCTCGAGCAATCGACTAATATTGAGAAACATGCGGTTCACGCGCGCTTTATATCCAAACACATGTCCAATGCACGCATTAATTATCCTAGTCCCTTCATCTTTCTCCACTCAAGGTTTAAAAGCACCATATTTTTCTTGACTAAAGAAGCACCAACTCACCGAGAAAAGGGGGGCATCAAGGGAAGACTACGACTTTTGTGCCCGACCTTAACACTCAATAGGACTGGCGGCCTCGCAGAGGTTTCCACCGGCCATCTGGCTTTGCAAGCGGCCCAAGACGGCCTACTATATTAAAACCACACGGAACCCACCGTAAGGTGCAAGCCTAGAACCCGTCTGGTTCCTGGTCCCCTACCGGTCATCTTACCAGATAGAAAATTTTGTTATAGAAATACGCAAATATATATTTATCCCCGACTTCCCGGATTTCTAAACTTTATTCATGTATGATAACTGAGTGTTTAAAAACATATTTTATTTCTTATTTCTCAAAAGGATAATCTTTGATAAGGGAAAAATAGATTTTATCCCTTATTTCTCAAAAGGATAATCCTTGATAAGGAAAAACAGATTTTATCCCTTATTTCTTAGAAGGATAATAAATAATAAGGAAAACAGATTTTATCCCTTATTCTTAAAATAATTATCCTTAAATAAGGAAAAAATACATCTTATTCCTAAAATAAAGAACTAGAGATTTCAGAACCAAGCCCTATAAATCGAAAATCCCCACGGAGCAGATAGACGCACTCCCAACTATCTCAACCACTTTCGTCTTCCTCTCCATATTGCTGACTTAATTATCGGAGAGGCGGACGGCACACCGTCGCTGAATCATCCTTTTGCAGTTCACGCATAACTAATGCCCCGGCATCGTACAAACAAATCGGCTTCACAACAACCACTTCAACCATCTTCCATGGATTTCTTAATGTATTTATGGAAGTTAAATTTGCTGTTTGGAGCCAGATGTGCCTGCATTGGTTACAAAACCCATGTTACATTCTAAATACGACCTTATTTAAAATTACTTTTTATAACGAGTTTTTGTATATTTTAGTTTTGATAAAATGGAAATTTATTTCTTAAGACATATTGGCATAAATGTAAATACTACTTCTTTATAAATATAAATCAGTAAATACGATTTGAAATTTTTGTTATGTTGAAGATCCTAAAAGTGATAAAGCATTTTTAAAAAAGCAATTGGTAGAAAGTTCAAAGTTTTAAAAGACATGATATCTAAGAAAGGGAGAGGGTCTTAGATTCGAGATTTAGTAAAAATGGTTTACTACGTTATAACAAAGAATTTAATTATCAAAAAAAAAAGATACATTTTGGCTATTTGTTGATGAGACTTAGCTCAAGTGGTTCAGAGTTATATGACATATAGGTATATTGGTAGTTTTTTGGCAGTTTTGTGTCTGAGCCTCACGAAATAATTTATTATCTAAAATTAGCTGCACAAAAAAAAATAGCAGACTTAATGAGATCATGGAAAAAATATAGATAGAGAAGGGGTACGGAAGTCCCCGTGGGGAACAAATTCCATATATGTGAAATATTTATGAAATTATGATTGATAAATAATTTATTTCCTAGCTGAAATAAAGTCCACTTACGTTAATAAATCCTCGACGCAATGTTTTATAGTCCACCTTTGTTACCGAAGCAAAGAATTGTCTGAAGAATGCCACCTGGCAAATTTGGAAATCATATATAAAAATAAAAGTCCTGAAAATTAAAAAGTACACGGGCCCAGGCCGAGGCCCAAATTATAATAGATACGATTTAATGGGCCTAATTTTAGGCTTGGTCAGATAAAACAATGATAAGCCCAATTGCCTTCCAATCCATCGAATCCCAAGTGTTTTGGACCAGCTAGCGTGGCGCCTTACAAAGGAGTTTGATGGATAAACCTGAATCCTGGATCTGCAAGAACAAGAGGAAAGGCCCAGCCCATTACATTCTTGAGAAAAGGCCCAGCCCAAATCAATTCACCCTTTTTTTTTTTTTTTTTTTTTAAAGATAGGAAGTCAAGAGTCAAATGATCTTGATAAGTTAAAGCAGACAAGTTTCAAACCTCGTGAAAGACAAAAAAAAAAAAATTCACATTAAGATTTTTGACTTAACAAAGCCTATTCACCTTTCAAAGATTAAGTTCGCTTGCTTTTAAAATCTCTTTCAATGCACTTATCACAAATTTTTAAAAAGTTTCAATAAAAAGCTTAACATTTTGACTTTTTTTCTATTCAAAAAAAGTCATTTTCCACTAAAATAAGAAAAACTTCATCGTTGCCCAATAAGGAGAAGCGCCAAGAATACATACTACTGTAGCATTTACAACGAGAGTGTTTGGGACGAGGCGGCTCCATCTTCAATTCTCTTGTCTCATTTGAAAAATTAAACGGGGCGGGGTGGGGATCAGAAAATTTTCAAACCTTGGCCCTGCTTTACATTTGATTTTGTTTTTATTTTTATTTTTTATTTTTATTTTTATTTTATATTTGCTTTTTTATTTTTATTATATTAAAATTAATATATTTCATAAAATAAAAAAAATATTATGAATTTTTATAAATTATTTATTAAAAACATTCTAATTATTATTACATTTATATTAAAGTATAAAATAAAATAATAATAAATTATTTTTAAAATATAATCGAGGCGGGATGGGAGTAATAATATCTGAACCCCTCCTCAACCTGCCTTGATTTGAAAAATAAACCCAAACCCGTTAAAACCCGAAGAGGGGAGGGGGGGGAGAGCGAGAAATAATATGTAAGATTTATCATCCTCTTTACTAATGTTAAAAATATAAACGATTTAATCTTAATCTTATTAAGTGTATTTGCAGTAAGCTAAAAAAGAGTTATATCTAAACGTTAAGTAAAAAACAGCTTGCACAAGGAACCACATTTGAAATAAAAGAAAATCTTTAGGAAAAAGAAGACAAAAAAAAAAACTAAAAAAATGATTTTCTCATATTTGGTTTCATCATGGAAAATACAAAAGAAAATCAAAATCCTTCAAAGTTTTATATATTTTTAAATATATTTTCAAAATCCTTCATATTTTTTAAATTTTTGAAAATATTTTTCATTTTCCTCAAAATTTAATTTCCTTCCACTTTTCCTCTTCATTTTCCTCTCATATTTGGTTTCATCGTGTAAAATATAAAATAAAATCGAAGATAATCAAAATTCCTCCCAAATTTTACATATTTTTTAAATTTCTTAGTCCTTATATAATAAAGAGAAATAGATAAAAATGAGTTTGAATAAACATATAGAGTTAGTTTATCAAATTTAAATTTATTTTTTATTTTCCTCTAATTTTTCTTTTCTTCCACTTTTCCTCTATATTTTATTTCCTTATATTTTTTGAGTTCCAAACATAACCTATAAAAGAATGAAAAGATTACCATTTGTGAATTGATATTCCAAGGAGAATGTCTCTAACTCTCAAGAATTCCATTCCTTCTTCTAATAAACATCCATTAGAAAACATCACAATCAGATCATAACGTATTTTTGACCCAAATGGAGGTATCATTGGGCTTTTATTGAGCCAGACATTTACAAAAGCGAAAGTAGGCTTCAAGTTATAAATTTGAAATTATCGTACATAGGTCATGAAGAATTGAATTTAAGTGGTTCATATAAGGAAAAAGAATAATCGTGAATCAATAAATGTACTACCATTATTAACTAATGTATTATAATAACTAATGAATGTACTATCATAATGTATTCTTGTCCAAATCGGAGATATCATTAGGCTTTTATTGGGCCAAACATTTACAAAAGTGAAAATGCGGAGTTCGAGTTTGATTTAGAAAATTATCGTCACATGGAGTCCTAAAAGAAATTGGATTTAGGTAGTTCATATAAAGAAAAAGAATAATCATGGATCAATGAATGTACTGTGATAACTAGTGAAAAGTACTTTCATTAGTTATTGTTGTACATTCATTGATCCACAATTATTTTCTTTCTTAGTAACCAAAATCACCTAAATCCAATTCTTCATTACCCATGTATAATAATTTTCAAATGGATATATAGTATAAAACCGTGAATTTCTAGGTTTTTATATGTGTAAAAACTGAAGCTTTGAAAATAGCATAAAACCCTTGATTTTTTTTATTTTTATTTTTGTATAATAGAGGCTTGATTCGGATCTGAGGTCGGGTTGTTGAGGCTACATTTGCGATAAAAAAAAAAAGGTTCAAGGTTGAGCTAATGGACGGCGTGGACTCACCTTGGCCTAGGCCAAAGCCATGGTGACGACGCTGTAGAGAACATGGAAAATTGCCAATACAAATATAAATAGATGCAGTTGGTGCACTCCCGTTTGTGAAATCAGCGATACGTACGTGATCATAATTTACTAAAAAAAAAAAAAAAAAAAAAAACGTTGTTGAACCATCCAATTACGTTGAAAGAACAAAAATAATTATTTATATTTAATTTGATATAAAAATAGGAAATAAATTTAAATAAAAATTAATTAAATATTCACTTTGGATATCATGTAGTTGTTGTTGTAGTATTATCAATGTTTTTACGAGATTGGGAACTTCCCGGCTTTATATTCACACTATTTTCACTTGAGTCGAATCTATATGAGTCAAATCCCAATTAAATTTATAAATGAGTCAAGGCTCTTTCGGCTTGACTCGTAGAATATTCGGATTCAACTCAGAGTTAATCAAGCTCGAGCTTAAGTAGTTTGAGTAACTTGTCGAGGATTCGACGTCATGTCTACTTGGAAACACGAGTTGTTTGGCAAGCTTTGTATGGCCTCCAAAATATCTGTATGCCAGTTTTACCTGCATATTTAGGGTATAAAATAAGTTAAGAGTACCGTCGTTCGAAAAAAAAATTAGCGTTTTTATGAAAAAAAATGGTAGCGATGTTCTAAAGGCTTTGGAAAAGCGAAAAGTGCAGATGCCGGATGTGAAAGCAGATTTACTTGTGAATTAAATTCGATACCATGAAATCCCAGTGGCGAAAAAGTTCGTTGGTCGAACTGATCGGAATATTTACTACGAATTTGGCGGCTTGGGTGTAGAGTGAAAGCGCAGCGGGATTTTAGAAAAATACCGAAGAATTGCGAATATTTAAAGAATATTCGAATTAGGATAAATGAAGTGAAATCGGAGCAGAAATAATTTGTTCCCCCACCGGAGGCTAAAACGGATAAAGTGAAAGAAAAGAGAGGCGTATAGATTAAAAAAATTTAAATAAATAAAGCTAAAAATAAAATAAAACAAAAGAAAATGGGAGTTGGCCAAGAGAGAGAAACTGAGCGTGAGAGAGATTTTTTTATTTTTAACTATATAGTTTACCTCTTTGATATATGGAAATCAGTTTGTCGGAATTTGTCGGTGAAAGTGAAAAGTCTTCACCTCTTCGGCCAATTTGGCGTGAGTCACCACATAGGGAATTTTTGTCGATTTTGATTCACAAATTCGAGAAAATCCACATGTTTTGGTTTTACCGGTCTACGAACTTCGGCCGGTCGAGGGTGGTCGGATAGAATGAAGTTGATCATCGCGTTCTGCGTGGGTACAAAATCTTGGGTTTAAATGATTTCATTAGATATGTATTTTTTCACTAATCTGCATTAAATTCATCGTCATATGAATGGTGAATGAATGATAAATCGTAAAGCGAGGCTCATTATATATGAATAGTGAATAATAGTTTGACGTATGGATTTCCACGTGAATCGTAAATTGGCTCGTATGGAATGGGTGACAGATAGTAATCATTAAATGAATAGTGAATAGTGAACAATGAATAGTGAATAGTAAATAGTGAATACGTAAATGAATAGTGAATACGTAAATGAATAGTATTATAAATAGTAAATACATAAATTAATAATGAATAAATGATATGAATAGATGAATAATATGAACCATAGGAATATATGATGTAATATATATGAGAGTGAGAGTATCACGATTGAACCTTGCATCTTTAAGAAATCTTGAATGATAGAAAAATAGTTACATGTATGGTAAGAATTATGAATCTGATGGGAGTGAGTTAAAAGATATATGAAAAATGCAAGTACAAATATATTATTGTAAATATGGCGTGATTATAGATAGTAATTGACCGGGAATATGAGATATTCTTGCAGATATAAAATCCTGGCATGGATTAATACTTAGAGGCGCGGTAGGGATGATGGTATTTATGGGGGCAGCGATTGTTGCGGCATAATTTTAAATATCGAGGCCGTTAGAATTGATGACATAGATCGTTTGGATCATTGCCAGAAGCCAGTTAAGTCGCTAAATAGAGAATCGTTGTCTTTGTCTGATAATGGCTTTGGGAGGGCCATACCGACCACTATTTCGTGCAATTGGATACGACGCGGCGCCATAGTTTCGTCTCCGCCTGGTGGTATGAACATAAACGCAAAAGAAAATAGCCAGCTCTCATACAAATGAAATATATAGAATATATGGCATGATATGAGAAGCGTAGCATTCTTTATCTGCGATGATAGTATATATAGTTACAAGAACAAGTAAAGTCTGAAGATGAAAGTATATGAACAAATGGGTATATGAAGAGAAAAGTATATTACAAGTATACAAGTACAAGAAATAAAGTATCAATGACATAAAATGTATATGTAGATAAAACCTTAAGAAAAGTATATGAAAGTCAGTATATGAAGTGAGTATATGAAAAGCCACCGATTATGTGAAAATCATGGGAAAGTATAATATATAAGTACAGAGATGAAAATAAGGAGTCTGATATGACGGTATAAAAGATGAAATGAAAGTATGTGACGTCTAGTCATTATAAGAAAATATGTGATAAAAGCGATATATAAGAAATGAATAGTATAGCATGAGCGTGTAGCTAACTACATGAAAGGAGACATGATATGAGTCTTGAATAAAGGAAATTATATATGTAATAGTACATGGATAGCAATAAGTCTAGAAATGAAAGATGAAAAGGACTAAGAAACAGGTGAAAGGCAGTTGAAAGCATAAAAGAGTATCGTATACTTAGAAACTATAAGAATGAATGAGTCTGAGGCAGGTATAAGATAGGTTATGTGAAAGTATACGAGATATGAAAGTATATGATACATGTACAGTAAATGAACATGAAAGTATAGGAAACTTGCAAAGAATATGATACAAGAAATAATATGAAATAGATCAAGTATAGGATATAAGCAAATGACAAGAAATAGGCAAAATATATGTGATAGATAAAGAATGATATGATATAGGCACATGTTTTGAACCACATGAAAGTCATTAGATAAGATGATGAGTATTAGAAGCCATAAGTATATGATCTGTATGAGTATAAGAATGTATTCGATTAAACTGACGATCAATGTTATTGATCGTCCATGTATATATTCATTAAGAGTAAAAGGCTTATGGCGGGTTTTTAATCAGTGTAGGTACAAACGAGAGACGAGGATGAGGGCGTGACGTTCGCGTCGGCGTGCGCGTGCGATACCCGAGAGGGTAGGTCTTACCTGCTTCTTGTTTGCCGTAATCTCACGATTTTTATATGTATAGTTTTGTAATGAGAGTGAAATTGTAATAGTACAAGTAAAGGGACTCTAGTATATGTGTATAGAATATAATGAATCTGCGTATGGTGAATTTATGTATAATGTATATGTAAAGAATTTTTTGGTATTATAAAAATTGTGCGTATGAATGAGAGAGCAGGGATGAGATGTCCACGGCGTAGAAAGAAAGAAAGGTTAAAGTCACCGATGCGAAGTGTGACACCTCGGCTTGACACCGAAATCGGGTGTCGGGTTGAGAGCGTCACAAGCTTAGTCAAGCTTTATTATTTTATTAATCAAGTTGATTTAGAGTATAATTGTTTATGACTTTTTTAATTGATTTGAGTTTTATCAAGTCGAGTTCGAATAATATTTGAAAAGAAACTCCATCGAGTTTGAGTTTCGAGTTTTTTAATCGAGTAGAAGACGAACTTGACTCTTTATTTACTCAATTACTACACCCCTAGTAAGATCTCTTGGCTAAAAATTAATTAAAACTAAATATTAAAATATTAAGTTTTCTTTTAAAAAAAATTAAATGTGGAGTCAATGCAGTAAAAATCGTGGTGGTGACTGCACTGACCGGTGATGTGACTTACAGGTTTGGAGCAAGTTTCACCTCCCGCCGGCGCTGCCAAAACACTACTAAAACACCACATCTTCGGCATATGAAAACAGCTTTCTCCGGCGATCTCCTCCGCCGTCACCCTTGTCGCCGCCGCCGTATCCGGCTTCGCCTTTCTTATTATAATCACGTTTGCATGGCAGCATGGTGCTTCCAAGTTCAGCGGGGATGCGCGTCGTGGCGGCTGACTACTGGAGTTTGATCGATCTGGCGGCGTGAGGTTATTTGACTATCCGTCGAAATCAACGTCCGGAGTGACCTTCCGAGGCTCCGTCGCGATTGTGTTTTTCTAACATAAAATTTTACATGTTTTCAGTTCGGAAGTACCGAAATAATTATTCTTATTTGGATTAAATAAGCGCGTTGATGTGAGATAAACGTTGTTATTAACATCAGATATTTCTTAAATCGTGTGGATATTCTTTTTCAGAAGTCTTCGTTTTAGACTCTTTATATTACAAACTGTTTGATCTTTCTTCTGATAATTGTTTGAGTTGTTTTAATGATAACTATGAGATATTAAATAGACAAGGGTGACGAAACAGATATTTCTGTTTGTTCTGTGAGACCATCGACTAACTGTGTTTGTCTTTGTTGCGGAATGACTGAAGTAATCAGCAAACGTTCTTCATATGTATTATATTCTGCTATATATAAAGGATCAACGTTTATATTAGTGTTAAATGTAAATCTGTGACATAATATTAAGATAACAAATAATGGATCTTAAATTGATCTAAAACAACAAAAATACGCAAAGACCGTTATTTTAATCGTATTGTTTCAAACTTGACTGCGTGATGATTGGATTGTTCAATGAAATGACGATGATTTCTATTGGTTGATATAACGAGAAGTAAAATAAAATCACAAGTCGTTGAAGTGTTTTGATTGATTGTTGTTGTTCTTAACTGATGGATCAGTGGAAATGGACTCTCTGGCTTTGGGAGACTGGATGCATGTTTAGTGAGTATTGTTTTACTGACGATAGACAATGGGATTGTTCTCAACATAGGTAATAAATTTATATGGTTGTGGTCACCTTATATGTGCAACTAAATATAGACTATAGCCACGGTCAAAGGCGACCCTGGCTAAAGGCCCTTTATTGCCACAAGAACTTTGCATGGTTTATAACCACAGTTTTTAGTTGACTGTGGCCATAGAGTAATTTATAACCATATTTTTTTGTTGGCTGCTGCCATGAACTATTCTAAAGAATTTAATTTTCTCCCTCATTTTCCAAGGAAGATATGTACTAGAATAGTTTCAAACATATTTGAGACCGATTTGTAAAAATATTTTCAATGGTTTATTGATATTGTAAAACATCCACTATGTTTATATACATGTATATATTTCTAGGACTATGCAGCAGGGTATATATCCTTTACATCTTTTACCTACAGTACCAATGAATTTACACAAACAATACAACAATATTTCCCCTCTTTTATTTTACAGTATAATAGCTTTTCAGCATGAAAATGGATCCACAAGAATGATTCAATCCATTTCTTCCCGAGCTGATTTAGTTGTTGCCTTGGCTTCCTCTAAAAGTTCATTATGGACCTGTAAAAGAACAACAAAAAAAATCATTCATCCATGTGTGAAAATACCAAAACACTAAATCAGACATAAAACAAGCCAAAGAACACCAAATGGCGTTCACTGATGTTTTCAAAAACGTTCTTAAAAAATACAAAATAAACCAAACATGCCCTTTGAGGTTTTTAAAAAACTGATAAGGAGCTTGACTTTAGAAATAATAAAAGAAAAAAAATTACTAAACATTTTTTTTTAAGGAAAATACATCGTATTCTCTCACAGTAGTAGTTGATATTGAGGTTGCTTCTAAATTTCTAATATCATACCAATTCCATCAAGCATCAACAGAAAAACACTGGACAAAATCTTCAGCTTCTCTACATGGCTCCTCCATGAGGCCATGGCCACATTCTTCTCAAGCCTTATCGGAAGAAAACGAAAAAGCCGGACACTCGTGTTTGATAAACCGAGCAGGTTCTTAATGGAAAATGGTGTATTTTTTCCTGTGAAAATAAAAATCCATAAGAATAAACCAGTATCAAGGGCATGTATTGAGCAGAGAGACGATGAGAGGAGACTCCACTGACCTGCTTTTCTTAGATGTTGGTGCAATCACTCCTCTTTTCTACAGGCTCTTATACCGATCCCTTGCAAGAGTGCTACAGGCATTTAAGGAATAGAAAGGAACGGGGAGTTTTTCTCGTTAGGAAGGTGAGTAATACAGCCGAATGGGAGATCTGATCGTTAATTAGAAAACAAGGATGATAGAGACGAAAAAAAAGAAACGGGAAATTCACCAACCTTGAGCTTTCTTAGGGATCCAATGATTTCTTCAACAATAGGATCGAACTGGGGTGGCTCAACGAAAGAAATGATACACAAACCTAGCTCATTTCAACTCAATGAAAAAATCAAAACATGGTTCTTTTAGGAGTGTAATGGGTGATCTATGAAACACATACAAGGAGAGGTTGTACACTAGGATTATCCAACAGGCAAGCATGAATATCAAAAGGTGAAATTTCTCAGTCTTGATAAATTCAATAGATTAGCTTTTGATATTGGTGGTTTGACTCCTCACAAACCTAGCTCATTTCCAACTCAAATGCATCTTCCTTGGCCTCATCATGTACCTCGTAAATACTACTTACCATTAAAATAAAATAAGCATGAACTTGGTTAGAAAAATAAAACGAAAATTTGAAGAGTCATTGTATAAGTTTCAGAATCTGGAAAACCAACAACCATCTCATATAGATAGAAATATTCATTTCAGGAAAAGCTAGTGAAAAGCTTCATAAATCAATCAAAGATCTATTGTACTTCACCAAAATTTTGTAGCATCAAATCTAGTCTTGATTTGGACATGCTCTGAATCTGATCTAACTAGCTCAGCCTTGCCTGATTCAACTAGTATGCTTCTCAATCTCTCACCAATAGTCAAGCATATTGGTAGTGATGATAACAAATGTAGCGGTCATGGGTTTCAGAGTCCTTATTGAAGCAGAGGAAGAATAGAGCAAGCATGCCTTAACAGTGACCATGGCCACTGCTACTATAGCTGAAGCTACCCTTTTAGCTGCCTTAAGTTTCCATTGCTTCAATAGTTTTTGTAAGCTTCTAAATTTATGGCAAGTTGATATCAACGGAAAAAAAAAATCACAATAGGATTCATCAAAGAATATTATAGCTCAAATAAGAGAGGACTATATACTAATCCTAGTTTTTTATTGTAGTTAATGCATTAAAGCAATACCAAATATAAGAGTTCTTATTTCTTCAGTCGGTCTCTCAAGCTGGATCACGAATCCTGAGAAACAGTGGATGAAAGTAGTCAATAGATGCCCCATTTGGAAGGGCTATATGAACATGAAATTCATGCAGTCAATTAAAAATACAGCACAAAAAGTAGAGAAGTAAAAAATGGAGAAGGGATGCTGAAACTACCTTTCACTGCACCAAGATCTCCAAATAGAACATTTTCAGCTTGAGCTTCATTTGTGACCATGATTCCAAACGTTGAAAGGGGTTGTACACTGTGATGCCAGCACATAGTAGAGGAGTAGCGCGCCATCAAGAGGACCTCATCACATACCTTTTCTAAGCAATGATCTGTTCCTCTACTCTCTTCCAATCATCTCAATCATAGAACACCACTTATTTTAGTACGTTATACGATCCAAGAAGAAGATAATCAAAGAGAGGTGAAATTTGATTCAGATGTGTTGATCATTTCTCACCTGCATATAAAAACTCTCTCCATAGATGAAGAACAAAAATCAATAAGTAGAGGCAAGTGACCGGTCAATCAGTCCACGATCGTATGCATTATAGAAGGCTATAACTGGGGCAAAGATGTATATGATCATGACGTAGTACCACTTCATGTGATAAAAAATGCGAGGAACTATCACTATGGAAACAATAGCAATTCCAACATAGCCAACGATTTATGCCCATACTGGGATTCTGTCTTTGAGGAAGAGTTTGGTCCGGACCTCATCATGATAAGAGTTGGATGATTGCTCAGGAAAGCCTCGAGCACTAACATGCATAACTTCCTTATTTTTATATTGTTTGATAAAGCCTTCAATCGTTTTACCAAGAACCTTGAGGAAGTTATAGAGGCCATCACCAAGGATCATTGCAATAGAAATGAAGACCTACATTACAATTATTAAACAAATATGATAAGTTACTTAATCCATTTTATGTTTTGAAGATTCTCTTAACTGTAATATAGGGAATAAAAGTTGGGAGTATTTAAATCATATCTTAAGAAGAAAATACCCGATAACCTTAGACACCACTAAGACTGCTATCAATAAGATCAGCTGCATACCAATCCCCCTTCCTAGCTTTTATAAGAGGCCACATTACACCCTAATGACAGAATTGCTCCAACTAACACAGATATGTTGATCAAGTAAGGACAAAGCATCCCTACTCCAACATATATAGCAGAGAAGTCAAAGTAAAACATGTTTTCATCACAAGGCAAATCATTGGATGTCATTGATATTATACTTAGAGATGGAAGAAACAAATACTATGATGATTGCAGTTTTATTATATTATATCAACCCCTGCAACCATTAATAATGCAATGAATGGCCACTATGAGAACCAACCTCTGATAATAATAGTTAAATAGGAAAAGATCAAGCTGTTGCTACTTCAGTGAAGGGATTTGCTTAAAAATACCGGTTCTCATTGGCTTTTAGCCCACATGTGGGGAAGCTAGAAAATCCACATCCATCCCCAGCAGTAAAGAACCATTGAAAGAAACTCCATAAAAAGCTGAAGGTCAAGAACTTGCCCAAAGTTCTTACTTATTTCCTTACAAGGAGCAATGAAAAGGATTAGAATTTCATATTTGTAAACTAACTTTGGACCCACTAAAAAGGAGTAATGAGAAAGCCATAAACACTTGGCTAGTTTTTCTCCTTGAAGATAGTGGAAGTTGTTGATAAGGCGTGCAGTTGCCTTGCCCACTTGGATATGTCAATTTGTAGTCTATAACCATAATCTACAAACTCAATATTCAACCACTAAATCAAAATTTTGGAATAGTTAAAACAAAAAAAATACATTACAGAAAACTTAGTAATGAATAAACCAGTTGGATGCTAAGGGAGCACCTCTTGATACAGGGATATATCATCCTTACGAAAGAAGAAAAACACAAATTACACAAATATACATACCTGCAAAACAAATCATAGTTTGTACATGCTTTGGTTTAAATATGATTAAACAGAAATGGATCCTTCCCTAACCTCATCATTAAAATTGAGCAATATTAACAAAATGACTTCAAAAAACAGCCAATATTGATTCGATTATCCAAACAAAAATTCTTACAACCTGCATCTTGAACCTTTCCCCAAAAGTTGTTGTTATTAGGTATCCTAAAGTTGCCTAAATCTTGAGCAGTTCATAGCAGCAAAAGTACGTGAATGAAAAAGGCAAAACTTATATATTTTCAGATATGGTAAAAAAATTTTGGTTTAGCTTAGCCATAAAATACCCCCACGCAACAAATCCAGAATATACATATATAAACACTAACCCTAGTTCTTTCAATTTGATCTTACAATCAAAACTAAAATGAATCAAAGTAGAGACGAAAAATACTCTAGCTTGTTCGGAAGGTGACTACTGCTAGGTTATTTGACCTCTACTTTAGTTTTCTGAACATAATTAGAGGAAGAATCGACCCTAGTCTCACTTGGTAGTTCCCTTTTCCATGATTAAACCATTGAATCACTGTAAACAGAAACGACATTACGAAATAACCAAAATAAAATTTTTAAATATTTTCTGATCAACGATCTGAAAAAGAAAATTAAAGAAAACCTGCACTCATGTAAGGGGAAAAAGAAGGAAGAAAGAAGAAACAAACAATCTTGACTGAGAAAGAAAGAAAGGTTGATCTTCCCGACAAAACATACAAACTTGATGGTAAGAAAGGTTGATCTTTTCCCGGATTTAAATAGACAAACTTGAGCGAGAAAGAAAGGCTAATCTTCTTGGCGAAACAAACAAACTTGAACGAGAAAGGCTTCCGCATCTTCCGATGAAAGAAGAGTAAGTCAAGCCCTAACTCAACTACCAGGAAAGAGTTAGGGCATGATATACCACTCATATGGTAGCGGTCAGTATCCCACTAATGGGTCATATATAGCAGCGGTTTTAAAATGATGCTCCTATTAAGCTGTTTATAGTAGCGTTTTTTATATCATACGACCATAAGAAGTTATATAGTAGCGCCTAAGTCATTGCCTCGACTAAAAGGTACTTTTAGTCATGAATTTTGTTGACCCCCACCAAAAATTTGCCACTATACGTCATTTTTTTTGGTAGTGTGTAATGATTTTTTCATGTTTGGTTTTACCGTGAAAAATATAAAATTAAATTAAATATAATCAAAATTCCTCTAACTTTACATATTTTTATATTTCTCAGTCCTTATATAATAGAAAGAAAAAGATAAAATGAGTTTGAATAAACATATAATTAATTTATTAAGTTTAAATAAATTTTTTATTTTCGTCCAATTTTTCTTTCCTTCCACTTTTTCTCTCTATTTTTTTTCTTTAGTACTTTCCGGATTCCAAATGGAGCCTAAATTTTTGTTTTCTAGCAAGAAAATAATTACATGGGAAATCAGCCCATCTCACCAAATTGAATTCATAAGTTAAGAGATTAAATATTATGTCACTCTTGGTGATTTTTTTTAATTTTACTTCAACATATATAATGATAATTAGAATGGTGCGTGAGCATGATAGGAAATTAAAGTGTCTCCAAACCAATACTGCGCCTAAAATCAAACTTCTGATCAGACAAAAAAATTAGGTTCCTTGGTTCCCTTGATAATTCCCCATAATCTAAGTAAAAATGCCACAATAAATAAACTAAAGAAAATAAAATGAAAGCTTGAGGAATTGCTTGAGAAATTGTTGTATTTCACTAGGAAAACTAAATGAAGGAATTGATGTAGAAATTGCTAGAGAAAT
Source organism: Tetrastigma voinierianum (assembly GCA_016808115.1). Taxonomy (NCBI): domain Eukaryota; kingdom Viridiplantae; phylum Streptophyta; class Magnoliopsida; order Vitales; family Vitaceae; genus Tetrastigma; species Tetrastigma voinierianum. The sequence goes on along the minus strand of JAEQBH010003664.1, from coordinate 73,456 downwards.
TGTTAAAATGACAAAGTATTGTAGAAATAAAAGAAGCTTGAAAAATTATATTGGAATGACTAAACTGCTAGATATGATTCATTGTTGTTAATTGATCGATTGTTGGTCTCTTTCTCGTGAGAGCTCTCCTCCTTTTACATAAGTCTTGAAATAACTGCTCAAGTACTCGACTTCCTTACTTTTTTTCACTACCCCATTTCATTAAGTAACTGCCCACTTCTCCTTTACAGGGGTCTACTCCCCAAGTTTTCTCCATCATCTCAAATAACTATCCAATTCTTTAATACGTTGATTATAAAAGTCTTTGCTTTGATTTCAAAAAATTTTAAAATTGTTTGGAAATACCCTTTGACTTTTATATAGGCTTACTCAAATGGATCTAGGTCCATATCTCTTCGATTTTTACTCATGGGCTTGGCCTCAAGCCTAAATATAATTTGTGGATTATGCCAAATGTTAATTTTGGTGCAAATAGTCTCCTAGTCTGTAACAAATTTTATAAGTCTCGTATAGACATGTTTTCATTTTTATAGTTCAAAAAAGGGAAAATAAACTCAAATCTATTTTCATAAATTATAATTGAAGTAGTTTATAAAATGAATATGTACGACATTAAAAAAAAATGAATAAGCTGAGATCAAACAATATTTATAAGAATGTCTCACCATTCAAAGAAATAATAATTTGAGCTTTAAAAATCAATTGGAATATTGCAGGCTTGTACACCCTTGTACATTTAGTTAATATGCCTTGTACAGTTAATGAAAATACCTTGTACAATATAACAAATCTCATAGTTCTTATACTAAATGTAAGCATATGCATGTGTTTCATTATTATGATTTTGAAAAAAAAAACAATGAACAAAAATATATTTTTTACCTATTATATGTGTGTTAATATTATTATTGGTTTTATTATATGTTTATATATTTTTTTTGTTTATTCTAATTTTACTTTTGTAAATTGCTTGGTTTTTTATCTTTAACATTTAGGATTTTATTTCAAAATTTTTATTTTAAAATAAGTTTACACTTTAAAAATAAATTTAAAATTGAAGATAATTAATATTTTTATATTACTTTTCTTTGAAAAAAAAAATAGTTTCAAAACCCATGTGGATAATAATTTTTATATATATTTCTTTTTTTAATACGCTTTTTAGTTTCAAGGCAAGAAATTATCCTCATTAGACCAACCTGGGGACCTCCCTCCCTATGCCCTTTACGTGTTTCAAAACGGTGAATGTCCTCACGGTTGAGCGATAGATAATATACTTTATATATATTTCTTAAAAATTTAGTTTTGTCAAATTTGAGTGTAAAAATATTAAAAAATAGATGATAGTACGAACATTATAAATAAAAATTATTATAAATAGGAAAGGAAAATAATATTTTATATAATAAGACATTTTATATTGAAAATATTAGTATTTGTTTATATATTTGCTAAATTATTAATTGTTACAATTGAATATATTTATATATTGAAATCCAATTTATTTTAATTCCTTAATCACACAAAATAAAAAATATAATTAAACGTTAAGCTCTCTACCACATGAGCTAAGCATGATTCATAAAAAATAAAAATAAAATTTAAGAAATTATTTATATATTAAAATTTAATTTATTTTACTACATTTATTACAAAAACAATAATCAAGTAAAGAAAATAAAATAAATGAATTAATAAAATTTTAAAATAAAAGGTTTTAGATAAATATATATTTAAAACAAGTGAAAATAAGATATTATCTTATAAATTAAAAATTTTCTAATTTATTTAAAAGATGAAAAACGGGGCGATGATTTCGCAAAAAAGACAAAAAAATGTCTCAAGATTGATTTCAAATTAAAACAAAAAAAAAAAGAAGAAAAAGGAAAAAAAAAAAAGAAAAAAAAAGGAGACTGGAGACTTGGTGTGCGGGTGTGTCATGGGTGGGTGTGGGTGTGGGTGAGGAAGGGGGTTCATGGCCTATATTGCACCATAAATGTTATCTAGAAATTTGGGTAATGTGTCTTATAAGTGAGATGTTTATAGTTTTGGTATGTTATTTATTGAAATGGTAGGGGAAGAAAGAATATTGATGATACAGTACAAAAGAGTAATGAACTATACTTCCCATGACGACACTATACTTCCCATGACAACACTATAATCATTTGAATCAAGAGCAAGAGGCATGCATTTGAATTGAGGAAGAAAGTGATATGAAAATAGCAAAGAAACTAAGAATTATAGGTCTTTGATGTATCCAATGGTATCCCGTAGATCGTCCTTCCATGAAAATTGTGATTGGAGTGTTGGAATGAGAATAAGACAATTTAGTTATACCTCCCAATCATTTTGTTTATTTGAAACAAACAGGAACAAGTGTTAGATGATGCAAAACATCCGTTCAACCAGAATTGATGGTTATACAAGAAACAGAATAAAAATTTGTCTATTAAGAGTGTTAGTTAAGTTGTTATCATGTTATAGTAAGTTGTTGTAATGTAATCCTTTTATTTATTGTTGTAGTTCAGTAAAATAACCTACTTTTTGATGACCAACCTTTACTAAATTTGAAAAGTTATGCCTAACAAGTTAATTGTTCTTTCATTTCTTCTAGTAAAATTTGTAAATGCATTTAAAAAGAAAGAAAAAAAAAGTAGAGAACTCTTTCTTCGTTTATAGAGATACACAGGTTAGTGTTGAGGAACTACAGGCAGGCAGTACAGACCACAGCCCACTACAGTCTCTGCGGTTGAGGCACCAATGAAACACCCGTGTCCCTAGCGCTAATCCAACGAGCCCGTACCGCTTATCCCAAAGCGACGATAATAGAATCGGGAGCCCACGCCTAATAAACCAAATTAAATCCTTCCAATATGGAAAAGAAGAATAATCCCCAATAACGCCTTATCCTTCAAATCAAACTAATTCTCACCTTGAAGGAAAGCAAGATAATTCACGATATAATGCCCTCATCATGCATCGCTTCGATCCCCTATAAGGAAGGAAGATTATTCCAAATAAACTACTCTTTCTATATCCTTTACCAAATCCAATACCGATAAAGGCAAGTAATACCCATCCAGGAAAGAATCTGATTCACCATCCAACTGGGAAAACATATACTATAAATACAAGGCCACCCCATCGGTGAAAGGTACGCAAACATACGCAACACATTCGCCCTCTAAGGAGTCTATCCTTTTTCTCAGAAAGAAACTGACTTAGGCATCCGAGCGGCTAAGGGCGAAGCCCCCGCCGGCCCTTTCTTTTTCTTGTCTTTGCAGAGAAGGGCCATATTTAGAGACTCCGCAAACCGCAGCACCCACGTGTCCCGAGCAACCGACCAAATTCTAGCAAAGAGCCCACCCTCCGGCCCACCGACCCCAATACACTCCACTCATCCGATTGAAAAGGCATCATCATGCCGCCAGGGGAACGATGCGCCTTTACAAATAAAGATCGATCTCTCGCCATCGATGGTATCAACCCGAACACAGAGCTACGCCAACCGTCATGATGCGTAACCCGCATACGATACAACACCAACCTTCCTAGCGCTGCTAGAGGCAATGCAAAGCCAACACGACGAGGTGGAGGCACTCTCCTCACCAATCTGGTTTAATAGAAGAGTTAGAACAACTCACTGTGATAGATGCAACGTACTAATGCAGGGGCACGATGTATCTCGTGAAGGCCATAACATTCCCCCTCATGAAAGACAACACAATCTCGACACTCCCCGAGGAGCCGAAATAGAAGCAGAGTCCGGCAGCTCGAGCCCGGGTGCGACCACACCCCACTCTGGAGAGGGAACGAAGAACTACGCCACCCTCAAAGAGGATCTGGAGCAGCCGCGGAAGCAGATCCAAGAGCTCTAGCAAGAGCTCACCGGTGAAGGAAGCTATAAGAGGACACGCCCGACACCATGGACACCTTGGTGCAACAGATCAATCAATTGCTCACAAACCGAGGCGCTCCACTACCCCCTTCCAGCAAAATTCAGAATGCCACAAGTGGAAGTGTTCGATGGTGTCAGAGATCCCGTCGACCACCTCAATACTTACAAAAATCAAATGGAGCTTCATGGGTATCAGGACCCTGTTCGATGCAGAGCTTTCACACACTAAAAGGCCCAAATTCTTTTGGCTCGGTTTAATAGGCTTCCGCCTTCATCAATATCCTCATTTAGAGAACTATCTATTGCGTTCGTCTCCCACTTCATCGGAACCAGAACGTATAGAAAGCCGAGTTACCATCTATTGACCATCAAGCAGGGCTCGCAGGAGAGTCTGAAGTCCTACGTGCAGAGGTTCAACGCCGAGTCTCTAAAGATAAACATATTCGATGAAAATTCGCATCAATGCGATTCATCGCCGAAGTTAGGTGCGCCGAAAGATCTAATGTTTGCCAGCTCAAAAAACCCTCAAGCAAGCATGGCCGAGGTGCTCACAAAGGCAAAGTATATTAATGGTGAAGAGTCTCATATCTAAGAAGGAAAGCCCTCAACCCCTAAAGAAGCTGGATCGATGTCACGAGGACGAAGCCCAAAGAGACAGAGCGACCGAGAGAGATCTCCAAAGAAAGATGCAGAACGGTCCCCAAAAAGGCGTGGAAGCCTCAGAGATCACCTGGGCCCACATCAACTCGAGAGACGATCACGTTATTCACCTCGGCGATTCACCCCCTTGCAACAATTTCTCAAGATCGCAGGTTCAAGGCTGGCACGTAAACCACGCCTCCGAGGTGGCCAACTCAAATGAAGCTCGACCCCACCACTCAGGGCAATACTCAAGTACCCCATGAGTTCCATAGGATTACTTCTGCACAGATGTGATGATCGCATACAACTTCAGAAGGAAATAGAATACTTAATACGGCGTGGTATCTCCGACGCCCATAAAGACTCGAAAATCACCTCAAAATCAAGCCTCGTAACTGTGCCCAGCTCAAGAGCCCACCTCCACCACCTCGGCAACAACAACTCACCAAGAAATTTCTGTAAGAAACCCATGTGATCTCAAGAGGATTTGCAAGAGGAGGGGAGTCCAGCTCAGCCAGGAAGGCCCATCTACGCAGCATCAAGTTAGGAGAGATAGCGGAGGTACAAGTAGTGTCCAAGCTGCCTCGGCTTGACACGTCCATAACATTCTCTGACTCAGATCTGGAGGGATGCCAGCACCCCCATGATGACCCCTTGGTAATACGAGTAGTTGTGGCCAACAAAACAATCCATCGGGTCCTAATTGACAACGGGAGTTCAGTCGATATCATTTTCGCCTCAGCCTTTGATAAGATGGGCATCGGGAAGAGAAACCGAACCCGTCAAGACACCACTGGCGGTTTTCCGAGAAAAAGTGCTACCCATGGGTTCGGCGCTTAGTGCTCAATTGGGAGACCCTTCGTGCTGTGCAACGACGATAAAGAAGATTCCTAGTTGTGGACGCCCCATCCGCCTATAACATGTTGTTAGGCAGACTTTCTCTCAATGCAATAAAGGCCATTCCCTTCGCTTACCACATGATGATTAAATTTCCTACCATAAGCGGAGTAGGAATGGTTCGAGGAGACCAACGTAGGCCAGTGGAATGCTATCTCTCACATCCATGAAGCATAAGACTACCGATAACATATACTCGATCGAGCTCGACACGCGCGATGAGGTGCACACCCGACTTGAGCCCCTCGGAAGAGCCAGAACTGTGACGCTGAACGACGACCTCGAACACTTCGCATACATCGGCCCAAACTTTACGTAAGGACCTCGTAAACCTCACCAATTTTCGAGACATAACAAAGACGCCTTTGTGTGGAAACAGTGAGGACATGGAGGAATCGACCTAACATTGATCACACATAGTCGTAATGTCAACCCGTCCTTGCGCCAAGGTGAAGAGGAGGAGCTTGCGTCGTAGCGCAAAAGCCATCAACGGTGAGGTCAAACTCCTCCGTGCAGAGCAATCAGAGGTGGAGTACCTCGGAGTGGTCAGCCACCGTCGCACTAGTTAAAAAGCGAATGGCAAGTGGCGACCAAGATCGACTTCACCGGCACTCAACAAAGCATGCCCAAAAGACGCTTTGCTCGATTGACCTAATCGTATATGCCGCTAGCCGGGCCATGAACTCCTTAGTTTTGTTGATGCCTTCTTCGCCATACAACCGGGGATCAAAGATGGACCCACACCAAGAAACCTCGCCCATCACAAGGTGGAACTTCATCGTTATCGTGTGATGCCCTTTGGGCTCAAATGCGGTGAGCTACCTATCGTAGGTCAGAACAGATGTTCCAGGCGCATAGGAAACGACCATGGAGGTGTACATAGATGACATGCTGGTAAAGTCCACCGCTACCGAGCTTCACATAGCTCATCTGTCTGAGGCGTTCCAGATCCTGAGAGAGTACAACATGAAGCTAAACCTGCCTAAATGTGCTATTTCTGAGTATCAGCGTAAAATTCCTGAAGTTTCAGTAGTCAACAAACCGAGGAATAGAGGCGAATCCGCATAAAGATAAAGGTCAGGCTCGACATGTCATCACCATCAAGCATAAAGGAAGTCCAATCCCGACAGAAGAATTGCCGCCTTAAGCCTGGGCTCGGTGGTCCGTGAGCTGTTGATAAATGTCACCTTTCTTCCAAGTTTTAAAGAAGGCCTTTCAATGGGACACAAAGTGCGGTTACATTCTCAAGATTGAAGGCGCACTCCAGCCCCCTTCGCCTAGTAAGTCCCACCGGGTGGAGCTCATCACCAGACATAGTCGTTTTTCTGCATTTCGACAATACTGTCTCGCCGAGACAAAGACCGAGTACAGCACCCAGTTTACTATTGCACCCGAGCTCTGAGAGGAGCGGAAGAGAGATATCCCAGGATGGAGAAATTAATCCTGGCCCTAGTATCGCACTGAAGCTCCGCCTATTTCCGTGCTCAAGGCCCATTGAAGTTCCAACAAAATATCCGATGAAGGTGTACTACATAAACCGCAGACCTCAGAAGGCCGGTATGAAGTGGGCCATAGAGCCAAGCGAAGCTCGACATCAGATATGTTTAAAACTACAATAAAGGGGCGTCCTAGCATACTGTCATGAATTCGCCACAGCGTTCGATGAGAACGCCAAACAAAGGATCGACCTCCCAATCTGGAAACTCTATGTAGATGGAGCTTCAAACGCCAGAAGTGGAGTGTCTAATCCCGACCTCCCTGTATGAATAGACATTGAACACGCACTCAGACTGGATTCCAAGCCTTCTAACAACGAGACGAGTATGAGGCCATCATAGCGGGCCTCAACCTAGCCCATTCATCGAAGTTAACCAAATAGAGGTCTCGCAATGATTTCCTACTGGTAGTAAGATAAATAGAAGACACTCTACGAGGCCAAAGTAAGAATGATCCTATACCCCAAAAGGTACGGACCTATTGAAAAGTTCGTGATTTGTTCAGTCGGCTATTAATCTTAGAGCGTAGAACTCTGCCGATGTCTAGCCAAACCAGCGACAGTTTCAGAAGACCTCGCGAAGTCAACGCTGTCAATACTCGCAGAGCCTTCTATAGATCTCTGTGACGTGGAAGTTGCCCCGGTCGAGTCCGAGCCGAGTTGGATGGAGCCTATATGGGATTACACGATGACGTCACCCGACGAATTCAAAGAAGCAAAGAAAATTAGACTGAGGTCACCGTGACCACTAATCATAAGGGAAGCCTTTATGTTTAGGTTTCTTCACACCCATCCTGGCGCATCGCGAAAGACACCGAATATGTGCTAAGGGAAGTGCACGGCGCGTATGAAATCATATCGAGTTTCGCATTAGCAGGAAGGTCTTGGGCGCGTGATACTACCGCCTACAATACTCAGAGACGCGACCGACCTAGTCAGAAGATGCACGATTTGCCAAGAGCATGCCAAGATTTCTCGCCTCCCATCTGAACCCCTGACATCAATTACAAGCCCATGGCCTTTCAATGTTGGGTTTGGACACGAGACTCCTCGCCCATTGGGAAGGCCAATGCAAGTTTATCATAGTAGCCGAGATTATCGCGGCCGAGGCCAACCTTTGGCCACAATCATGAACAAAAGATGGGGCAATTTTGTGTGGCGAGCCATAATATGCGGTGTTTGGCATCCCAAGAGTCTGCATCGTGACAATGGAAAGCAGTTCGACAACTCCAAGTTCAGGGATTTTTGTGCCGAAAGCCTGAATTAAGAATTATTATTCATCCCCAAAGACACCACAAATCAGCTGGTCGCGCAGTCACCATCAAGACCCTTAAGGCAGCACTGAAGACCAAACTGGAAGATCTTAAAGGCAAATGGGTGGAATACCTCCCCGAGGTGTTATGGGCCTACAGGACTACACGCAGGTCTACAACCCAGGAAACCCCATTTGCTCTGGCCTATGGCACGGAAGCGGTAGCCCCTGTCGAGATCAGGTTAAAATCCCCAAGGATCGAACTGACAAATGTGGAACACAATGACGAGGCTCTCCGCCTAAATTTGGACCTCCTAGATGAAAACCGAGAGCAGGTCCTAAGGCGCACTGAAGACTACCAAAGGAAGACGGCAAGGTACTACAACCAAAAAGTCAAACCCAGGAGCTACATGCCGGGTGATCTAGTCTTAAAGAAGCTCCTGCTAGTAAGGAAGAATCTAGCACACAGAAAACTAGGCCCCAACTGGGAAGGCCCCTACATCATATCTCGAAATATCAAACCAGAAACTCACGAGCCTGCACAGAGAGGGAAAATTTACATCACGCGTGGAATGGAGCATCTAAGCGCTTTTTATCGCAGATTCCCGGTTTGTAATCCCAAACAGCGCCATCATCCACTTCGACGGTGAATCGCGCTTGTCATACCCCAGCCGAACATTGCAAACAACATGTACCTATGGAATGCGCAGGAAAATTAAATGCACAAGAATGTGAAAATTCATGATCCAAAAAGGAAAAGTCTCTCTTTATTCCAATCAAAATTACATTAAGTTACACCGTAGTGTCAATGACATATCTTGAAGTACACAGATAAGCAAGCCTCTCAAAAAACCTCAAGAGGAGGAAAGGAAAGCGAGATGGATGAAGGAGAAGGAAAGGAAAAAGGTGGAAAAGAGGAAAAGAAGAAAAAAGGGATGGAAAGAGTTTGTATGAAGGAAAGTGAAAGGAGAATTAGGATGGAAGAAAAGAAGAAAGGAATAAGAGAGAATGAAAGAGAAGAAGATGGAGAAAGCTACCAAGAAGTGCACCGCCTCTTCCGAACGCATTCTCAAAGACGGTTGTGGACAACATAACTCCCATAAAGGGGAGAGACAACTAGGAAACACAACCCCATAAAGCAGAGATCCAACAAGTCAACTTCGTAATCTTCTGCGAACCCCGCAAAGACGATCAAGCCTCAAAGCTTCATCCTGCGCATATTTGATTTACACACCAGGAAAAGCAGAAACTCCAAAGTATGGGTTCCATAGCAATAGAACCGCCATTTATAAGAAGGTTAAAGCACACGGAAACTCGCGAAGTCGTTTCCAATTCTCCATGAACCAACATTAAAGACATTCGCGTCTTCCCAAGAGATTAGAAGTCCAAAGGCCCGCCGCCTCGAGCCCAAGAAATTTCGCTTTGAAGATTCAACCTGCTCGGGCCGGGACGTCACCCCATGAGCCCAGAGATACGCCTTGAAGAGCTCGAAGGCTCAAATTTCAGGCTATATCGCCACTCGGCCTCAGCGCCCGGAGCCCAACAGCTCACTTTGACGAGTCACCACTTATTCAAAGCCACGCCAACCTGGGAGTCGACGTCAGTTATATCGCCACTGGCCTCTAATGTCCGGAGCCCAAGAGCTCACTTTCGACGATCTCGACTACTTTATTCAGGCCACGCAACCTAGAGTCGATCGTAACCAGTTATATCGCCACTCGCCTCGGGGCACGGAGCCCAGAACTTAGTTCGACGAAGTCGATCACCATCTAGCCAATGTTCTCGTGATCCGTGATCACTAGACTATATCGCCACTGGCCAACAAATTCGAGAGCCCAAGAGGCTCACTCTCGACGAGCTCCTGAATTACTTTATTCAAAGCCAAGCAACCTAGGAGTCGATCACCAAAGCATCAGCCACTGACCAAATACCGAGCCCGAAACACTTCGACGAGCTCGACCACTCTATTCAGCCACGCACCCTAGGAGTCGATCGCCTTAGTTATATCGCCACCTCAAATTTCAACGCCCGAGCCCAAGAAATTCGCTTAACAAGCTCAATCCACTTTGCACGTGCCATGCACTTAAGAGGTAGTTCAAATTGTGCCACTCAGAGCCCTGAGCCCACCAACCGCTTAGAAGAGCTCGCCCACCCACCAGTGGCGTGTTATTCGGTCGGGCTCGCCCTCACCTCAAGCTATATGGTGGCCACTCTGGCCTCGCCGTGAGCCCGGCAAGAGGGGCTCACTTTGACGTAGCTCGGGACGATTTATCCGTGCCACGCAGCCCTTAAGAGACGATTAACTCAGCTATATCGCTCATCACGCCACCGGAGCCTAGCGTACCACTTCGACGAGCTCGACCACTTATTCGTGCCATGCAACCTAAGGATAGTTCACTGTGCCATTCACCCCACGCAGCCCACCACCACTAGAAAAAGCTCACCACACACCCAAGACGTGGCCATCAGAGTCAATTCAAATTTGGATAGCCCAGACCACTGGCCTCAAATACTGGAGCCCGAAGAGCCTCACACAAGCTTAACTACTTCCAGACAGCCGCGGTACTCCTAAGAGTCACCACTCGCTATTCGGAACCCACAAGGCCTCGGGGCCACGGAGTTAAGTAGCTTCCGGGCCAAGAGCTCAACTATTCAAATGATCTTCAACCATGAGTCCACTAACTCGGCCTCAAAGAGCACAACCATCTCACTCGGGGACGTGTTACTGTATATCGGCTCACCACCAGCTCGCCACTAGGCCTCAACTGCCTAGAAGCCTAGAAGCTCGGGCCGAATACTCAATCAAGCAACGCAAGCCCAAAATTGCCCAAATTTCGTAAGTTTAACTCAGTTATGCAAAACCAAGAAATTAATTCGACCGATGCAAAACAACGCGAAATGCACAAATAGAGACACATATGGTAAAAAATGAATATCTATTAAGGGGAAGGCTACATATGTTTTGGGTCCTGTGCCCAACAAAAAATATATGTTAAAAGTATAAAGTTTCGACATCAGGCGCTAAGACTCTGCACAGGAGATCGCATCGAAGGAGGAGCAGACGGTGAAGAGGGGAGTGGGCTTCAAGTAGAGTACCCTTGCTCGTATAGTCAAGATAGGACCTCGGCCTCCTCGTCACTAGGTATATCAAAATTGAAATTAAGGCCTGATAGACATTAGCAGCTTTTCTTTGAAAGGCGAGCCACCCAGAAGCCCATTGAGTACAAGCCTCATCCCTCAGCTTTCCTATAATTTCGTCCCGCTAAGCAACCAGAGTCACTTGTTGATGAAGATCCCCACGCAACCCGCGACATTCCTCGCCGCGCCTGGCTGGAGCCACAGCCCGGCCTCACGACGAGCTCCGTCTAACAACGCTATCTTGTCGCGTAGATCATCATTGGCCGCACGTAGCTCTTCTTTAGACTCCCGCAGCTCCCCCTGAGACGCGAGGAGCTCATCCCTAACCGTCTGAAACTCATACTGGGTAGATTGAAACCCATCCCTAGCATCCAAGAGGTTGACCGCACGCCGCGGCCATCTCGACCTCCCGAAGCCTCGCGCTCAGCCATCCTCGTCGCTTTCCGCCTCATCCTCTCTCACCGCCCGGACACGCCGACGTGGTATGCTTTAAATCAGATCGAGCTTCACCGCTCTCGCCTACGCGGTCAGACCTCGCTCCTCGCAACTCATCCGATCGAATATGAGCTTCACCGCTGTGTTTCTCGGCAACTGGCATGACTCTTCGTTTAGTTTGGCCTTCTTGGCCATACTCTTCAAATGGGTAGCCACCTACCACATCCAACGCAAAGTCAGTATCCAACACAAAATCAACACTCAACTGGGATTGAAATCAGACACGACAAAATTTGGGAACTTACAGAGGCGACTCCCCCGAGGGATGGGGAGCTAAAGCCACACTGGCAAAGGCTGACTTTGAGATCAAAATCCTTAAGGATAGAGGAGACTACGCCAGCCGCAAGTTCGGCATTGAGAAGCAAGGAGTCGCCATCTCCACTACCAATCTTTCCTCTTTCACCCCTCCACCCAAGAAGGTGGCTTAATACCGCAAGAGCATGGTTCCGCATGCTGATGGGCATGATTCGCCAACGGTTGCTCGGCCCTTCCCCGAACCTTCTTACCTTCGCAATGCACTCCATAACGGATTGTGATTCAAAACTTTAGGATCCTTAACCGGGGAAGAGGAAGATGCCCCCAATTTAGGAACTCGACCGCCGCCGATCTTTCTCAACTGAGTCCGTGGCCTCTTCACGCTCTTGGGCTTTTGAGACATTGCCTACCGAGCTACAAGTTTTTCCCTTGGTAGTTGGCAACGAGGTCTTGGGAGAGATTTTCATAATGGGAGGAGGCGAAGACCTCGGGGGACAGCGAACGGGGCCGATCTTTGGACTCAAGGGGCCGTGAATATCCGACTTAATCGGCCTTCTACGAGGCGCAGACACTTAGCCAACTCCCGCATTATGGCGCTTATCTTCAGTCTCGAGGGGTCGTCGAGCACCCGGTAGAGACACGTGACGATGAAGAATTATAAATATCAATAACCTCACAAAATCATATTGAAAAACAAAGCACACTCACGATTCTCCAGTGGCCTAAGCCCTGAACGCCGAGGTCGTCCTCTTGTCAAGTGGGTCATATTCCCAATTGCGACCACTGACAAAGAAATAACGTTCATTCCAGAACTTGTGGGAAGAGGGAAGATAGGAAATCACTGCAGAAATACGAACGCCGAAAAATAAGAGGAAGCCCTCGGTGGTTTCCTTCGCGATAAAAAGATAAAGGAACGCAGCTATACTAGGACACCGAGACCTCGGTCCCTAAAGAAAACCAGTAGACCAATCAAAATGCCCCAGCCATTGGGCGAGAGTTGAGAAGGACAGACATTGAAGTGCTGCAAAACCCCTTTTATGAAGGGATGCAGAGGGAAGCGAAGACCATTTTCGAAGGCCACCTCAAAGAAGCATACCATCTTAGGTACGGAAACCACATAGGAGGTTAAAACGTCAGGGGACCAAACCCAAACGCCAAAAGGAGGTCGATAGCATTTGACAAAATTGGCCCCATACGAAGGACCGACCTTGCTAGGCCCCACAACTAAAGCATGCTGAACGGCGGATTTCAGGTATTCACCCCTAGGATATTTAATCAGGTCTATTCTCCCCTTACCTTTGTCCAAGGGAAAAGAAGGCGCCCGGCATCTCGTTCAACTCCTCGCCGATCCATTGAGACACCACATCATTTCAGAACCGGCAAATGCACCGAGAGTCACCTCCAATACGCAGAGAAGAAGAGCGACCGGTCCACATTTGTGCCAAGTAATAAAACAAAATCTCAATAATCCTAATCCTAACGCCTCGTCAGACGCCCAAAAAAAAAAGACCAAAGGGATGAAGACGAATGTCCGTGAATACAATAGAAAAAGCTATCCCAAGAAAGACGCTTAAAAGACTCTACTAAAAGGTTCGCATTAAGACTAAGGGAGAGGGAAGTCCCAACCCCTAGAAGCGAAAAGGTTTCAGATCAGGCACACAAGACAGAGGATGTGGCGCGAAAGAAATGTGGATGAAATTGAAAGGAGGGAGAAATGAGCGCGAAAAACCCCAAGAGTCACCATTATCATAAGACAGCACGATGACCAAGCTCCTAACTAAACTAGCCCCGAAAGTGCACGTGGAAATCAGACCCAATGTGAAACGCATACTCTTCCACATACCACACAAGGGCCGGGGGCAACTTATGTGTGGTTTGAAAAATAAGGCTCACATGCCCACTCGCCAGGCCTAAGAAGAGGTCAGCCCAATGAAACACTCAGGTCCCTAGCGCCAATCCAAAATGAGAGCCCAGCCCGCTTATCCCAAAGGATGATAACAGGGTAATTGGGAAGGCCCACGACCCACAAACCAAATTAAATTCTTCCAATATGGAAAATAGAATAATCCCTAATAACGTCTTATCCTTCAAATCAAACTAAATCTCACCAGCAAGGAAAGTAAGATAATTCACGATATAACAGCTCATCATGAAGATCAAGCCAGATCCCCCCTATAAGGAAGGAAGATTATTCCAAATAAACTACTCTTTCTATATCCTTTACCGAATCCAATACCGATAAAGGCAAGTAATACCCATCCAATGGGAAAGAATCCGATTCACCATGTAACTGGGAAAACATATACTATAAATACAAGGCCACTCCATCGATGAAAGGTACGCAAACATACGCAACACATTCGCCTCTAAGAGCTTCATCCTTTTTCGTAAAGAAACCGACTTAGGCATCGAGCGGTTACGTTAAAACCTCTGCCACTTTCTTTTTCTTGTCTTTGCAGAAAGGCCATATTCGTGAGACTCCGCAAAACCAAAGAAGATTCACGTCGGAGCTTGAAGTGACCAAATTTAGCAGCAGATTTCAATCGCCAACGAATTTCAATACGCCTCCAACCTAGTCCGATTGAAAAAAAGGCATCATCATTAATCATAAATGTTCCTCAGTAGAGCTCATGAGTCACAATCGGGTCTCGCTCCATGTAAAATATGACTCCCCTCCCTCTCTTCTCACACACCTCCCCCTTCCCCTTCTCCCCGGCCTCTCTCTCTCTCCTCCCCTTCCTCCCTACTTTCTAACACAATATTTAATTAAAAATACCCCATTAAATCTTTACAAAAATGAAATAAATATAATTTAATTTAAATTAAATATTTAGCTTTCAAAAAATATTTACTTATTTTTAAATTTAAGCTTAATTTTTAGATATTTAAATTGAAATTGAAGTCTAAAAATTAAAATTAAAATAATTTTCAAACTAAATTAATTTCAATTGATTTTTTATTTAAATTTATTTTAAATTAAATTTTTGTCTTATTTTAAATTTTATTAAAAAGTAAAAGCTGACTTTATTTTTTAAAAATATTTGAAGCTTTTGCCATGTAAAGTACAATGTTTTCAAAGAGTTACTATGTAGGACTTTTCATGAATGTGTAGAAATATTAAAACATAGGGGGTAGTTACGATTCAGAACCCGTGAGTTTTAAATTTAAAATTTTTTATGTATGCAAGTAAAACTAAGAGTTTACCTAATAGTCTAAAGAAAAGCAATTTTTGTATCTCTGATGACAAACTGATTGCGCCGTTGAATCGTCTCGTGAAAATTAGCTACCCAACAATTCTCATTAATTCCTGTGATATTTGGAATTTCATCGATTTATGAACGCTAAGAGCCAAGCACACATGGCGAAATATAGGATGACACATATAACCATGGTGACACATGAAAGCTATGAGTGGCACATGGCAAGCCATGTGTCACAATGCATGGCAAAGGCATGCATGTGTGTGACACATGGCATGCCATGTGTCAATATGCATGGCTCTTGCGATGCCTATATAAGGAGTCACATGGGTCAAGCAGGAGTATAGAGTTCAAACTAGTCCGTGGGAGCAAGAAGGGCGGAAGAGGAAGGAGGGAAGGAGAAGGAGGAGGAAAGGAGAAGAGAAAGGGAGGAAAGGAAAGGAGAAGGAGGAAGCAGGTTATGAAGAAAAGAGAAGGGAGAAAGAGAAAGAGCAAGAGGAAGGAGTAAGTTGCGCAGTTGAGCGCACTTAATAAAGAAGAACCCGAATCAAGGCTACAAGAGGTAGGCTTCCTCCTACTGCTATTTTACGCCAGTCAGAAGGCCTACTAAGCCACCCCGTTTTTTCGGCTAATTTGGATGTGGATGGGTTTGTTTGTGATTGTGTGATGGCCAAAGACCGCTTATTGTGGTTTGATCGCCCGAGACGTAACACTGTGTTCGGGACGGCAAAATCCCTGTTATTAATGACAACGGTGTGCCCAAATCTCCGCGCACACCCTTGTGAATCGCCGCACAACTTTGGATCGGCCATAACTTTCGTCCGAACCCGATTCGCTGCTATTAGACTCACCAAAGCTCGTTGAGTATAGAATTTACTGAATAAAGTTCTCAGCCAAAATGTAGGCTGAACATTGGGCTGTCACGGATATTGAGGAATAGTCGGCTTGTTTCCTAACTGCTTTAACCGGTTAAAATCAAAATGCTTCGATTGCATATGGCCCGAACAGGAATTGTGTGTTGGATGTTTTGTGATGTATTTACAAAATCGGACTTTTCTAGACTAAGTCCGTGATATTTTCTTAGGCCAAGCATGGCCGGGACGGCGGCCTGAATTTACCATTATGTGTTATTGCCATGAATTCAATTGGATATGTTGAATATGGGAAATTATGTGATAAAGATAGGGCCAATTATATGCATTGGGTTGTATGACTCCATATACCGCGGTCTCGACCTGCCATTATGAATTATGGCATTACTTGCCTGGCAATGGCCAATTATTTAATACATGCTCGCTGATGCGCTGATACGTAATAAACTGAATGATAGAAAAGATGTAGCATGCTTATGTGATGTATTGATTTGAATATGCCGAATATTAACATGATTGTACGTATGTTAAATATATTTAAATGTTGTGTGTATTAGACATGAGCGCTCATAAAGACACGATAATGTGGCGGTGTAGAATGTCCATGTAGAGGGGTCTTCATACATTGGTCATGGGTTTGAGTGCAAGGGCACAAATTGCATTGCATTGCGTGCGGTAACACCACATTACATGAAAGTGTGTTCATGGTACTGATTTGGCAATCGCGCTTGGTGTTGAATCGTGGTAGTTTGGGAATGGGACAGTGTCCAACTGAGTTCACAAATATTAAACGAAATGGAAAATGAAATGTGCTCGCGAGCAAGTAGGGATAGATACCCCTCAGTGAAAAGCCTGAACCCGGTTAGACATCTTATCCACCGAAAGTTCTCGAAAATGTCGGAGGGCGAAGAGACTCACATGGTACTCCCGAAAGCTTCACGCTTCAAAAGACACGAAACGACAAATAAATATCACATGTACTACTGGTTGTGATGGGGAGTCGAGATCTGACTCAGATTATCACTACTTCAGATTGGTAGGCCTGTTGACCCAGACTTGGGGCATGTAGAGGTTTTCATACATGCATGTAGATTTTTCCTAAGGATAGACAAATATGTATACACTCCGGGACGTTGTTGGTTTGATCAGAAATGAATACCAGACGCGCACTTTAAAGCGAAATAAATTTCAGAGATTTATCTCTATCGGGCCAAGCAATACCCTTCGCGACCCCTTCGCGCATGCGACAAGTGACAGCAGACGGCGCTCCCAGAGACCGGATTATGAAGTGTGCCTGATCGGGCCTTGATTCTGCTTTACGATATATTAACGAACTAGTTTAATACGTTTTTTGTATTTGTGAGTGATGTAATAACTCTTGGATCTATAAACGTATGGTCTTCAGAACTCGACGGGACGAAAGTATGTGGATGATTCAGACCTATCGTCACTTTTACTCGCGATGAATTTTGGCGATATGAGACACACAGTTTCCGTGATATTGATCGGTGGTCAACAGGACTTCTGTTTCGTAGCCACACAAGATGGGGAAACATTGTCGAGAGTACATAGAGAAGTTTGACTAATGGTTAGATGGTTTCTTAGCTTCTATGAAAAAACTGACTTTGAAATTTCTGGGCAAAAATTATGAGAAATATGATGTATGAGAAATTAGGGTCTTAAGTAGAAACATTAAACATTGTAAGATAATTTCTATTAATAAACTCTTAAACAAATTCATATGGAGATTGACTAATTATTTAATTGATAATTTCCTTTTTTACATTGAAAATGAGAGTGATTTTTTTGGAATTAATTTTTGGGAAGGCCAAAACTATTAGAAGGAATGCCATAAAACTTTAAAACATATGTGTGTGTGTTTCATAGTTATAAAATGATGACATAGCATCTTTGCAAATCAATAACAATTGATATTTTATATAGTCAGTCAATTAAGACAAAGCCCAAAAATTTATTTGTCCCTCTCTTAAAATATGTTATCTACGTTTCCAATGAAAATTACACTTGATTTTCCTCTTATCACTTTTCTTATTGCAAAAGAGTCAAAGTCTTCTTTGAGAAGGACAAAATTCCATTAATTTGTTGCTACCAAAAGTCACTTAGTAGGCCCCCATTTGTAAGGATACATTTATGATTAACCATTTGATTTATGACAATGTAGAAGTCAACATCAATAAAGTCTAAGTCTTCTTGGAATTATTGAAGGAGGTATAATGTTTGAAAGAGACTGGTTAAGAATATTGAATCTTTTATTTACTTGATCAATTTTACAATGAAAATGGTATGAGAAATACACAATACTATAAAAAGATTTGAACTCTCAAACTATCACTTAAATTGCAATGACTAGACAAGCATATATTTTTAGGTGCTGGCCTAAGTAATCTGACGAGGATAAAAAAACAATCATCAGTAGTATTGAGAAAGTAAGAAATCTCTTCATAGAAGAAATTTGTTATGAACTCTGGCTATTTCATCCAATTCCAAATGCCTTTGAAATGAATAAACCCAACAATAGGGCTTATGGGCCAAAGCCTTGCTGTAAGTGGAATACATTACTCAGAGTGGCCCATGTCCATACACAAGAATGAAGTTGAGATTGGGTTGGCTTGGGATTATTATGCCCTCAAGAAGGCATTTTGGGAACCCAATAATATAGCTAGAATAGTCATAAATAAACTAAGATATATAAGAATCGTCTTACTGCGTTACTTAACTCCGCAAGCACTTAAGCTCTCGAGGGGCGTAAGAAGCGAAGAGTCTGTAGAGTTCGAAGTTCTACTTTTAAAACTTTGCGAAGAACATAATACTCGACAGAATCGCAAAGTGAATGGGATAAGTTAAAAAAAAAAAAATCAATGACTTGCAAATTATAGATCAAAAATTGTTTTTTTTTTATGAATATGGTCAAAGATAATATTAATATTTTGTAAGATATCCATTGTTAGTTTTTATGGACATATATTGAATATATGTAAAAAAAAATTTAAGAAAATTTGTTGGAGATGAAAATTGATCAAACCTTAAAAAGTATTACAAAACTCTAAAATATGTAAGGTAAACAATGATATAAAAGAAATAATGACATAGGTATGATTATTTATTTGTTTAAAAATATTTATAAATTTATACTCTCACAAATCTTTTAATTATTATATAAAAATATAAAGTATTTGTTAAAATATTATAATAATGATTTTAGCATTTTTAATTAGTATATAGTTTAACAAAATCTAAAACAAAGGTAATTGAAATTCTTTTTTAATATTTAATTTTTTCCTTCCAAATACTTTCTTCTTCCCTCTTTGAAATACTTTTCATTCTATTTTTTAGTTTATCTATTCTCATCATTGGAATGGGATGTATTGACTAGAGCTGATAATTTGAGCCTAATCCGTTAGACTTAACCAACCCGAAATTAGGGTTGGGCTGGGTTAGCATGAGCTTATGGTGAGGGAGGAGGGTAGTGTTGGCTTTTTGAAATTTTTATGTCCTTGATCGTAATTTTACTTCATATCATAGGTTTTAGGCTTAATTTGATTGCTTTTATGGATGTTATGTTAAATATGAGGCCCATGATACCCTAAAACATAATTCCTCCAAATTTAAAGTGGCCTCCTACAATTCACATTCCAATATTAATTTATGTAGTCCATTAAACATACCTCAATTTTGATGACTTATATATTGGATATGACTTTTCAAATTAAACCATCAAGTCAATTTCTTGGCATTGAATGAAACTTAATTAGCCATTAAAAATAGATTATTGTCTTCACCTATTAATTAAATTATATTCTTAAGGAAATTCTTCCCAAAATTTTAAAATTTATTTTTAAAAACAACAATATAAATATAAAATAAAAATAGAGTATTGTCTTCATCATTTATTTAAAAATAATAATATAAATAAAAAATTTACTAAAAGTATTGTGAATAAAGTAATTTCTAATACTTGTTTTAAAATGTGAAAAAAATACATTAACTAGAAAATCTTAAAATTGCAAATATTATTATCCTATTAAACATTAAAAATTATTTTAAAACTTTTGAAAAATAATTTATAAAGAAAACTGAATTATTTTTTACATTTTTTTGACATCTTAATTTATACATTTAATAATTGAAGTAACGAGTATAATGCCAATTTTTTCGTTAAATTTCCAACTTAGTTAAGGTTATTTTGGACTTTTCAAATATAAATATTCTTTATATTGATTTTCAAAACTTTAATGAGTGGTGAACCGAATTTTGGAGGTCATGTGACCTGTTTTCTAAGTTTTGAAGCCTAATTACCCTTTATCGCATGATTCTCCCATACATTTTGCCATGGCAAATATGGGCCTCTCACATGGCCTCTCTCAGCCCATTTAACCTTAGTTTATTTGGTAAATAGCTCTTTGTTGGGCCTTGAAATGCTTTCTCAACCTAATTGGACTGGGTCTGGTCAAGAGGGTTGGAGTAAGACAAATGGAGTTAGCTAATGCTAATGAGGCATCATACATCTTCTGATTTGTGATATATTTTCATATTATTATTTAAGGGTATCTTTGGTTATCGAAAAATTTGAAGTAAAATATATGGGAAAGAAAATAAAGAGGAAAAATATAAGGAAAAAAAAGATTAAATATGAGTATGTTTCTAAGTAAAATGTATGGGAAAGAAAATAAAGAGGAAAAATATAAGGAAAGAAAAAACATAAGAAAATAAAAAAAGATATAAATCACGACAAATTATTTTTATTTACTATTTCAAGTGGTTATTTATTTTTAACTATTAGTATAAAATTAAATAATTTAACTCATCCCAGTATAAAAAATTAAATAATTTGGGAAATTTGCAAGTTTATGAGTAATTTTAATTATATTTGAATTTTAAAAAATAATATTTAGACAACTAAATATGAAAATGATTTTATTATAATTTTTTTATTTCCTAACTAATTTTCAAAAAGAACCAAACACAACCTCAATATTATATAATTCGGCTCATATTGAGAGGTAGCATATCTATGAAAGAAAAATGGGCAAATCTTCGGATTGTAGCATAGCTCAACAAGAACAAATCAGGCTAGGGTATTTTATCATATATATATGGTTTGTTATAAATATACCCTTCTATGGAACCACCCTATTAGTGATAATGAAAGTTTTTGGTGCTTTTCTCGTTGATATAAGCACAGTATTGAACCACGTATTTATGTGTGTATTCTTCTTTTTCCTTTTTCTCTAATTTTATCATTATTTTGTTACACGAGTCACAACAATTAGTATATGAAGTGAGTCCCAAAGATTTGTTTTCTAGCAAGAAAATAATTGGCCCATCACTCAGAATTGTATTCATTTGAAAATAAATATCATGTCTATTTGCCTTTAGGAAATAATAATATCATAGTGGAAGAAGTCGAGAGGCATGTGAGGCATTAATCATCCTAAATTACAATCCCATAACTTTTGTCTAGTCATTGCAATTTAAGTTATAGTTTGAGAGTTCAAACCACTTTATAATATAGTATATATATATCATTACATTTTCATTTGCAAAACTGATCAACTAAAAAAAAAATTAACTAGTCCCTTCCAAACATTATGGTCTTTCAATAATTCCGAGAAGACTTTGACTTTGTTGACGTTGAGCCTACCCAATGTTATGCATGTCGTATGGTCAGATGTAAGCGTATCCTTGCAAATGGTAGCTCTTAAGTGACTTTTGGTAGCGTAAATTAATGGAATTTGTCCTTGTCGAAGACTTTGACTGTTTCGCTAAAAGAAATGTGATGGAGAGAATCTATGAATTTTTAATAGTAGATTTTAGGTGGAAAAGTGAGTGACATAATTTAAGGGGGACAAATAAATTTTATGGTTTTCTTACTTGACTAACTAAATAAAATATTAATTGATGTTTATTTGTAAAGATGCTTTGGTAGCTCCCCTAAGCCAAAAGGACAATTCAATCTTTAAATTAAGTTTCTTAGTTGACAATTTCATTTAAGGCCAAATGTTGTGTAATCATTTATAAATGTTAAACATGTATGCATATATATATATATACACACACATTATGTCGAATTGAAATCAATCACTCTCATTTTCCACGCAAAAGAAATCATCCATTAAAGAAATATTAGTCAATCTCGATATGGTTGGTTTAGATCTAGTTTATTAAAATATATTACTATTAGCAAATATATATTACCTTACAATAGTTAATGTTTATTGTATTTAAGACTAACTATTCTCATCTAAATCATCCTTCTCTAATTTTACGAAATTTGGCCCAGGTTTTTAGAAAAGATAAAGTATCTAACCACTTGTTAAACATATCTCTGTGCCGCCAATTCAATCCTTTCATACATGATTACTTGTAATGTTTAATATATTGTATTAGTACCATTAGAAAGGTCCTGCATGATAACTCTATTGAAAACAATAGCCCTTATTTCCTCATAGAAAATAATGGACATTTCTTTTGGTATCTATTTTCCCATGGAAAATAAAAAATTAGCAAAGAAAAGTCAAGTTTTTCTATCCTTATCTACATTATATTGGTCAAATCAATCACTCTCATTTCACGCAAAGAAATCATCCATTAAAGAAATATTAGTCGAATCTCGGTAGATTTTGTTTAGATCTAGTTTATTGGAAATATATTACTATTGTAAATATATATTACCTTACAATAGTTAGTGTTTATTATTAAGAACCTTATTCTCACTCTAGACATCATCCTTCTCTAATTTTGCGAGGTAAAAGCCGATTTTCGAAAGATAAAAACTATCTAACCACTTGTCAAACATATCTCTGTACCCGCAATTCAATCATTTCATACATCAATTGCCCCATAATGTTTAATTACATTGATGCCATTAGAAAGGTCCTGCATGATAACTCTTTTGAAAACAATAGCCCTCATTTCCTCATAGAAAATAATGGACATTTCTTTTGGTGTCTATTTTCCCATGGAAAATAAAAAATTAGCAAAGAAAAGTCAAGTTTTTCTATCCTTATCACATTATATTCAAATTGAAATCAATCACTCTTATTTTCACGCAAAAAGAAATTATCCATTAAAGAAATATTAGTCAATCTCGATATGAATTTTGTTTAGATCTAGTTTATTAAAATATATTACTATTGTAAATATATATTACCTTACAATAGGTGTGTTGTTCAAGACCTTTATTCTCATCTCAGACATCATCCTTCTCCTAATTTTGCGAAATTTCAAAGCCGGTTCGGAAAAGATAGAAACTATCTAACCACTTGTAGACATATCTACATTACCCTTAATTCAATCCTTTCATACATCAATTGCCCCCATAATGTTTAATATATTTATTACATTGGTGCCATTAGAAAGGTCACCGTGATCATCTTTGAAAACAATACCCTCATTTCCCCATAGAAAATAATGGACATTTCTTTTGGTGTCTATTTTGTGAAACCCGGGAAAAACATTTTTTTTTTTTTCTTTTTCTTTTTTCTGAAAATGAGCGAATCGGTAATTCTTACCCGGAACAGTACAGACAAAACCCTAGATCTTTCTCTAGACCTCGGATGAAATGGACGTAGTTAGGGAATAATACCATGAAATCTAGTACAGAGACCAAACAAATACGTTGGTCGAGGCCGGGTCGGTTTTACGTATTTCGAGGCGGACGGAGCCAATCGGGGGGTGACCTGCACGTGTGCGAGTGAATGCTCACATGGCACAGGATTTGGGAACACTTGGCACTAAGTGGCCAAGTATTATACTCTGGGAATGTGCAGTAGTGGGAAGTAGTTGGTGCATGGCTTGGCATGGGTGACACTTGGCTTGTACCATGTGTCGAACTTACCATGAGAATTGGTCTTGTGTAGTGGAAATCAGGCTGAAGGGTTCTTCTGGTTAGATCAGCCTAGAGAGGAAGAGGAAAATCATAAAGAGAGAAGAGAAGGAAGCGAGAAACCGGAAAAAAGGAAGAAAGGAGAGGAGAAAGGAGGGCGCAAGTCCTCCATTGTTTGCTAGTTTGGAGGCTAAATTTGATCCCACACACTACAAGAGGTGAGGATCTTCCTCTTTAGTTATTTCCTTGTTTGGGGCCATGGAAATGGCATTTGGTTGAGTTTGCTATGTGATTGTTTGGATAGATAACATCTTTGAATTTGTGATGTTGTCCATCTTTGAATTTTACGGGTATTCATTGAATTTGTGATGTTGTACTTGCTGAATTTTCTAGGCTTGAAGCGAGATTTGTGATGTTGTACATGCTGTTTTTTAAGTTTTAGGACTGAAAACCCAATTTGGTGTGTAGTATTGTATGAATGAAAAACATACGAGAATTTTATGGGCTTTCATGTAACTAACATATGCAAAGAATCTTTGGAGTTTTAGATCAAAGAAAACTCGGTTTGGTGTATCCTTGCGCCATGGTAACATGCGAGAATGTTCTAGGTTTTAGGCGAGAAACCAGTTTGGTATATTATTGTATGCATGAAAAACATACGGGAATTGAATATTAACATGCAGAATTTTTCAGCAGGCCCGATGGCGATGGAATAACATGCGGGAATTGTGAATGTCTGAGTGTGACGTTAACATGCAAAATTTTCATGGGCGATGGTGATGAATAACATGCGAGTGTGAATATTAACATGCGAGAATTTTCTGACCCGATGGTGATGAATAACATGCGGAATTGTGAATATTAATTGAAATTATGTGAATGTTAACATGCGAATTTTCATGGAAGCGATGGTGATGAATAACATGCGGAATTATGAATATTAACATCTGGGGTACTACAGGCCCATTAATTGATGAATAACAATGCGAATTGTGAATATTAATTGAATTGTGAATATTATCACAATTTTCATGGAGCGGATATTGATGAATAACATGCGAGTGTGAATATTAGCATGCGGGGTACCACGGAACTAATATGGTTATTGCATATTATTATGTCTTGTTTTCGCGAGTTTAAGGCGAAAATCAAAGTTGACTTGTTATTACTTGAATGAATGCCATGCAAATTTATGGAACTTAATCACGGATTTAGTGCATGCTTATGTGATGTCTTGATTTGAATATGTGGAATATTAACATGGCTGCATGTATATTGGAAATATATGAAATGTTGTGTGCATTAGACATGAGTGTTCTGCTTGCCACATAGAGATACGATTAATAGAATGTCCATGTAGAGGTTTTCATACGTGTAGTCATGGGTTTGAGTCTTGATGGCACAAATTGCATTACATTGGTGTGCGGTAACACCACATTACATGAGGAGTGTGTACATGAGTGATGCGGTTGTACTTTGCATTTGGTGTTGAATCGTGTGGGCTTGGGAATGGGACGAGTCAAATTGGAGTTCCATAGTGTTAAGCGAAAATAAATGAAATGTGTCGGCGTAGCAAGTAGGGGATAGATACCCCCTCACTTGAAAAACTGAAAACTTTAGTTGGAAACGGCGTATCCATCGGTGGCTTAGAAAAATGTCGGAGGGTGTAAGGGCCGCGGTGGACCACAGAAAAGTTCTGCATTTGCCCACGAAAAGACGAAGCGATTAAATAAATATCACATAGACTCACAGGTTGTAAGGATGGGAGTCGGAATTATTTCCGGTCGATTTCCCATTGGCACTTGCGTTAGGTAGTGGGTCGGAGGTTGACCGGTACTTGGGCCGTGTACGAGTGTCGTCCTCGTACATGCATGTAGATTTTTCCATGATAAAGATAACACATGTATGCACGGATTGGTTGTTGGTTTGTTGTGAAATGATCATTATAGGATTTATCTCTTGGAAGTTAGCTCACCCGAATCATGGACCCCCTTTCGGTCACGGGACCAGTGCGAGGCGGGCGACGCTCCTTAGAGGCGGGATTATGGGCGGGGGCTGAGCGTGGCCTTGATTCTTGTTTGTGTGTATATATTAGAGCGACCTAGTTTTTAATATATATTTTGTATTAGGAGTGATGTAATAACTCTTAGATCTATAGAAATGTATGGTCTTATGGCAAGTATGGGCCGAGTATGATGATGGGCTATTGGGCCATTTATTCGTGTAATAAGGTCTCTGATATGAGACACACGAGGTTTAAGTAGGTTGGTAGTCAATGGGACCCCAGGTTTGGGTGCCACATATTTTCCATGGAAAATAAAAATTAACAAAGAAAAGAAAGTCAAGTTTTCTATCCTTATCATATCAATTACCCACAATATTTAATTTTTCTTATTAATACCTTTCTTGAAGAGTTCCTTCTCAATTAACAATTACACGTATCTTTTACGGAAATCAAATTCTTAAGGCCTTTTCTATTAGTGCATTCTACGCTATTATTCATAGAATTTTATGGAAAAAGTTTCAATGAGATTTTTCTTACAAAATAAGAAATTAACAAGAAATTAGTCAAACTCATTCTATACGCTTGTTTCTATACTTATCACATCTTGTGCTTAGTTATTTGAGACCTGCAAAGGTTACTTTGGGAACCCAATTCTACCCCCTCAAATCATCATTGGTGTATATTGACTCAGTGAAACTAAGTCTTGGGATCTTCTAAATATTGAATTACAACCTATCAACCAACCAATTCTCAAAAATCCAATTTTTACATTAAAAAAAAAATTTGCACAAGCAAGGTAATAAGTTTTGTTAGACGGAGAGAAAACTCATCCCAATGAACAATCTTAAAACCACTATACCTACAAGTAACCTCGACTACCATTAGGTGGGTTTTAGGCATTATAAATTTTGCTGTCTGACACCGCACACCACCTAGACCAACAAATCAAAACTCCATAAAACATTTACTTTTTCCTTTTGCAATTCCTCCTAGCATAATAGTACTGAAGCTTCTTCAAAGACAGCAAGATACATTAATTGAGGTTATTCAGTTGATATAGTTGATTAATAATCCTCACTTTACCATTACTTAAAATTTATGTAACTTAAAAGCTAGCCCCTCCCCTAATTGCTGAATCATGGCTTGCCACTAATATGAAACATAATGAAGTTATATAAACGACCATAATGCTTGGCAGGATCTATATATCAATATTGCTTAACATTTTGCCTGTAAAATACTAATATTATTAGGTAAGACCACGAAAAACAACAGATACTTTGAAAAAGTAAAAGAATTGGAGAGGAATTTAAGAATTTAAAACAAAAGAGCATTTTAGGGTCAGAGTCCTCTTTATTGGAAAATAAATTCATGAAAGCTAGCTAGCTTGACCATAATGGAAAATGAGTTTATCTACGGCCATATTCTATTCCATTTGATAATGCAAGGTATAGTGGTATTTGCAAATCTGATGTGATTATTTAGTAAATCTATAAATTGTGAGTAATATGCTGAAGTATAACAGATCTCCATATGGATGTTACGAAGCATTGATTGGAAAATAGAACTATAAAGCAGTAGCTTACCTATATATATATCAAAAGAATTGTAAGGTGACATTAGTATGAACATATATGACGTGTGATGAGCTAGATGTGATGGAGTTAATACTAATGAAGCATTGTGAGGCAGAACATACATTAACCATCCCAAATTCTATATTAATTAGTACGTACAAACATTTGTGTACCAATTGGCCTTCAAGCCACTTTTTGCAAAGAAAGGATGGAAAAAATTGATCTTGGTACCTAAAATTGTAGACACAGTTTTAAGGCCAAAATGTTTCCATTTGAAAACTCTTGTTTCTTAGAAGTGAAGATTATATGTTTTGCTCACATTATGATTTGTATTTATGTCTATAGTTAAAGTTTATGGTTTCAAAATTAATATCCGCTTGCTTGTACTTTTATTTTATTTTGGTTTCTCATCTCTTGATTCATAGAATTCATTATGGAGTAAACTAACCAATTGAATTACTATTTATGATCAGCTAAATCTTATAAAACTTGAATGCATTCAATATATTGCAAAAAAATTGAACAAAAGCTGATTGAAGACTGATAAGGATAAGCTAAAACATATCGCAGAAGATGAAAGACATAGCAAACAGCTCCACAATGACTTCATGGCCTGGACCCTTTCACCATATAATAATTTAATCACGGAATGTCAAATGCTGATTGAGTTCTGCTCACCAATTCCTCCTTTGATTTTCTGTGGTCTAATTGGGAGGTGACTTGTATTATTATCTTGTGCTTATTTATTATAGTTCAACTAGCCAAGATGTTGTACTACCATCCCAACACTCATTTTGCACACAAGAGGAAATCACAAATGGGAACTTCAACTTTAGCACTTTCATTGCTTTCAATAATTCTTTTCCTCTCTTTCATAGGCAGCTTCAGCTTCAGGACAAACTAATGGAGCTTTCTCCAATGCCTTTCTGCCATTCCCAGTCTTCATCCATCTCTGCGGTCTATACTCCTGATAACTCTTCATATTCATCGGTTTGGGAAGCACATTAGAAACCTCAGATTCAATACCTCTACAACCCCAAAGCGCGCCTTATCATCACCTGCCCATGAGTCTCATTCAAGTCGCCATTATTTGCTCCAAGAAGCATGGATTGCAGATGATTGGTGTGTTGCGACTATGAAGGCGTGTCCTATCATTTCGAGTTCCGTTCTTCATCCTTGACATGTTCAATCTCGATCCATTAGCGTGGATATAGAAGATGAAACCGCTTGGGTTCAGGCGGGTAACTCTCAGTGAAATTTTCTCAGTACCGAGAAAAGCAATACTCATGGGTTTCCTGCTGGTGTATGTCCTACGGTCGGTGCTGGTGGCCACTTCAGTGGCGGCGGTTATGGTAATATGATGAGAAAGTACGGGTTGTCTGTTGACAACATCGTGGATGCGGTGTTGGTGGATGTTAATGGCCGAATTCTCAATAGTAAATCAATGGGGGAGGATTTGTTTTGGGCCATTACAGGAGGAGGCGGAGCTAGCTATGGAGTTATCGTTTCTTACAAAATCAAACATCAGAAGTTCCGGAAACAGTCACCATTTTCCGGGTTGCAAGGACATTAGAACGAGTGCGGCAGACGTTTAGCGTGTCAGTGGCAGCAAGTTGCGGATAAGGTAGACGACGGTCTTTTCATCAGGCTAACCATGGATGTGGTAAATGGCAGCCGGAGCGGAGAGAAGACAGTGAGAGCTACATTTCTTTCCTTGTTCCTTGGTAGTTTAGACACGCCTTCTCAACATCATGGACGCGTTTGCTGAAACTGGGTTGCAGACATCAGACTGCACCGAGATGAGCTGGGCGAGTCTGTCCTCTTCTGGACAAACTTCGCCGCGATTTGTTGGAGCTTGCGTTAAGGCCTCAAATTACTCACACACTTGAGAAAAATCAGACTATCTGAAGAAGCCGAACAGGAAACGGTCTTGAGGGGATATGGAAGAAAATGATCGAGCTACAGACCCCGGCTATGACCTTCAGCCCTTATGGCGGAAGAGATGGCTGAGATTTTACATCGCAGCTCCCTTTTCCTACCGCGCCGGGAACCTATGCAAAATCAGTAGCTGCTGAGCTGGGATGAAAGATGGGAGTGAGGCGTGAACTGATACATAACTTGACCCGACAGCTCTACAGTTACATGACTCCCTTTGTTTCCAAGTCCCCTAGAGAGGCATTTCTCAATTATAGGGATCTGGACTTGGGTATCAACCTCAATGGTAAAAATAGCTACTTGGAAGGAAGAGTTTATGGGATCAAGTATTTCAAGAAGAACTATTGAGCTGGTGTATATTAAGACCAAGGTTGATCACAGGTAACTTCTTCAGAAATGAACAAAGCATCCCAACCCTTCCATATTGATTAATACCTTTCTGAATTCAGATTGCTTCAATACATTTGGTAAATATAGAAAGGATCAATAAGCTGGAGGCAGTGTTTCTTCACTGCAGATCTGCATGCTCCGTTTTCTTTCTTTATACAAATAGCAGCACACTCACTAGGGGTTGTGGTATAAGAAAATTCTTTTATGTTGCTCTGTATTTTTAGTTTATTCGGGTGAATTAATGTATCATTCTGGGCCATAACCCATTGATTTGTCATCCTTTATGCAAAGAAAGTGTTTGTGTAAAGCTTGAAAAACATATAAACAGATAAGACAATCGTTATTATATGTCTGATTTGGTAAGGTTTGAGTGATACAGTCTTGAAATGTAATCCATCTAGGATAAGGGGTATGCCTAAGCTCTAATGATGCAGAAAAATTCTAGAGCATAGGAAATAAACCAAGAAGGCAAAAGGAAAATTGTGGATATATATAAGGCAAAAGGTAGGGTTTGTTTTTTGGCGCAGCCACAAAGTAAATTCTTTCAACTTATTACTATGTTTTTCTAAAAAAATTTCGCGACTTATTGTAGGTTTTTAAGATTTTTGGCTTTTTTTTCCTTTACCCTGTAATGTTTTTCTCATAATGTTTTTTAAATTAAAAATTAGATATTTAATGTAAATATATATTTTATGATCATTTGATAATTATCTTAATTTGTTTTGTATTAAATAAAAACATATGGACGTTTAAATTTTTATTTAAAATTTTTATTTCTTAAATTTTAGATAAAAATTAAAAGTTAATTGTTTCAAAAATCTTAATCTAGTAACACCTATTCAAAACAAAAGTTCTATTTAGCGTTAGGTAAAAAAAGCACCACCTTAATCCCATGATTTATGCCCTTGAAAAATGTAGTCTAATATTTTCAACATCAAACATGTCAGAAGTTTTAACATCGTAAACTTGATAGGCACTAAACATGTGTAAATTATAAATTGCCTAATAGCTGTGCTAATGAACTTATTACCAAAAATGAAACCAAGTTTTTGACACAGCTACTAGGGACTAGATTAGTCCCCGTTAGTGGTGACAAAAACTTGTAAAATGACCAAAAATGATAAAACCAAGTTTCTAACACAACTACCAAGGACTAGATCAGTCCCCGACAATAATGCCAAAAACTTGTTGGAACCAAATATGTGAAAACTATTTTTTGCTATTTGTCTAAAATATTGTGTTTAAAATATACTTTAGTACAATATTTCTGAAGTGCGCGGAGTTATATAAGTAATAAAATAGATTATAAATTAGGATATCATTCCACGAGGATTTATGAGAAAATCTAAAATCAGTGCCCCTACTATAGATCATCATCACTATTTGAAGCTTGGATTAACTAGCTAAGTGGATAGAATTTTTGTATACTCATTAATGAAAAAGAAAATTAAAACTAAATGGATTAGAGGTTTCACTAAGTTGGAATAACATTGGAAATGAACCAGTATTTCTGATCATCATATTGCATATGGTTCAATAACAACATAGTTATGAACTTGAATTCTGGATTTGTCCAAGAGCATAATAGTATAGCCTTGGAATACCTCCTGACACTATACATTTCACTCTTTAGAACATCATATTCCTAAACTATGTCAATGGGTCTAAACAGCTACTTTTAGGATTTGATCATCTGTCTAAGATCTGGTTGTTTTTCCTAAACTGCGTGCTTCCATGACCATGTAGCAGGGCGGAAGTCTGGCGCCTGTAGACGAGGAATAACACAAGCGTCCTTCAATTTAATTGACATCTCAATCTGCAATTTAATTAGAATATTCTCTTTCCTTGATTAGAATCTTTGCTAACACATGATCAAGGTTGTTCTATCAAACTGAGACAAGACCTCTAAGTATTAAATGAGCAAATCAGCAAATGGTTCTTATGCCTTAGGAACACACTTTTGATGGATGTCACCTGAAGGGCTAGCCAGAGTCAAAGGTTAAGAACATGCTAGTGATTCAACAAGTGTTCTTAGAGTGCATTAGTTCAAAACATATCGACTGGCATACCCTGAGGTGCACCTCTTCTCTGGGGTAAACTGTCTTTGTGTCACTGGGAGGGATCCGGAAATCAAAAGCACGAGATACGACACTTTTAGGTATGATCTACTACTACTTAGAAACGACTCAACACATTTGGAGACATATCAGATTAATCAATCGATACTCCAATTCCACAATAACATTCATTTCAAATACTATAAAATGATAACCAAAACACCAATTTCTATCCAGAGGGAGCTTAGCCTTCCATAACTGGATCACAATTAACAATGACTGGTTGATCAAACAAATTCATTGAGAATGTAATCAAAACTGAATAAAATGAATTCCATAAATGAATCCAAATTCCACTCGAGTTCAAACAGAAATGAAGCTTGATTTGCAATGATCCAGCTCGAAATTTCAGTTCAGATCCACTACTCTAATCTAAAAAATGAAAACCAAAATAAAAATAAGAAAAATAAAAAATATAAAAAATATTGAAAACTTCAACTACTCTTTACGCTTTTGAGAAGTGCAGGTTCCTTCTCCCCGAAGTGTACTCTACCTTAGAGCTTATTATAGATTGTGTTTAGATACACAAAACAAAACGAATAAATGGGACCTCAAAAAGCTAAAATTTATACCTGAATTATGCTGATGTAAATGACTAATGTCGCGACATTGTAATAATGATGTTGTAACTCTGAAAAGAGAATTGTAACTCTCTTAGTTCTACATGTCAGAGTACAATGTAAAGCTCTGCTGCTATCTATTTGGTTGACTCTTGATACGATGTCGCAGGGTGAATTGATGTGAAGCTTTGCATGTTGTTGTTGGTCTGTCATCGCATTTTTGAGTTTTGATATCGTGGCTGCGATCTTATTGGAAGCCTTCGACTAATGTCATGACTGCGGTCACCCGATGTCGCGACATTCCTCGTAATGTTGCAAAACGACTATTGATGTGCGACTCTAGAACACGATGCCAAACATTCTTCGACATTGACTCTCTCCATCCTATGTCGTGACATTGCTTTCAAATATTGTTGCAGCTGATTTGATGTCGACATTCTTTCATTATGACTGCACGCTATGATGTCCGACATTCTTCAACCGATGTATAACTCCATACTCTTTTATTGCTACTGCTTCTTTTCTTACTATTTTTAACTGTTTTCGTTATTTTCACCCATAAAACACAAATGCGGGTGAAGATTATGTTTGCATTATATTGAACTTTTAAGTCTCAAATAGTTAATTGAAAATAGACTTAAAAATATATGAGTTTCATACTCATCATGCACGCATCAAGTTAAATGTAAAAGTAAATTGATATCATTTACAGTTGGTCTACTAGTATAAAATCATGATCTAGTTTAGGTTCTATTTGGATGATAGAAAATCTGAATAAACATAAAAGTTAAATAAGAAAGAAAAATCCTAAACTAAGAAGCTTAAAAAATCTAGGAGTTGGCTTTTACAAGCTAATCCAGTGGATATGGATTCAAGTTAATCTAATGGTGTTGAAATTCTAAAATTGTGTGGGATAATAAAATTTGTCGATCTCGAGCATCGACGAAGCTTAACTCTAAGCAGTCCTATTGCCTCACTAAACCTCGAGCCTCATGCCTGTATAAACCTAAGCAGTGATCTCTCTCATAGGGTTTGATTACATGATATTCTACCCACATATGTCCTCTTTGGTTATCATCTCTTGATCTCAGGCAGAAAGCCAAAAACAAGAAAATGAGTGATCAAGCATTCCCCAAGTGATTAATGTCAAGCCGGATGTTTTATTATAAACAATGTAAACATCATTAAATATTAGGAATAAAATCAATTCATCATTTTTAGCATCAGTTACATCAAAACCCTAGAATTTGAATTAAAATGTCTTGAGAGAAGAAAAGGAAAACAAAAGAAAGAAAATAGAGAAAACTCGGGTTCCATATGGGTTGTCGTCGTCTTCCTGATCTCTCGTCGAAGTTCGCCTCCACACGTTGTCTTCAATCCCGAGACTCCTCCCTAGGATCTCTAGGGTGTCTCCACCTCCGAAGAACCCCTTTCTTCAATCGTATCCCATCATCCCCTCTTCTCTATGTTAGATGATCCCCATGTTAAATCATAGAGTGCCTCCCACTGTCTCCTCGATGATGCTTCACAAGTTAGGGCTTCCCTTTTATCAAATGTGTGATGGGCTTCATGGTGGGCCTCGGTGACATCAAGGTGTGAATAATGGTGCCTAAGCATGAGTTTGAGCCTGTGATGACGTAAAGGCATGAGATTGAGCATGGGATGACTCTAAGGCATGAGGTTGAGCTTTAGTTGGCACCAAGGCATGAGATTGAGCTCTGTTTGCACTAAGGCATGAGATTGAGCTCTGGTTGGTGCCTAGGCGTGCCAGATGCCTTCTCTAAGCTACACTCGCGTACCTTTGGTGTAACGCCCTAAAAATACCCTAACAGTTTCAAAACAAGTTTAGGGTATAAAATAAAGTAAATGAAATTTTCCCGGAATTTAAATCCTAAGAATGAAAAAATATACAACAGGAAATTTTAAAAGACAAAATAAATTTGGTAAAAATGTCAAATAGAGGACTTAAGGGGTCATAAATGAAGATAGCAATTGCCAAATGTAAATGAAGTGAAATGAAGTGAAATGAGTGTTAAAATGGAAAAAATGAAAATTAGGATTTAATGAGAAGGCCAAACAAGGCCTTAATCTTTTATGGTTAAGACAAAATATAATTACATGGAATGCCATTTAGGCATTCACGGTTTAGAGAGGAGAAAAGCTGAGGGCTCCATCCGGTTGGGTGTGAAAGGGAGGAGGGTTGATTTTTGCTCCATAAAAGCTGGAGATTAAGGATAAGAACAAGAAGAAGCTTGGTGGTGGAGAATCGAGGATTGAAGGTGAAGAAAAACTAAACCCTAAACCCTTTCTTAAGTTTGAGTTTATGAAAACCCCAATCCTTGGGTTAAAGGTGTTTATATTTGTTGTAGTTGAGTTAGGGGTTGTTTTGGGTTTAGTTTTGAAGGATGTGTTGGTTGAGTGTTGGTTTTAGTTGGTTTTGAAGAATGTTTATAAAGGGAAATGTTGGGTTTTCAAAAATCTGTCAAAAATTTTATCGAAACCCACCTGTTCTTGTTTGGCTATAGGATTTAAGTTATAATCATCCAAATGAAGTGATTCTAATTGGTAAGAACCATAGAGATAGAACTACAAATGTATAGAAGGGACTAGGATCAAAATTATATAGCACTAAGGCTCCTGAATATGAGCAAGAGTGAGTTAAAGTAGCTCACGGGTATGCCTGTTTTGGAATAATAGTTGTGGTGCTTTGGCCATAAAATGAGTTTCACTCATCCATAGGGGAATAATTTACTTGAAGGAAGTGTATGCAATTGTAACCCCAAAGTGCCCACAAATATGTCAAAATGGAGCTATATGTAGATTTTGTTTTGCAAAATAGAGTAGTCTAGATGTAAAATGCAATAACTTGAGTTTAGGTGATCCAAATTGGATGATTCCAATTGAAGAAGAAACTTTAGAACCACCTTCAAATGAGTGAAGGAACCATTACCAATTTATGGAGTTAAGACCCTAGAAATAAAAAATAAAAAAACAGTGGGTGATTCAATGAGCAAGGCATATCGACTAGTTTGGCATTAAAATGTCGTAACTTGAGTTTGAGTGATCTAAATTGGATGATTCCAATTGGAGAAGAAACCTTAGAACCATAGCTTCAAATGATTAAAGGAACCATTACCAATTTATGGATTTAAGACGCCGGAAATCGATAAAAAACAGTGGGTGATCCAGTGAGCTGGGCATATCGACTAGTTTGGCATTGAAATGCCGTAACTTGAGTTTGGGTTATCCAAATGAAATGATTCCAAGTCCTACTAAAAATAGAACTCCTAGAATAACCGACTAATATGTGATTTTCATTGTATTTGAATAAGGGCTTATGAGGAGGAAATCCCGCATTTAAGTCGAGATTCCGAAAATTGGAATCAAAGCGATGATTTTTGGTTTGTTCTCAAACTCTCTCTCTATTTCTAAAATATTTGAATAATTACGAAATTATTTAAATTTTGGAAATGATTGACAAGAAAGTGCATATATATTTTTGTTTGAAATTATTTGTTTTAAGTTATTTGAGACAATTGCTTGGCCAAAAAGCAATTTACGCCGAAAGTGCATGAATGTGAAAATGTTCTATTTGCATACAAATGTATATATATATATATATATATATACTATTGTAAATTGTATTGAATGATTTTAATGCTTTTAAAAGAATGTTAACCGTTAGAATTTGAGTTAAAGATAAATTGGTATACTAACAAGAGTCGAATAAACGTGCTATTGTGGCATACCGATCCATATGACGGGACGGTATCGGTAGTGCCTGGCTAGAGTATATAATATATATAAATATATATATACCATATATATATATATATATGGCACAGCCCGAGGCGGAATAGTGCCGGTGATTCGTTATCCTGTGCATCGAAAGCATAGGTTAAATTCGATAAGTGCAAAAAGATAATGAGATTGAAAAATGCACGATTTGTGCTTTGAATGATTTTTTCTTTCTTTCTTTCTGCCTATGAAAATGCATAGCTTGAGATGACCAATGAATTGTAATTGATTTATTGAATAAATATATAGATACGTATTGTACTACATTGGTCATTGAAAATCGTACAAAAGCATTGTTTTATAAATATTGCATATTTCGATTTAAAATGAAATGAAGAAAGAATATAACTATATAGAACCACTAAGCATGAAAATGCTTAGCATGTTAATTTTATCAGCGGGAGTACGGTGAATAGGTACAAGAGTGAAGACCGCACAAGCACAGAGCCAACATCAAAGTCATTCGGAGGAGAAGTAAAACTCCGCGCACGCATGCATGAAATTGAATTGACTCTTTTTGTGTAAAGTATCTTGTGAAAGTTATACTCTAATTCTATTTTGTAAATGTTTTTTATATTGAAAACTCTAATAAATTTTGTAAATGATGGTACAAATGTGAGAGTTATCCCAAAATGATGGGCCTTCCACAAAATGTTTAGTTTCCACAAAAAATATTTAATGTATATTTTTACGTATACTCAATGAGTATTTGAAATGCGTTTGGTATTGAAAATGTATTCACATTTGTATTGAATTTTTTTTTTTTTTTTTTGTATTTGGATTGGAAATGAAAGTGAGGATCAGTTCCCCAGTACAGTTAGGATCCTTAATGGATCAGAATGAATCTGAGCAGCTAATCGAGATCTTTCATTTGGTCCTAGTTTTACCTTGCCTTGTTTCATCTTCTCCAAAATGCACACTTTGGGTACTCATTGTCATTCTTGATACATACAGCCTCATTTTTAAAGCCTTTCAACTCATTCTCCGTCCTTAACCATCCAAACGCTTACCTGATAAAAAAAACAAACCAAACAGGACATCAGAACACTTATTTATACAATAAAAACACTCTAAAAGCTAACCAAAATGTGAGGATAAAATGAGTATAAAGTATAACCATCACACCCTAAATTTGAAATCATGTTGTCCCAATAGAAATACAAGCTTACTTAAAACAATTGGTAGACATGAAGTAGAGCATGACGACTAGCGCGAAGAGAAACACGATAAACCTGAATTTTCCCTGAGCAAAATAGCTAATAATGGGATCTTCAAGCATTTGAAATCTTTAAAGAACAAGGCAAAAACTATCATGGAGAACATAGCAAGCCATCCCCCAAGTCCTCAATGGCCTGTCCTATGGGATCTTTGTGAAAGATTCCTAATTAGATCTCAAACATATAGCAAGGTTCCAACTTTGGGACTCATTTATGCGCCCAAAAATACTCTCTAGAATTTTTATAATAATTTTATTATATATTAAGGTATGAATTAGATCAAACTTGGGTTTTTTCGGGTAATTTGATAAATTGTGAAATGTAAATTTACACAAAGTGTGGGCATATGATTGGAGTCTTATATGCTAATTTGAAAATTGATTGAACCGAGAAATAGCCCAGTGAAAAAGGAAAATGTGAAATTTGTAAAATGAGGACCTACAGATTAAATATATTATTAAATGCTAATGAGAAATAAATGATAAATGATAAGGAAAGTGAAATAAAGAGTTAGAATGTCAAAAATGGAAAATTTTGGATTTATTGAATGATCAAAGTGGAATAATAGGAGACTAAAATGGAAAACTGGATTTATTGGGTGGCCAAACAAGGCCTTATAAGGAATAAGTGATTTAAGAGCAAAAAGTGGAAAAAAAATGAAATGAAAAACGTTATGTAAATGACCAAACCTTACCAAGTTGATTCTATAGACAAAAATGCGGTCTTGTCATTTTGAAGAACAATCAGTTTGGAGAAGGAGGGAAAAGGAAGAAATCTAGGGTTTGCATGGAGGAGTGGCTTTGGTGGGCTTTGCTTCAGTTTCTTACTCTATGAGACCAAGCAACATTGAGGAGATTTGAAGGGGCTAGAAAAAGTCAAACCTCAACCTCAATTCTTTTTGATTTGGTTTGGGGAAAAACCACACAATTTGAGGAGAAAAGGTTTTATTGGATCTCAAACCCTTTTGATTGTTTTGGGTGAATTCATGGTGGATTTTTATATGGGACAGATTGGAGAAAGAGTTGTGGATGAAAATATTGTGAAAATGCAAAAATCCTGTACATTAAGGCAAAAACCCATATAGGGTGTACCAATCTGGAGTTGTTTATGCCAGTCTGAATATGATTGGTAACACAATACCAGGTCTGGGTCAAAGATGTCTGGTCTGGAGTTGTTCCGACAGCCCATTTTTGCTTATTTTGCACATTAAGTCCGTGGTGCATGCATTTGGATGCCTAAATCGAATATTGAGTTAGAATAGGATGGATAAGGAGAAAAATGTTATGCATTGCCTGCAGGGTGAAGCTTGATTCGTCGCGGGCGGACTTAGTGTAGCCAGAGATCATTAAGAATAAACTTGTAATTCATAAATTACTTTAAGAATTGATTATCCACTAAGAGTGGCGTAGTGAATCATTATTGACTAGGGACGGGATTGTTTCTGATGGCTTCACCTGGGGCCAGAGATCGAAGATAAAGGAAGCTAGATTAGACAATGGTTTGTTCTGAACTCTATTAACTTATCTCAGTAGTTGGTGTTACCAGTAACTATGAACCAAGTGCGCTGAAGCGATGCGTAAATAAGTATACAATGTACGCCGGGTGATATATCTTTAAAAAGATGATACGAAAGTGAATGAATTGAAATGTGATAATTGATAATGAATAGAATCAGATGATGGGGCGGAGATTCATTAAGCGGAATCCGTCATAAATGTAAATTGAATGATATCTTCCAGTTGACGCTGACGAGTGCACCAATCGACATGGGTCAGAGAAGGCACGGAATTTTCAATGTCCCGCTTGGCGGGATGCACCAATCGGCATCCGTCATGATGGCGTATGGCAGTGAAGAACTGTCCCACTTTGCGGGATGCACCAATGCACCATTCTTCAGTGGCATTAGTATGGCATTTTGGTGATACCATGTCGGGGTGCGCAAGCGGCATCGAGTCATGATGGGAGACGGGTAAATGTGAATTGAAATTACCGGAGTGCTCCCGAGGCGGGATTCATCAAGCGGAATCCTTGAGTGTAGATTGAATAGTCCAAGTGAAGCCAACTGACATTGACGAGTGTAAATGGGATTTTTATGTATATGCTTAAATCTCATAAATTGAATTTTGAATTGAATTAATGCATTGCAATTGCATATTGTGATATGATAAATGAATTGTAAGAATGAAAGCATGCGAAATTGAATGGCATGAGTATATGTTGACATAATAGGTATGGTTTAAAGTTTAAATATGCAATTAATTTGAATATTGATATAGAAATGTATAGAACCACTAAGCGTGAAAATCGCCGCGTATAGTTTTATCTATGCGCGAGGTTCAATTAGACAGGAAGGAAGACAAGATCGTCAAGCGCAGAGTCATGGAGAGAGTACGGCGTATAAGTAAATACTCCGTCATTTGCATATCATCTCTTTTGAACAAGTGGTATTTTGTAAACAAAAGGGTTAAACCACAGACACCCAGTTTTGGTATATCATTTTGAAAAGGCATGAATGCCTTCTTTGTAAATGTATTTGGTAAATGTTCAAGGGCCTACCGAATTGCATTGAAATTGTAAATGATTATGGGCTTGCCCAAAACTGAAACCACTTCCTCAACTAAATAATTTAATTAAATGTTTTGATAAGATAAATCGCTTCGAATGTAGGAGCTCTGTTCGGATCAGCCTATTATTCGGGTCGGTGGGGATTAGTCGCGACACTTTGAAAAGAAACTTAATAAAATTTAAAATAAAAGAATTAAACGGGCGTCCCGGGGGTTTCGGTTCGGACTCGC
Organism: Tetrastigma voinierianum; assembly: GCA_016808115.1. Lineage (NCBI taxonomy): Eukaryota > Viridiplantae > Streptophyta > Magnoliopsida > Vitales > Vitaceae > Tetrastigma > Tetrastigma voinierianum. The sequence goes on along the minus strand of JAEQBH010003664.1, from coordinate 33,069 downwards.
CAATCGGGCAGGGCCGGGCTCGGGGGTCGCTACACAAACTCAATTCATATTTTTTACGGAAATTAACTCAGAAAGCAAAAGAATGCACCCATTTATTCAATCACAATAAACCTAAAGTAGGATGCAATGCTAAGGAGTTTTAGGAGAGCGTCCCTGTAACGAGGATCCATTCGTGATTCCCCACCAGTTGGTTGAGAGCACTAGGCATTCAATTCCCTTCAAACTTCACCCCGAACACTCAACTAAAAAACCAAAGCTCCTACTAGTGAGTAAACTCACTTATTTGATATTTTTTTTCTTTTTCATATGTTTGATTTTCTATTTTCCTTTTATTTTTTCTCTTTTTCTTTTGTTTTGCACTTTTTTCTTAGTTGGGGCTCATTGGAAATCCTCTTTTGAAAGTGTCTGTCACTAAAAAAGTTAAAGTTTCTCAAGGAAAGTCGGTTTCGAAGAAGCGAGAAGCAAGGTATATACATGAGATCTAGTGTGTGTATGCATAAAAGCTCCCCTAAGAAATAGCTTCTTGAAAAAAAATGGTGACACAAGCTAAGTCACCCACAACTAGTCATGCACCATGTTCCAAATCGACCTAACACCTAAGTATCCAAAGAATGGGCCTTAACCTTTTCAATTCCAAGCTTAGCATTAAAGTGATCCTCTAAGCAAACAAGACACCAAGCTCACCCATATGACACAAAAACAACACACTCAAGCAAAAACAAAGACGCAAAGACAAGCAAACCCACTAAAGTGGGTAAACAAAAGATAAATCCTCCCCTCCAAACTTAGTATAAGCATTGTCTTCAATGTGAACGATAAGCATGAAAGTAGAAGGGGTTAGGAGACTTACCTGAGTGTGATCGTGGTTGATCACAATTGCAGGTTGTAGTGGATGATGGAAGTTCTTGTCATCTTTTCCTCACCTGTTTTTTATTCACCTACATACAATCAAAACATGAAAACACCAAATCATCAAAACAAACACCAATTTAAACAAATAAAAATAACTCTTGAAGTCATTAAAAATGTGCATAAATCGGCTTGGGTTTGCCTCGGCTTCTTCGTTTTAGAGTCAACTTGACTCTACCTACAGTTGATTGATGATTCGCACTTTCACATCCTTTAAAGAACCAATAAGTGTGCTCAAATAGCAACTTGAGCACATTGTCTTCTAAGTACTTCCTTAGGGCATTTCTTTCTTCTTTTCTCACAATATTTGCTCTTTTATTTTCCTTATTCAACTGAAATATGAACTCATCCACCTCAGTAATGGGGGTCATTTTCTCATTTTCTAACTCTTTATGCACCTCACTAAAGAGTCATCTCCAAAATAGTCTCTACAACTTCTTCTCTTATTTCATTTGGTTTTGAAGAAGTTGACTCCTCTTCTACTAATTCATCTAACCCATTGGCATCACCCTCTTCAACTTCCTCTACTTCTTATGGCTCTTCAATTTCTCCCTCACTTCTCAAGGTGATACCCTTCGTGTGCTCCATCTCTTCTTTTTCTAGGTTCACCTCAAGAGTGTTAAGAAAACTTTTTTTTTTGTTCTAAGGAAAATATCTCAACTATTTTTCCTAGTTGAATCTCCAAGCTCTTGAGTTGTTCTGACTGAATTTGAAAAATTGCTCTTGTCTCATTCATGAATTGAGCCTAAAAATTGGAAAATCCAGCTTGAGACTTAGCCCATTTATTCACAGCTTCTTCTAGAGGAGATTTTTGAACTTGTGGAGGTTGACTTATCTGAGCTTGAGAATTTTCCATTTCAGCCCTTAAACTTGCAAATTCAACTTAAGATCTAGCCAACTCAGCCATAACTTCTTCTAGACGAGAATTTTAAACTTGTGGCGGTTGACTTATCTTAGCTTGAGAATTTTCCATTTCAATATAAACTTGCAAATTCAAATTGAGATCCTAGCCAAATCAGCCCGCTAAACATGTATTGTGCTATTGTGGAGGTTAGAGCAAGATTTTGACTTGTTTCCTATGAGGGGTTAAGGTGATGTTACTAACCCGGAATTGTGTGTGTTCAAGCAGGTGCCCTGGAACTTGCTCCATGGACATGTACGGGTTCCATACTTGACTTCTCACCCTTTGATGTTGACTGTAAGCTAATTTTGAGTTAGGAGAGTCCAATGAGTTGATAATTCCATGAAAGGATCCATTGTGTCCTAAAAAACAAAAACAAAAATCCAAAGTAAAATAGAAATGAAAATAAACAAAACTAACTATATCAAAAGTAGTGTTAAGTTATTTTGAATCAATATTAATAAAGATACAATCCCTAGCAACAACGCCAAAAACTTGATAGGCATGAAACATGTATGAAATTATAAACTGCCTATGTAGGCAAGTGCATGCATCGTGTTCAAGTAATAAAGAGTAAGTAAAGTATCACTTTAATAGAGGATTGGTCTACTAAGTAAATGATCTAATCTTAGCTTAGGGTTCTATTTGGACTCATCAAAAATATCTTGAATAAAAACAAAGTTAAATAAAAGAAAATTCCTAAACTAAAAGCTAAAACCTAGGGTTGTGACTTCACCTAGCTAATCCCGATGGTCAAGTCTGAAAGTTAATCTAATGGTATTTAAATCCTAAATTTATGGTGGGATAAATAAGGTACAAGGCGGTCTCTCTCGAGCATTGACAAGCTTAACCCTAAAACATGTCATATCTAAGGTATTTCTACTCATAGATTGATCACGTGATATCCTTCCTATGTCCTCTCTGCCTCATCTCTTGATCTCAAAACCAAAATCCAAAACAAGCAAATGGTGATCAAAACATTCACAAGTGATTAATGGAGAGTAAAACTTTAATGAAAGTTATATAACATCATTAAATATGAAATAAAAATCAATTCTTCTTTTTTTATCATCACATCAAACCCTAGAATCTAAATTGTGCCATCTTGTTAAGAAAAGCGAAAAAAACCTATGTCGTGATATTGGTTGTTGTCGCTCTTCGCGATCTCTCGTCGAAGCTCACCTCCAAGCACCATTCACAATCCTAGGACTCCTCCCTAAGAGTCTTAGGGTATCTCCACCGGCGAAGATCCCCTCTCTTCAATTATATCTAGTCGTCCCCTCTTCTCTATGTTAGATTATCTCATGTTAGACTTAGAAGTGCCTTACCTTTTCCTACGATGCTTCGCAAGTTAGGGGCTTCCTTTACTTCAATGTGTGATGGGCTTGAGTGGATACCTGATGACATCAAGGCGCAAAGAATGGTGCCTAGGCATGAGTTTGAGTTGGGATGATGCCAAGGCATGAGATTGAGCTTGGGATGACGCCAAGGCATGAGAATGAGCTCTAGTTGGCTCCAAGGCATGATTTGAGTTCTCGCCGCACTCAGTACGACAGTCTCTCTCCGCCGTGCACTTCACGCACCTTGGTCTTAGTTTTCCTTTGCCTGTTTCATCTTCCGTGCACACTTCTGCATCATTGTCATTCTCGATGCATACAACTTCACTTCTTTAATGTCTTTCTTATCTCATTATCCGTCTCCAATCCATCCAAATGTTTTACTTGATAAAAAAAGAAAACAAACAGATATCATAACACTTATTTACACAATAAAAACATTCAAAAAACTACCAAAAATGTGGGGATAAATGACTATAAAGTATACTCACTGGCTATTTGAAATTTCAAAACTTGAATTTGTTTGGCCCAAAAATGATTCGTGGTCAGGTTTACCTATAATATTACTACTCGATGATATTTGTGAAAATGGAAAGCATTATAGGACCTTTCCAAAGCAAATTGCGAGAGCCCCAAGTCCACTGAGTTGATTCATGCAAACGCTTATGCCTATGCCACACTCTCTCTCAACGATACCGTACTTTTTAGTGTTTGTCAGATGATTTGTAATGACTTAGGCTTATATTGTAAAGAAAATCGTAAAGGTGTTGAAGTTCTCAAAATTCAAGCATGCCATTGAAAAGCAAAGTTGATAGCCTTTTTGAAAGTCTTGAGAGCGATTGTGGTGGTGAGTTTGTTTCACCATTCGATAAATTTTTTTGAGGATCATGACAATCAAATGCAATTGAGAGCTGTTAGACTCCTACAACAAAATGAAGTGGCAGAGAAGAAGAATCGAAGCTTGGCGAAATGGCTAAGAGCATGATGAAAGCCAAATGTCCTACAAAGAATTTTTGGTCGGCTTACGACGATCGCCTACATTCATAACCAAAGTCCCATCAACACTTTGTAATCAACACCTTCAAGCCAGAAGAAAGTTCACGACTAAGCAACCTAACCAAGGGTGAATTGGTTTTCAAAACTTTTGCATGACTACCAAATCTTTAACTTAAATGCATTAATAATACTGGAAATTAAAGAGATAAGGATAAGAGAAAGAAAAACCTTGGATGACAAGGATTCTAAGACAACCTTGCTCTACGCGTCCACTTTCCCTCAACCTTCACCAGGAGGGTTTCACTAGTGTCAAACTCTAACCCGAGCTTCTTTATTTACACTTGGATTATGGCTCTAATAGGCACCTCTTCAAGCTATACACACTTGAAGTTCCAACTCCAATCCCAAGCTCGACAATACTGGATTTTGGCTCCACCTAAGATACACCTTCAAGCCATACACACTTGAAGTTTTCACTTCTAAGCACAATGACACACTTTCTCTCAAGCTCTCAAGATATTTCAAATACAACTCAAGCTTTGATGAACACAAAGATGCTCTCTACAATATGCACGTGTAATGAATGTACTCACAATCTTAACTTAAGAATTGATTCAAAAGAGAAATGATGTCTGAGAGGATATATAATAAGTCTCATATTCAACAAGTGATCCCCCATACTCTATTTATACAGTGGGAACTCGGATCACTTAAGCTATTGGTCGACCTAAGCATCGTGACACTCAGTCGCTTATAGATCGCCATGATGGTAGTCGTTAATGCTTTGTAACCTGAATCGGAATTCGTCACCAATCGATCGACCGTTTCCACTTCTGGATTTTGGATGAGCTACTGCATCCAATCGATCGAGTCTCACCACTCTTCCAATTCACAACCGGTAGACCTTTTCACCCTATCAACACCAATCGATCGACCGATATTAGTCACAAGATCGGCGCCACAGCACCATATCGCTCACAAGACAAAGCTACTCGCTCACACGACCGGCTACTCTTAAATGTTCAAATTCATGTTTTGTTTGATTTAAAACACCTATAAACCTTAGATAAACATTGAAGCTCATTTTAGGATTATTAAGTCTAAGGCTTTATGCTTAAACTCATGTTTCAAAATATATGCAATTCAGGATTTGAAAACCAAGTTTGTGAGTGATGCATGATAAATGATGATATCCTAGAGTGCACCAATGCATTCACCTTACATAGATTCCTAAGCTATCAAAATCTTCACTACAGATGCCTCAGCTAGAATCTTGGTTGCTATCTTCTAGTTCTTTGACTTGAGTGAACTTTACACTTCCAAGAGCTGATCAATCACACTCATTGTCATCTTTAGTTTATATTATCTTCATTCGACGCTGATCAACTTCACCTATCACTCAACTCACCTTTAACCATTAGTAACCAATAGCTCTGGTTTGTTATCATTAAACCTCAACTAAGACGTATTCCTCAGCTTTAAATGGATGAAGCTAATGGTAATCATTTTAAAGTTCGTGTAGCCTATGTTCTGTGCCTTCTCAAAAGAGGGAAAACTTGATGATAATAAAGGTGAAATTTTACATTTGTGGGCTATAGTGTGGAAACTAAAGGCTATTGGTTTTATGATCCTACTTGCCAAAGGGAAAGAAAGTAGTAGGCATGAAAATGAGTGTACAAGCTCAAATACAAAACTAGATGGATCGACCAAAAGACACCCAGTCCACTAGTCAAGAGGATACATAGAAGAGGAAGGTACTAATTTTTCTAAAACTTTCCCTCGTAGCAAGAATTGACACTATTCAGATTTTATTTATCCATAGTTGCTCACTATAAATGAAAATATATCAAATTTGATGTCAAATCATATTTTAATGGTTTTTCGGAGGAAGAAGTGCATGTGTACAAACAACCCTCTCAAGACTATGGAAGGAAGGAGAAGAAATAAAGGTGTATCGGTTAATAAAGCCTCGTGATTGAAGTAAGCTCCAAGGGCGGTATGAGGATTGATGTATCACTGAAAAAAAAAATGGTTTCCAAGAATCTCAAAGAAGTAAGCCCACTTCAAAGTGTCAAAACAAAAGGAGCTAATGAGGTATCGATTGTATGTCTTATGGATTATTAATTTACATTGGAACTAGTAGCCATTGATTTTGATGATTTCAAAAGATTATGATTTCTGACCGAGATGTCTAATTTGGGTTCAATGAGTTACTTTATAACCAAAGAAATGAAGCTGAATTCTTAGCTTCTCAACAAAAGTATTTAAATGATCTCGAGAATAATCTGTTCTTCAATCATATAAAGACACCAATGGTCCTAGGACAAAAATCTCAAATTAGACATGGAGAGGAAAAGGTTGATGCCCAAGTTTGCAGAAGTTTGCAGAGTTTGGTCGATCTCACAAATAGCCGCCTGGGAATGTCTTATATGCTATATCGTTTTTTTTCGCATTTATATGCATTCAAACAACAAGATTCGAGCGCCTAAGTGAGTGTTGAGATACCTAAAGGAACTTTGTTCCTATGGTCTTTGGTATCCCACTGAAAGTTCTCTACGATAGGGAAGAGCACGCATGATATTTGTTCAAAATCGTAAATGTACTACGGTGTTCGAAAAACAATCCATTGGATTTCATATTCGTGAGGCTGAATATATGGCTACTACTTCAATAGCTTGTCAAGCAAATGTGGCTGAGAAGAATCCAGAAGACATGCATCAAAAGCAAATGAGGCTACAATTCTCTCAGGATAATCATTCAATTAGTAAAGAATGATAAAGTAAATCTTATTCATCATAAATGTTAGTTGTGCATACATTGATATGAGACATCACTATAAGAGAATACGTGGATTGAGGTGACATAGATATATTGCAAAGTACCAAGGAGCAAGTTGTTGATCTATTTACTAAGTCACATCCTTTAGAAAGGTTTTTTTATTTAAGAGGAAAATTAGGTGTTGCAAATTTTTTCTATTAAGGAAAAGTATGTTACAGTAATGCATAAGTCAATTTTGTCAGTGTTTTGATTTTTTCAAATATATTTATTCGTCATGTAGCATTTTAGCATTTTATTAGGAGTTATTGTGGTTTTATGAAGTTGGATAGCTGGGTCAATCCGTGAGATACCGTTCCTCCTTCGTATTTGCATTGTTGAAGAGTGGTTTCTGTATTTGGGCGGAGTTCCTCTACATATGATAAAGGAAGTCCAACTTTCTGGATCTGTGTTCATCTAAGGTGTGCTTGATAAATTCTCTTTAGAGTTGACTTTGTTTCTCCCATATTTCAGATTTGTTCTCTGCCTCAATTTGCTATGTTATTATTTGGTCTCTGCTACCTGCATTTGGATTTATTTCAAGTGGCACATAAGTGGTGCAAGTCATTGATAAATAGATGAAGATCTATACACGCTTATATCATCATCACTACTACCACTAAATTTGAGCATTTCCAAGTGAGGATAACATATAAAAGTGAGAAATAAGTTGATGATAAAGTAGATGAAGATCTATACATCATATTTATTTTATCATCACCATCATCATCATCAAATTTGAGTTATTTCATGTTAATATATATGACAAATGTTGTTATTAAAGTAGATGAAGATCTATACATCGACGTATTTGTCATAATCATCATCATTTTAAAAACTACTCGCTATATTGTACCCAATAGAGACATATGGGTTTTGACGCAACTATCACTTCACTGAATGATGAGGGTTATTCACTCTCACTAATCTCATAGCCTTCTCCCCTCTTGCTTCTCTCTCTCAGCAAATTTCTCTTTGTGAATCGAAAAATGTCAGACTTTTCATCAGTCAAAAGAGTTTTTCGTGACACTAAATTATGAGAGTTTCGCCTAATCTCTAAAATCCTCCGTCCGTTTCGACACGCTCAACGCGACACTATGGATCTCCGCGATAAATCAAAAATATCTAATTCTCCTCATAGCTCCGTAATCTCCGATCGACTAGGCTTTTCCATCGTTAATTCAAACGATCACCAACCACCGTCTCATCATTGGTTCGACTCACTTCTCTGACTTTTTCGTGCCATACTTCTGAACTAATGCTCCCGATTTTGACTAGGTTTATTTTTCATCTACTTCTTTCTTTCGATCATCGATGATTTCAACTCCTATGATATGTACAATGTCGATTGCAAAAATTTTCAGATTTTGATAACTTTAATTCACAACATCATTCCTGATTCACATGATTATGTTGCTCTTACTAATCGTGATCCTCTCAAACAACATTGACTTCAAGTATGATTTGTATTTGGTGATTTTTTTTTTTTTTTTTAATTTCATGCTCTTATAGATCTCAAGGTTTTGAATAATGAAATATTCGAGGTTACAAGAACTGCTACAGGGAATGTCTCATCGCCTAGTTTTTCTAAACTGGTCTCGAACTCTAATATGACTAATTCCTCTCCTTCCATTTAGGAGCCTTCCACCTTTTTTTTAAATTGGAAGTAAATTAACTGCTAACATGGTTGTTTTGTTTAATATGACATACCATTCTCTACTCATAATTATTTTTCACTTTTCCCTTATATTACATACTCTTTTTTTCCTGATTACCAATTCTTTGAAGCTAAAAATAAAGATTTATCAAGAGTCAAATCTTACATTTAGATTTGGTGTTTTTATTTTTTCATTCAAGGTAATCTAGTTTGAATATTCTTTCAGAGGTGTACTTTTTGTTGACAGTCTAATTTACCTTGATTAGAGATTTTTTTTTTCTAATTCCTTTTTTGGGCTTGCTTCATATGTTGTGAGTATGAACCAAAGTCTAGGTGCATTTTATTCTTTAAATTGAGGCATAATTTGCTTAATCTAATATTGTAATTCACTAATGCAGCTAAAGGCTATTTTTCAAAATATGCAATGGAAACAAAAATATGTTATGTGTCAAGAATGACTCAAATTTTCCATTAATATATCTTAAAAAAAAATCTTAATGGAAAGTTAGAATGTTTAGCAAGCCTAATGCTTGTTAATTCTTCAGTATTTCACTGTTAATGCATCAAGTTAGCAACCATCCTCTATTTCTCGTGGTACTACAATCCTTCGCCTAGCGCATCCCCCGAACCTGCTTTCAGCATGTTGCAGGTTTGATTTGGGAAATCCTCCCCGCCAACTTAACTATAAGGTGTGAATCGTGTTAACATTAATAAAGATACATTTTCGTATATTGAGTTTTCTGATGCTAAATTCACACCTCAATCACAGTTTATGCAATCCTCCTCTCATTATATGTTACATAATGAATGAAAACAAAGTAACAGCGGAAGCTATGAAGATTGAAGAATTTTTTGTCATTAAATAGCCACTTTCGTGACATCAAGGCATTCTCATTAGGGGTTCAATGTAGTGATGTCACAAATATCGTATTGTCAACAATGTCGCGACATCGTGATTCGTGATCGACCAACCTTTCAAATGATGCTCAAACATCATGCCTACTAATGCCTTAAAACATCCGTGAATTCTCGTCGGTTATCACATTTTCCATTCAGAGTGATGTTGTGATATCATACCCTCGATGTCACAACATCCATTACTCGGGCCTATCCAGAAACTTTCTATTTTCACCCTTGCTTCGAGTCCTATCATAAAGGAGTCAAGCTTTGAGCTCCTTTTTTTAGGTTTTTAGGGCTCGATTTTGCTAGAGAACACTGTCTTTAAGGTTTCTTCATCCATAAAGCTGAATAAACCTAGGTTTCACTTTAAGTCATTTCCTCACTCTTTGGGATTTAGGAGCCAGTTTTGAAGATCCAGCCTTACATAGGACTCACTAACAAATGGAGAAGTTTTGAGAATTTTTCACCCTCCCTATATGTTTTGTATCTCTAACTTTGTTCTTCTCACCTCCTTCCCTTACATGTTGTGCCAAAACATGATTTGATGGATTTATGGGTTGTAATGAGTTTCAGACATCCTTTTAGGAATGATTGCTGAAGCTGATGATTTATATAATTCTCTGAATAGATTTATAATATATGCTTAAAGTTGATGTTTGCTGAGGTTAATCTTGATTATTATGCCTCTTCAAATTGATTTGTGTTAGGAATTTACTTAAGACCTAATTTACAAAAGATTCATCTTAGGGTTTCTATGGTGATATGTTGAAATTAACCCCAGGTCTTGACAATTTCATTCCATCTAATTCAATTGTGGTAATCAATCTAATCTAATCAAAGAAGTTTAGGGAAATTAGAAATGTCTAGTACCACTTACAAGAAAATCTATTTTCCTATTACAAAATTTGGGCGATTTGTAATTTTGTTTTAAAAAGAACTTTTACTGGATGAATGGGATATCATTATGAATGTCAAATTTTGAAAACTCTTGTAATTGACTTGAATTTTCGTCGCCAAAAGACATGAGGAAAATTTTATGCTTTTGGCGCAAACGCCATTGTGATGAAAAAGACTATTTGCCAACAAAATATTTGTTACTAATCATCTATGTTCTCCATATTGGGCAGTTCGCCCTCGAATAACCCTTCACTGCTCATCAGGTAGTCTCGATCCTCAAGATTCCTTTTACGCTCCATCATGGTGACTTGTTCCCCAAGCATCATTCCACATCAACACACAACTCCGCCTCCACTTCTCTATCACCTCCGATATAATTTAGTTTGACTCAAAATTTCTAAATTTTCAAAATATTGACTTCTTCTATGAGCTATACAAATGACATATGAGACCCTTTCACGACTCTCATTCATAGGCGGCTCCTGCTTAGGCCTAACCCACATCGAATCGGGGCCTGTACTCAATTTAAGTAAACACTTACTAAATTAATAATAATTTTACAAAACATTTTAACATTTCTTATCAAACTTTAAGAGGTAACTCAATTCGATCTAAACATTTGAATTTAATCCAATGATCACTTGATTGAAATTCTTAAGATCAAAGAAGGATTAAAGCTTCCTCTTTATCATTGAAGTTCATAGATTAAGCAGCTATCGAATACCTACTTCCCCTATTGGTGAGATTTTGCTCGACGATATGATATAGCTCTTGCTTTCGCCATATTTTACGTCACGTGGCCTACTAGTATCAGCAAGTTTTTAACTCTTGCTGCTGCCGCTCATAAGACTGTTATTTTAATCTATCACCTGCTCCCTTCCCTCTTTATCATTGAAGTTTTATAGGATGAGCTAGCCATTTACCAAATTCTACTTCCTATCATAGATTTTGTCTGACGTATAGGATATGGGCTCTGCTTTGGGCCTATACTGGGGATGTCATCACGGCCAAGACGTGCTTTAATCCCTGCTCGCCGTTTCTGCCCCGCGCACCTATTATTTCAAACCCCATCAATCGTCCACATCCTCTTGACTAAGCGAGCGCAGTAAGGTCAGATCGCTTCCCGTGATCGGGCATGATATCCACATGGCTACTTAGAAGGGTGTGATTAGCTCTTATCACTCTTTATTGTCTCACACCTGAGTCGCATGGTTTCGGGCTGTTGCGCCTTCCGACCGAGCTACTGCCCCGGGCTATTCTACCTTTTTGGCGGTTTATGCCTGATCCAAGCTATTCGCCCTTAAAACTTAGCAAAGAAGGCTCTTAAACCGAGCCACATGGCTCTGCTACTTAATTCCTAAACTAAGCTACTCGCCCCCGGCCATTCCGCCTCCCGAGTCATTTATACTCTTTTGAACCGAGCTATTCACTGGGTCATAGCCTTCCGAATCAGCTACTTGGCTCCCGGCCATTTCGGGCTTCTCCCGAGATGTTTATGCTCTTCAACTGAAGTTATACACTCCCCGGCTTGCTGCGCTTTCTCCGAACGGCTTACTCGCCTCGGGCGCCGAGGGCCTTCCCCGCCGAAGCTATTGTTTCTGAAGCAAATCGAAAGTACCGGGCCTCCCGGGCACCGAGGCCTTCCTGCCGCAAGCTCGCAAACCGAAGCATCGGGCTCCCGGCGCGAGGCCTTCCCCGAAAGCCGTTGCTCGCAACCGGTCGCTTCGCCTGGCGCTCGAGGCTTCCCGAGCCGCAGCCAGAACTCGAAAGCAATTCCGCCCCGGGCAATCAGGGCCTTCAGTCGCAAGCCTCCGCAAACTGCTCGCGCCCCGCATCGAGGCCTTCCTTAGCCGCTAAGCTGAACCGCGCAATCGGGCTCCCGGGCGCCGAGGCCTTCCCAATCGCGTTTTTCAATCCCGCAATTGGCCCCGGGCGCTGAGGCCTTGCCGTTGCTCGCAACCGGAAACGCGCTTCGCGATGGCGCCCTCTGAGCCAGCCGCGTTTCGCAAACTGAAGAATGCGGGCCTTGCGCTACAGCTTCCGAGCCGCGTTTCTAACTTCGAAAGCGTACCGGGCTTCGCGCATGAGGCCTTCGAAATGCGGTTTCGCAACCGAGCTCGCCGCCCTCGGTGCCTACTGCCCATACTATTACGGTCGTTTTCAGCGTTACGCCCGCTGAACCGAAGCATTCGCCTGCGGGCTAGCGATGTGGCCTGCTCAATCTCAGCCACCGCGGCTCCCGAAGCACCGCCTGCGGCTGGGCACGGCCCGCTCGAATCGAAGCCGCCGCTCCGCGGGCCACCCCGCCTTAGCCGAATCGCTCGCGCTATGCGCAGGCCTTTCCGGCGCTAAGCTCTTCAAACTGAGCCGCCCAGGCCCGCGGCTAATCTACCGAAATGAATCGCTCGCTAATTATGCGGCCTTTCCGGAAAGCAAACAGCTCTTGAAAACTGAGTTGCTGAGGCTCTATGGCGATCCGCCAGCCGAACAAGCTCGCGGCCATAGCGGCCTTTCAGCAAGCGCTCGAGCTCTTCAAAATCGAAGCCGAGGCTCGCGGAGCTAATCGCCGATTCGAATCAGCCTGCGCTTATACGCCTTCCGGCAGCGTTTCGAACCGAGTCGAGGGAACCGTGGATCACCTACCCGAAATAACCGCTCTAGGTCAGACGGGCCTTTCCCGGCAAGGCCGCCTTTTCAAATCGAAAGGTTGGGGCTCGTGGCTAATTGCCAGCTTGGAATCGTCATGGGCGAGGCGGTTCTTCCGGCAACGAGTTTGAAATCGATCTATTTAGGCCTACAATTCACCAGCCGAATCGCTCGCGGCCTCAGATGGCTTTTCCTAAGTAGTTGAAGCGCTTCAAATCGGCCGTTGGGGCCTGCGGCTAATTCGCCTGAGTCGAATCGCTCGCGCTATATGGCCTTTCCTCAGCAATAGCTAAACTGCTCGTTGAGGCTCCTGGGCACCGCCTACCGAATCATCAAGGGTTATATTACTTCTTTCTCGAGTTAGCCGGTTTCTTCAACCAGCCGCCCCGCTACATTCGTCAGCCGACCGGGCACCGTTAAGGCGCCTTAGCTCGAAAGCAATTGAGCTCTTCGGAACCGAAGCACGCAGCTACGGGATCGACCGCTGGCTCGCGCTATATGGCCTGCTTCGAGCCGTTACGCTCGCGAACCGAGCCAGTTCCCGGAGCTACTTCGCTCCGCCATATTACGCTTGGTTCGCCGCTACACGAACCGAGCTTCGGGCCCCGACGCTACTTAGCTCCGTGCGGGCTACATGGCCTGCTTGAGCCGTTACGCCTCGCAACCAAGCTACTTGGCTCCGCGGGCTATACGGCTTGTTCGAACCGAGCCGCCGGGCTCCTCGAGCCACGGCTCCGCGGCTGGGCACGGCCCGCCCGGAACCGGCTGGCTTCGCTCGCAGGGCTACATGGCCCGCTCAACCGGCCACAGGCCGGCCGCCGCTTCGAGCCGCTAGGCTTCAGCCACGGCCTGCGGGCTAAGATGGCTTCGCTTGAAAGCAAGCACGCTTACGAATCGAAGCATTTGGCTCCGTACATGGCTCGTCGACCGGAAATGCTGCTCCTAGCTACTCGCTTCTCCAGGCTACATGGTCGTTTTCTGAAGCGTTACATCATAACAGTTGTTTCGCTCGCAGGGCTGCATGGTCGTCAATTCGAGTCGCTCCTGGTTACTGCCCGGTTGCATGGCTTCATTGAAGCGTTATGACTTCGCGAACCGAGCCACGGCCTTGGCGCCGCGGCATGTTCAACCGAGTCATTGGCCTCGAGCTACTGCCCATGGCTACATGGCCTCGTTTGAGCTAAGCACTTCGCGAATCGCTACTTGGCTCCGCGTGGCTGGCGATGGCCGTTTTGAATCAGCCGGGCCGCTCGTGCTACGTATTACGGTCGCTCGAATCGAAGCACCGGGCTCTCGGCTACTGCTCCATGGCTACATGGCCTGCTTAAGCCAGCATGGCCCATTTAACCGAGCCACCGGGCTCGACATCCCGCAGTAGTTCCATCTTATTTTTAATGACGAGGTGGTCTATGCGGGGTCTTTTGTTCCACGAACGCCCCGATTCGCAGATTCGAACTCACGCCGGTCAAGTGCGTAAAGACTTCTAAGCAGCGAATGGAGACTCCGCTTGTCGCACTCGTGGCGCCCACGGATTCAGTTCTACTTTACCGCTACCTTCATGTGTGATTGACGCCCTCGAACTCCGCTCCCACGACTCCTCTCATCGCGGTCCCTCTCCAAGGTCAGGCGATCATGCTCCCGGATGTGGCTAGTTTCCCCTTCTCTATCCCGCCGACTAGGGCCGAGGTGTCGTTTCAGCCATGGTTTCGTCTTTTCGGGGGCCCGTCAGTGGTTCTCGCAAGCACTGATTCGCAGCGAATGTTCTAACTCTTTCATCAAGTGTTGGTCAGACGCGAGCGCCCACCATCCACGCTAGCCCAGACATCTCTAACGCGCCCGAGGTCGGCCTTCCACCCCCGCCCGGCCGGGTCTTGCATCTCGGGGATTGACGCGCATTTCGCCAGATTTCGAAAGTTGATACTTACCGCTGCTAAGAAATCGCCATTTGTAAAGGAACCGGCCGCTCCTGGCCGCATTCGCGCTAACCGATGATGCTCTTTTTCAACCGGAACTGGCCGAACGTGTTGAATCACCAGCCGAATCGAACTGAATCGTTGGCCGTCCGGCTGCTCTCGACGCTGACTTTCGCGCAACAAGAAACAGCAGACCATGGGCTCGCCTGCTGACGCTCCGATGCCTAAGCCGGCTTCTTTCCTGCGGAAGAGAATATCAACGCTTAGGAATGAAGTATTGCGCATAAGTCTCGCTGCGACCTTTCACCGGCTGTAATACTGTATCTATAAGATATGTTTTTCCTAATTCGGATACGATACGATTCTCTTATCGATGGGGGATTTTCTTTCCTTATCGCGACACAAAGTGACACGGAAACAGCTTATCGGGAATTATCCTACTTATCGTGAGATTTGGTTTGATTTACGTGATAAGCGCTATTAGAATTATCCTACTTCCCTTTATCACAGATTAATGATTTGATGTGGATAAGGGCTATCGGGAATTAGCCTACTTCCCTTATCGCGAGATTTGGTTTTAGATGATAGGATACGCTCTTGTTTCGAGCCTATATTCGGGGATGTCATCATGGGCCTATTGCTAGTACTGGCCGGCTTTAATCCCGCTGCGCTGCTGTATCGCAAGACCTATTATTTCAAACCCCATCAGGTTACTTATGATTTTTTTTTAATGAATAATTAGAGCGATTACTTATGAATTTTAATAATCATGGATGCAAATTTGTTAAAGATAATTCATTATTTTGTAACATTTTTTTTTTATTTTTTTTATTCATGTTGTTATCCAGAAATACTGTGTACAAGTACCAAGATACATAGAAGTTTACAAGTTAATGTATTGACTTCTCAACATTGTTGAATAAACGAAGTTAATGAGACTTCTTATGTAAGTTTTCTTACAAAATATTTTGTTTCTTTGTTTTTATTTAATAAAGATCTTCAATTTATTTTTTGACTAAAAATTTAAATATAACATTGTAAAACAACTAATTTTTCATATTAAGATTTTATAATTTTAAAATTAATTCAATTGGTTTGAAAAAAAAAGTTGTGATTCTATGAAAGAAAAAAAAATTATGATAACTTCATAAAAATAGATATGAAATTGTTAAATTTTGCCACATTCATCAAAGTATGTAAATTATTAATATATAATACTTGTAATAAATTATTGTTGATTCTGATATAAATTATATGTAACAATATTTAGGTATATTAAAAAATATATGCTTTTGGTGAAGAGGGAAATAAAAATTGATGAATCGAAAGTTTTAGATGGGTAAAAATTTAATCTTTTATAAATAAATGCTTTATAATTAATTAAAGTAATAATAATATTTATCACTATTCATGTGTTAGAGCGCTCAATAATTCATAAAAGCATGAGAATTATTACATCATAAATAAAATGCTTCTAACTATTAAAAAATGATAATGATATCTTACATTTGAATTTATATTAAAAATATTAAGGAATTCAAATGCTTAAAATAATGAAAATATGTAAAATTGGAAATAATTATTCATTTAGATAATGACATATTTGTTATTATGTGATATCTATGAATTTGGGAATTCATCAAAATTATAAAAGCTGGTAAGAAAATTAGTAGGGCAATTCAGACATTTACTAGTTTCTCGTGGTAATGCCCAGTCAAGTGAAATTGACCAGCAGTCACCAGTAATATAAGAGACAGGCCCCTACATAAGGTAAATGACCAATATACCCTTAAGACATTATAAATTCACAATCAGAAATTTTTTTGAGGAAATTTTTTTAAAACATATTAATATTTATTTTATAATTAAATTTCTAGTTAAACTCATACTCAAATGATTTCTATTTCTCCTTCCATGTTGACGTCGCAAGCAAAAATAATTTAATGTTTAATATTTAAAAACATTATTTTACTCAAACAAAAACCAAAACTTTATGTTCTGAATAGCCCAACAAATAAAAACCCATGTGGACTTTCATGATTTGAGATGTCATGTTGAAGAAATTTTAAGGTCATGGATATATTTTAATGTCAAATGCTGTGTTAAGAAAGAAGAAACAACGCATAAACAAAAATAATTTCCATAATACATTGACCTTCGTATCAAAGAACATGCATGCTACTGTCCAAAAATCATGATTAAAGAAAAACCCCCATGTGAGCTTTAAGAAGGAAGAGATCCCGGTTCAAGTTTAGGTATTGATACTTACTATATTATAATTTCTAAGTGAATAAAAATATTGTAGGCCACAGTTCGAGCATTGTATATCGATGATTTATCATTTGTATTTGTATTTTTTTAAAGGAGAAATTTTTTTTTTTTTTTGCTGTTTGTTACTGTTTTTAATATATCCTTATTGGCCAAAAAAAACACATTTAAACCATACCATATACCACATCCAGACTAATCTCCATTTGAGTCGGGATGGACCATAAGGACAGTAAAACTCTACCACAAAACACACATTCCAAAGGCTCAAACTCGAGACCTCAACCATCTCATCTACATGTTTGATGGTAAGAAGAATAATTTTATTAATTCAAACTAGCAATACATTCTATAAAAACACATAATCAAATTCACTAAAAAGTTCAGAGCATGACGCAACATTTAGATTAATAAATACTACGAATCAACTAAGTTCTATACATAATATAATTCTACGACGACTAATATATATTACTCCATTTTTATGAAGATATTGATGACAACGATTCGACTTGACAGCTCATTGGATCGACCGCTTTTACCATTCGAATCACTAAAAAGTTCAGAGCATGACGCAACATTTAGATTAATAACACGATGAATCAACTAAAAGCCTATACATATGATAATTCTATGATAACTTGAATACATATTACTCCAGTTTTATAGCATATTGATGACAATTATTTGATTTGACGTCAGTCATCGACCGCTTTACCATTCGAATCAACAAACACAAACCATCTTTGTTCGTGAATAAGACAACACAAACCATACGTTGTACAATACGACGATAAAAACATGAAAAACAAATTAAAAATTAAATTTTTATGAAAACAACTTTATTGAAAAAAGAAGATAGAAAAAGACTTAGATGATGATTCAAGGGCAAGAATAACCAAAAATCACATTTGCATTTGGCATTGAATTATAGAAAAATCGAGCTAAATCTCCAAAAGATAACTAATCTAATCGATTATTTTGGAGGAATGCGACTGTTTTTTATTATTAATTCTGGATGGTCGAGATTGAACCCTCACATGATAACAGGTAAAGTTCTGCTGTTCCCACGATACAAACATACTAATATTACAAATTTATAAATTATAAAATAAGTGCAAAATCTGAAACTTAGTTGTAATGTTAATGATAAAGTTAGAATACTTGAGTTGAGCTTATGTGGCCAATCCACTAATTATTTTTTTTAATTTTTGAGTGGCTTGGCCACATGAGGTTTTTTTGAGTGGATTGGCCACATGGGGTTGCACTGAAGATGGAGCATTATTGTTAAAACGATTCTTGAGAATCATTTTTGAAAAACACAAATAATATCATTATAGTGTTTTCTAGGAATTAAAAAAAAAAATTAGAAAATCGCAGTTCATTTGGTTTACGTTTTTTAAAATCGCTATTAAGCATCAATTCCTTGGAAACACAACACCATTTTTGGCCAAGTATCTAAAAACTGCTTTTCGTTATCTCGAATTTAATCGCCTTTCTGCGATCTATGTTTTTTCAGAATAAAAAAATCAAGAATCAACGGCGAAAGCCTCGTTTTTCTGAAAGAATGGAACAATTTTCAAACACGCAACCAAACAGACCCCAAACATGTTCTTTGTGCTTTTTCCTTTGTTCTCCTCGGTGTTTCATAACAAAAATGTTAACGCGCCAAAGGATGCCGCTTAATAAAGTTGAACTTAGTGTCCTAAGTAGTTTCACGCTTGTACAAAACGCCTTAAGTCATATCCTATCAAAACCAATCTCTATACCAGCCTTAGCGACTATAAAAATGAAAAGTTCCACCATTTATTAACATATCCTGATTTCTGCTCGAATCCCGCACCATCGACAAGTTCTTACAGATATTATAAACGATTCCACTCTAAGTATATCTTATGAAATCGATTACACCAATGAACATGTAAAACTCATATATGATTTATTTAATATTTGATTTTCAAATAAACAAATCAATTATAGGAGGTATTCAAACTGTGTATACGACTCAATTCAGACCTTGGTTTCATGTCTTCCAGACGCGAATGGTGCCATTGACAGAGAGGCAAAGTGATCATGCAATCGTCCTTAGGGTGGTAACTAACGCTTGTTACCTGCCAAATGAATTCCATGAAACCTTGTTAGTTTGTTATTCTGATATTCCCGGAAAATGAACGCCAACCCAGAAATCAAAATTGTGGGCCTGTTTGATTTATGTTTTTTTTTAAAAACTGTTATTCAGAACAGTTTTTGAAAACACAAATATCACAATTTTAGTGTTCTCTTAATTAAAGGGCTGTTTGTTCCCCAAGCCAAAACTCCGCTTCGATAATAGTTTCAAAACACAAAAATGCAGTTATCTGTAAACTTCTTGTTTTTCAAATTCAGTGTTTTTATGTTTTTCTAAAAAATAAAAATAAAAACGAAATCAAACATGTTTCCTTATTTTTCGTTTTTTTGCTTTTAGATAATATAAAAACACTTTTCTGAATGAACAAACACGCCTCTAATGTTTTCTGTATCCTCTATTGCCAAGAACAAAATTCAAACCAAAAAATTGACATTTTTCCTTGCTTTTTATTCTGTTACTTGAGAACTGAAAACAGTTTTTAAAAACATGTACCAAACAGGTCCTGTATTTTCCCTGCATTTTAGAGTACTCATACTACAAGTGTTACAGGGCAATCCTACGGTAGAATCAATCCTCACCCCGATTCCCGTGAAAGGAGGAACCGCCATGTTCCTGGTTTGAATCCGAGTGACAAGAAAAAAAGAAAAAATTGGAATTTTTTTATTTTCTCATGTTTGGTTTTATCGTAAAAAATATAAAAGAAAATCAAATTAATCAAAATTCCTCTCAAATTTACATATTTTTAAATTTCTTAGTCCCTATATAACATAGAGAAATAAATAAAAATAAGTTTGAGTAAAATATAGAATTAATTTATTAAGATTAAACTATTTTTTATTTCTCCAAATTTTCTTTTACTCAACTTTTCATCTATATTTCCCAATACTTTTGGATTCCAAACAAACCTGGGAAAATGAATCCAAATATCAAATCTTAAGACATATCAAAGGCATGTAAAGGAATAGAGTAATATCTTAAAAGAAAAAGGAAGCTGATTACTACATCTATTATATGTCCGGTTACTACCATAGGTTCATAGAACTCTAAAACACTAAAAAAGAAAAATAGTAAGAAAATATAGAGAAAAGTGGAATTAAAGAAAAATTAGAGGAAACTAAAAATATGTTTAAACTTAATAAATTAATTCATTTATTCAAACCTCTGCTTTATTTGTTTTTCCTTAATATATAGCACTTAAAAAATTTTAAAAATATGCAAAAATTTTGAGGAACTTTGATTATATTTGATTATCTTTATATTTTTCCAATCGCTAAACCAAAACATGAAAAATATCTTCCTGATATTTTTCCCATTCCTTAACACTCTTCCGGTTCCAAATGAAGCCGAAAGGAATCCAAATAATGCTTTCAAGACACAGCCAGAGTGATACAAAAGAAAAACATTCATGCAGGGAAGTGATTTATTAGATCTACATTGTTTTATGTCAGAGTAGCTAGTTCATTAAACACATACAGGCCTAGCAGTTAAGAAACAGAGGAAGCTGAATTCCAATGATAAATATGAATCAGTGTATAAGTAAAAGATGTATCATGAAACTAGATACTGCAGTTTTCAGACAAGAATATTTTACCACTGAGGCATGAGCTTTGAAGCTTGATGCTACGGATGCATCAACCAGATCCCAGAAGAAGATGAACCCATCCTCGGACCCGCCAGTTGGGCGGGCATCGGCAGCCCGTAAGGCAGCAATCCATTTTGTAAGACTGATAAGAAGAACGCCAAAAAGGGAAAAAGATTGCATAAATAATTTAAATTTAATTCGAACTTGCATTGTGTGTTTGGGATGAATGGTTTCAGAGACAAAAGCAGGTTATGGCATAATAAAAAGGGCAAGAATGAATTGAATTGATGATGATACTCAGTTGGAACCCTAAAAATATTAGGGAAAGGAAAACAATGCTAAGGAAAATGATTTTCAAATTTGTTCCACGATGAAAGAGGATAAAAGAAAATAAAAAATAATCAAAATTTTACATATTTTAAAAATTTCATCATATAAATGAGATAAACAAATAAATGAAATAATAAAACATATGTAATTAATTTATTAAGTTTAAACTTATTTTATATTTTCCTCCAAAAGTTTTTCATTATGACTTTTCTTATTTTCTTCCTTAGTACTACGGATTCAAACGGAGCCAAGTATTACAATGAAATATCATATTTTCGATTGAAGGAAATTAAATAAAAGGCAATTCATTTTAAAGAGTCAGAACGGTAACCTTGCAAGTGTGACCTTATATTCTAGTTCTCAGTAGACCTGAGATTAAAAAGTAGTAAAATGGCCAGCAAAGCGCAATAACATGTATACAGTAAGTATGGATGAAAGTGTAAAAAATTACCTATCCAGAAGGCGTAGTGTGAATTGAGTAACTGGCTATTATAGTTGGCATCATTCGACATGGAGATGCAGCCGACAGGTTGCCCCAAGTCACTGAAAGTTCTATTTGATATAGAAAAAGAAATCGTTATATGAGAAAGTGTTTCAGTCCATTTTGCAGAAGTAAAGCACCTCTAATGAAGAGTCTCTTCGAACACCAAAACCTCTAAATGCAAGAGACAGAGATTGAGCTTGTGGATTCTGTCAATACAACACAACTTACCTACCAATACGAATGTCAAATGTCCGAACAGTTCCATCTACGCTTCCTGCTAGAATTTCACTTTTGGTTAAGCAAACAGACATTACACTGTCTGAAAATGTGTCAATGATCTGCATATTAAGCAAATTTTTGGGAAATAATCAGCATAGGAAGACTAAGGCTGATTTAAAATAGTTTCTAAAAAATTTATTAAAAACGACAAAGTTACCTGAATAGGCTCAGAACTATGATTCCATAGTCCCAAGTACGAGAACGATCATAGCCTGCCGGATACTACCACAGATGCATATTCACAAATTCTTACAGCATTCACCTGGAAAAGAACATGGTGGCAAAATGTTAGAAAAAGAGTTTAAAAATGGTAGAGGATCCTTGTACACAAAAATTGAACCAAATGATGGAGCCGAAAACAACTATCTTTCATAAATTTCCACAAACACCAATGCAAAAGAAGTATTTAAAACAGAGTGATGGGAAAACTTATAATGTAAAGATGTATAATTTAAATTTACATGGACCCTGGAATTTTCTAATACACGGCCAGTTGTTACATCCCAGTAAAATACTTGTCGGTCACCACCACAAGAACAGAGCTTCGAGTTGTCCCTGCAAAACAAACACACATCAATGCTTGCAAATAGGGTTAAACAATGTTCAATAGACTGCAGTACAACTGTCAGGTGCTGGTGTGACCTAAGTGTCAAATTTCCTCAATTTTCAGATCTTAGGACACAAAGATATGACTCAATAATCAAATCCTACCTCACTTGGTTCTATATTAAATTTATGCTTAACCCACCCTAAAAATGGTTCTTAAGATGACTCTAAGGTTACTTACTAACAAATAACAAAATACGAGTTTTTGGGGAACATAAATGTTTAAACAAATTGAAGGGTGCAACTCGCCAAATGTTCAACATGACTCTAAGGTTACTACTTACAAATAACAAAATGGCCAGTTTTGCGATCATAAACGCTGATGAAATTGAAGGGAGCAATTCGCCAAAATGTTCAACATGAATCTAAGGTTACTACTTACAAATAACAAAATACAAGTTTTTGATGAACATTGATGCAAGAGCTTCTACATTATATATTGAGAATTCGATCTTAATTATGGAAAATTCAGATTCGAGAGGCTGTGAAACCTTGGAGACACCAAATATGTTTTTAAATCCAAGTATTTGAATCTTGTTACTATGTTTATTTGGAGTTGTTTTATTTTAGAAAGATTTGGTCTCCAAGTCAAAGTAGTAGTTGCTTACTCTAATTTGGGAAAGTTTGTTTTCCTAGTAGGAGTTGCTATTTCTTTTTAAAAGTTGTTTTATTTAAATTATAAAGATATGTTTTCCTAGTCAAAGTAGGAGTTGCTTTATTTAAATTAGAAAGTCTTGTTTTCTAAGTCAAAGTAGAAGTTGTTTTATTTGATTTAGAAAGTATGGGGCCTATATATACCCTCCTTAATGTAGTTTTTCATTATCAATCAGTTAATGTTTAATAATAATTTTAAATTTCTCTTTTTAAGAGTTTTCTGTTCTCTTTATCTCCGAGTGGATCTCTTAAGTTTCATGTAGTTCATTGCTTCTTATCCTTAGGGTGGATTCCTTAAGGGCGAAATATATATTCGTTTTCTAATCTCTTACGATTCCTCGAGTGGCTAATTCGTGGCTTCTTATCTCTCGTGGAATCCTTGAGTGGTGAAGTAAGTACCTATCCTTCATACCACTACCATCTCATCATCTCTTTAGTTTACAACTAAACTTTTTCAAACCTTAACCCAAACTTTCCAAATATTTGTTCCATACCAAGACCTTTCCAAAAACATGTTTCACCCTAGAAACCATACAAACCATCATCCCTAACCTTAGAAAAACCCCAAATTCGCACATAGCCCTAGCCTTCTACTCCCTTAAACCCAAACCCAAACTAGCTTAAACAAGGTTGTTTTGCATCAAATCGAACCCTAACCTTCCAAACCTAAAAATCCTTCATTCTAAACCCTTTGTATTCTATCATATATAAACCTCAAAATAAGTCCTATAACCTTGAAACCAGATTCTCTTGTTCCTTTCTTTTAAAGTTATATCCTATACCCTAAACTACCACAAACCCATCCCTAACTTACCCAAACCATTAGATCATCCATTACGGTCCCGTCCTTGCATCAAACATAAATGTTGTGTTTGACTCTTACTAGTAGGCATGTCAAATGCATATCCCATACCTAATCAAAATCAAGTATCTAACATGCTTTGAAATTATATAGATTAAAAGATAACGACACTACAAGACTTTCTTGCTAGCATTAGGATATGCATACATACTTGCACACACGCAATGTGGTTGCAATGCTAGATAGATATTATATCCAACATAAGGTCCATTCCTTTATTGTGAATTTATATTCGTTTAAGTATAACTACTTACTTTCGAAATTTGAAATAGTATAATTCTCGAGAAATCTTAAATATACAAGGGAGCTTGACAAATGAGACTTCGCAAATAGACTTCAAGCAAGAAACACCTCAAGGCACCTGGAAAAATCTTTGAAGATTATTTTTGAGAGTATTTTTATTTGAAGTGCTAATAGAAAATTTTTAGGGAGAATCTCCTACAAGTGCTTCTCCAAATTTTGTGAATACATAATTTTTTCAAAAGCACCATTAAGACTAGAAGTGTTTTTTTAAAAGCACAGTCAACTGAACTCAATCCTGGAAATGAATAGATCCTCTATTATGACACCTTTGATCCACCTCCTGATAAAATCACAAGGAAAGTAGTCTAAGATGCTCATGTACTACCTACCATTGGAAATTCTTCCTCCTAAACAGATATTACACTTTCCAAGCCAAGGATTGGTGATTCAGTTGCATTTTAACCTTTTAACAACTATTTGACAAAACCCTATTCCGAAACAAGAATCCACGATCATATTCAGCAAGAAATGCAAGGTTTCACAACTTCAAAACACTAAAGTAGCCAAATCTGTACATAAGACGCAACTTTTTGCGGCTCAATTGCTGTAAATATTCAACTACAAATCACTATAAATATCTACGAACTCAGTTATGATTATAATACCACCAGCAACAAAATC
This sequence comes from Tetrastigma voinierianum, assembly GCA_016808115.1. Taxonomy (NCBI): domain Eukaryota; kingdom Viridiplantae; phylum Streptophyta; class Magnoliopsida; order Vitales; family Vitaceae; genus Tetrastigma; species Tetrastigma voinierianum. The sequence continues at coordinate 7,982 of JAEQBH010003664.1, read as the reverse complement.
TGGAAATTTGTTAAAATTTTCAATCAAATCTTCATCTCGGTGAAATCGTAACCTAATAGAAAGAGATAAGGAGGAGTGTGTTACTTACGGAGTGACGTGAACATCACGAACCTCGCGGCCGTGCGATTTGTAGGTCTTGATGTGGATTCCACGGTGAGGGTTCCAGAGGCGGATGGTGCGGTCTTTGCCGCAGCTCAGGCAATAGTTTCCGTCGCCGTTAAAACGCGCGGCGAGGACAGCACCTTCGTGTCCACGCAGCACGTTGGCCTCGTTCTTCGGCAGACCAGCAACGCTCATCTCTTCTCGAAACTAACAGAGAAACCTTCGGGATTTCAATTTTCTGACGTGCCAAACAGATCGCGAGCAAATTGAAAAATAAAATCAGAGGGAAAAAAACAAAACTATAAGATTGAACGGCTTGAACAAAAGGGAAAAATAAAAAAATAAAATAAAAGAAATAAAAGCTTATTTGCATACATATAACATGCGCCAAAATTAGAATTATAATTTGAGTTCAATCTGTTAGATAATCCGGATCCATTCGAAAATAGATCGGATTGAAATTATTTTATTGATTCAAAAATCAGGTTAAAATTTTATCAGTCCAACCCTAATTACCCCAATCGAGTAATGTATACCCTATAAAACAATTGAAGTTAGATCCATAATGCTATTACGACCGATCGTTATTTTATCGACCCAATAAATTAACCACTTTAATTCGGTCCGATTGACCGAAACATGTAGGCTCTTAGCTCGAATCTCGACGGACCGTTGATCGCTTCTACGCTCTCTAACCAAAATAAGTATGAAATAATAAAAATCACCTGCCTTTTGATTTTGCAGGGAATTTACCATTATGATTATTTTTACCCTCGTATTTTTTTTTTGCGTCAAAATCACCTACCTTCTAATTTGTAAGAAATGGTTTTTTTAATGTAAAATTTCCTATATTTCCCAAAATGCAATATTTATTTCATGAATAAAATTTTTAAAAGAGGTATTTTATATTTTAACTTATTTTATTAACTTACCTTTTTTATTTAAAATTTGAATACACCCAAATTTAAAAGAAAATTAAACGCTTTAAGGAATTGAACAAAAGCCTATAGACCAGGCCTAAAATTAAGCTCATAACTTGATTTATCAAAAACAGGTTTTGATCAAATTGAGCTCAAAGCAAACCACAAGCTTTTTGGATACGCCTTTTCATTTCATCTAATCACTTTCTTGTTATTCCTACATAATTAAATATCTCCTATATATATATATATATATATATATATATATATATATATATATATATATATATATAAAGTATATATATATATATATATATATATATATATATATATATTAACGTTTTTGCCTTTACATTTGCTCTCAAACAATTTTATTTAAAAATAAGAATTAATATGAAAATTATGTTTAATACACAATGGGAAAGCACTTTCAAAAAACTAAAAGAAGAGGTAGTGTGAAATGATAGTTGAAAACCAAATGATAGGTTCAAAATACGCCATTGCACCACTCGCCAGCCCTCCAAGCGAAGAAAGCCAACCCAATGAAACACCGTGTCCCCTGCAATACTTAATTCAAAACGAGAAACAAATTTCGCTTTATTCCAAAGGATGATAACAGAGTACCGGGAAAACCCACAGCCCAATAAACCAAACTAAATCCTTTCAATACTGAAAATGGGGACAACTTCTAAGTAATCCGCTATCCTTCAAATCAAACCAAATCTCACAAAGCTAGCGAAAGTAAGATATCCACGATATAACAACCATCCCCGTGACGAGCTTGATTCTGGGCTGCCACAAGATGTCCCAAATAAACTGCTTTTCTATATCTCAGCCAATCCAATACCGATAAAGGGCAAACAATACCCATCCACCCGTGAAAGAATCCTATTCACCATCCAACTCGTGAATACATATACTATAAATACATGCCACCCATCTACGAGCCAGCACGCAACACACTCGCCTCGGTAGCCTATCTTTTCCTGAAAAGAAACCACTTCTAGGCATCGAGGCAAACACTGGCAAGCCCCGCCGCCTTTCTTCTTTGTCTTTTTGCAAGAGGAGTACCACATCCAGCGAGGGACCTGGGAAGACAGCCACATCCGGAGCTTCCACAGACCCCCCAAATAGCCAGCCCCCTGCTCCTCCCACCACCACCAAATACCTTCATAGCTCTGGCCCGCTTGAGTCAGCATCATCAATCGGCGCCGGTCCGCGAACGACGCTTCCTTTACAAATAAAGACTAATCTCACCAATTATCGATAGTATCAACCCTGAACACAAGCAGGAGCAACGCCTAATCCATCATAGATGTGAACTCGCAGCGATACAGACAAATGACCTCCCACTGCCATGAACGATATGGCCAACATGGATCGAGGGTGGAGGCACTCCGCTCACGCAAATTCAGCCGAGGAAGAGTTAGGAACAACCGACTGCATGCACGCAACGACCACTGGAGGCAACAAACTTCCATAAAGACTATAACATTCCCTTAGTAAGGACAAAATATAATCTCTGACTCGAGGAGCCGAACAAGGTATCCAACAGCCCGGGCACGAACCAAATTCAAATTTCGGGAGAGGAGGGCAATGAAGCAACACCCGGAGGGCATGTCGGGAACGAAGAACTATGCCACTCAGCAAGGGACGGGGGAGCAATCATGGGAGCAGAGGTTCAAGAGCTTCCAAAGAAGAGTCACCAGGCGATGAAGTCAGAAGAGGATGCGCCGACACCATAATACCTGCGCAACAGATCAATCACCGTCACAAATGTAGGTAATTCACTCCCTCTTCCAAGAAATTCGCACGCCAAGTGGAAGGTTTCGATGGTGTCGAGATCCCTGGCCAACTACCCTTACTACTTACAAAAACCAAATGGAGTTGCAATGGTATTAGGACCCTGTTCAATGCAGAGCTTTCACTACCACACTAAAAGTGCCACTCGGCTTTAACGTGCCCGCCTTCATCAATCTCCTCATTCAGAGTGATTCATTATGTTATTCCCACTCACTCCAAGCCGAACGTATAGAAAGCCGAGCGCCATCCCGACACCGTCGGGCGTGGCTCAGGAGAGCCTGAGGTCCTATGTGCAAAGGTTCAACGCCAGTCTTTGGGGTTGTAGTAGATACCCGATGAAAACGCGCGGACACATTCATTGGCTGGGTTAGGTGTACGAAGAAGATCTGATGTTTTCCATCTCAAAAACCTCGCGGCATATGCGGGTTTTGAGGTGGGTCACAAAGGTAGAAGTTTACACACGGCTACAGCCCTCATATCCAAGGAATCCAAAAGCCCTCAACCCCAAAGAAGGCTGGACTGGATGTTTCACGAGGACGAAGCCCAAAGAGAAAGAATGACCGAGAGAGGTCTCCAAAGAAAGATGCAGAACGGTCCCCGAAAAGGCGTGGAAGCCTCAGAGATCGCCTGGGCCCACATCAACTCGAGATGATCACGCGATCTCACCGCGGCCACCCCCGATGCCTCGCGACGTTGCGTCCCGGCGCGGCGCGAAACGAACGGGCCTCCCGAGGTGGCCAACCCAATGAAGCTCGACCCCGCCACTGTGTGGACACACGGGACCGCGAGTTCCATAGGATTAGCATCGCACGTGATGATCGCATACGTACCATGAAGGAAATAGAATACCTCACACGGCTGGCGGACTGACGCTTCATACATCTAAAATCACTCGAATCAAGCCTCAACCAAGCCTAGGCTCGCCAGCCCATCGCCACCGCCCCTACAGACAACAACTCGGCGACTCAAGAAATTTAAAAATCCATATGGATTCGTGGAGGATTTGCGTGAGAGGGAGTCCACCAAATGAAGGCCCATCTACGCAGCGATCAAGTCGAGATAGAGGAGGCTAGCGCGGTCCGTGCTTCGCTACCGACACGTCCATAACATTCTCTCGATCAGATCTCGAGGGATGCCAAGACTCCCATGACGACTCTCTTTGGTAATACGGAGCAACAGGCAAAACAGTCAACCATCGGGTCCTAATCGGTCAATCTGAGTTCAAATGACATCATTTTCGCTTCTACTTTGATAAGACGGGCACGGGTGAGAAACCGGAACCCGCCGCCACTTAATACTGGCGAGGTTTCTCCTGAGAAAAAGTGCTACCCAGGCTCGATACAATTAGTGCTCACCTCGAGACCCCTCCATGGCCAGTGCAGAATTACTACAAGATTCTCACAGGTACTCGCCGATCCCGCCGTAATATGTTGTTAGCACTCTCAATGCACAAAATATCTCTCACACACACACACGATGATTAAATTTCTACCATAAGCTAAGTAGTGAGCTGGTCTGAGAGACCAACGTGGTGGCTGGGGAATGCTATTCAAAGATCCATGAAGCAAAGACGATCGACAACATATACTCGGATGAGTTTTTACACGCGCCACTTATGGTAATACACCAATTTCAGAGCCTCAAGAGCTGAACCCATCTGGATCTATCACCTGGCTGACTTCCAATATACATCGCTTCCAAATTCAATGGCGATCTTTTGCAGTCCCCTCACCAATTTCGAGATTAATAAAGACGCTTTCGTAAACAAGCAAGAGGAGACTAATCACGATCACACATAGGTTGAACGCCACCCGCCCTTTGCCAGCCAAGCAAAAAGCGAGAGCCAGATCGAAAAGGCAAAAGCCATCAACGAGGAGGTTCGAAACCTCCGTGCGTAGAGCAATCGGCGGGACACCAGTGGCTAGCCAATGTCGCATTTAGTAAAAAGAATCCGCAGAATGGCAACTTTGCATCGATTTCACCGGCATCAACAAAGCACGCTTCAAAGACGCTTCTCGCGCTGATCAACCTGATCAGAGATGCCACAACCGGCTATGAACTCCTTAGTTTTATGGATGCCTTCTCCTGCCATAACCGATCAAGACGGACCCACCGACCAAGAAAAACCCTACTATCACAGTGGTGGAACCATTCATGATCAAAGATGCCCTGCCAAAATGTGAACACTCATTTAGTATTCAGATCGATACCCACAGATGAGAACTCACAGGCATAGAGATGATATACTTACAAATCACCACTATTGAGTTTCCAGGTATAATTATCTGTCTGAGGCGCTCAGATCCTGTAGAGAGGATAATGATGAAGTTAATTCAGAGGCCAATGAATTTTCTGAGCAATTATCGAAATTCTGAAGTTCGCAACGAATAAACCAGAACAGAGGCAAATCCGCATAAGATAAAAAGGTCGCGGCTCACATGCCATCACCATCAAGCATAGCCAAGTCCAACGGCCCCGACAGAATGATCGGTCATTTCTTGCCGATTCGGTGTTCGGTGGCTAGTGATAAATGTTAAATTTTTCTTCCAAGTTTTAAAAGAAGGCCAATGGGACACGGCGCGAAGAAGCATTCTCAAAGATTGGAAGGCGCACCAGCTCCCCCGCCCTAGTGAAACCTAATCGAAGGGGAGCTCCTCACTCTATACACAATGTTGGGATTTTCTTTTCACTCAACACTGGCTCTCGCTTGGGGGATACAAAGAGACCCGAGTACAACACCCGCCATCATTGTAGCCGAGAGCTCCGAGGGGAGCGGCAGGGAGAGGTATCCCAGATGGAGAAATTAATTCGTCCTAGTAACCGCAAATGGCTTCGCTTTATTTCCGTGCTCACACCATCAAGTTCCAATGTAATATCCGCTAAGGTGCATTACACAAACCAGAGACTCTGTAGGCAATAAGTGGGCGGGCCATAGAGCCGAAAGAGTTCGACATCATATATGTCGAAGACCGCACAAAGGGCATGTCCTGCAGCATTGGCCATGGAATTAATCTCAAGAAGGTTCGCCAGAACGCGCCAAACACTCACTCACTTCGGTTCACGAAACCTTCCATATGGTTGCAACATATGAAGTGAGTAAAACATCTCATCTCCCGGCAGCAGCATTGGGCTTATTTTGGTCGGGATCGGGTCAGCAACAGGCTGGCGGCGAGGTCGCCATAGCAGCTCCTCAACCCGCCCATTCATCGAAGTCAATTTCAATAGAGGTCCCCAGCGACTCCCAGCTGGTAGTAAGACAAGTAGAAGACACCTACGAGGCCAAAAGTGGAAGAATGATCCTATACCTCAAAAAGGTACGGGACTTATTGAAAAAGTTCGTGATGGTCCAGGTCAGACATATCCCTAGAGCAGAGAACTCTCGGGCCGATGCCTAGCAAAACTAAATGACAAATTTCGAAGACCCCAGTCAACGCCGTCGAATACTTCCGGCAGAGCCTTCTTATGATCTATGACGGAGTCGCCTTGGCCGAGTCCGAGCCGAGTCGACGGAGCCCATTCGGGGATTAAACATAATGTGACTCCGACGCCTAAATCAAGACCCAAAAGAAGCAGCTAAAATTAAGATCAGGTCGACAAGATTCACTAATCACAAGGGAAGCCTTTACAAGCGAGGTTTCTTCACACACCCATCCTTGGCGCATCGCGGAAAAGACACCACATGCGGTTAAGGAAGTACACGCATACGTGATGCTGAATCATATCTGAATGCATTAGCAGGTCCTAAGGCGGTATACTTACTGGTCCACAGATTTGGGACGCTGACCGACCTAGCGTCGAGATGCAAGATTCGCCGTTGATGCCATATATCTCCCATCCAACCCCTAATATCAATCACAAGCCCACGGCTCTTTTCAACGCTGGGTTTGGACATATCGATCTCTCGCCTATCGGGCGCCAATGTGTCATCATCGCTGTCAGAGATTACTTCACCAAGTGTAATGAGGCCAAACTCGCCAATCACTGAACAAAGATTACGCACTTAAAAAGCGAAAGCAGAATATGCGTGTTTGCACCTAAGAGCCCCGTATCGCATAAATGGAAAGCAATTCGACAACGCTCAAGTTCGGGGATTTTTGTGTTGAAGCCTGAATTACAGAATTATTATTCGTTCCCAACACACCTACGCCATCGGTCAAAGTGTAGTCACTATCAGACTCTTTAAGGCAAAGACAAGACCAAACTGAAGATCTTAGCAAATGGGTAGAATACCTCCTCGAGGTGTTATGGGCCTACAGACTACATGCAGGTCTGCAACCTAGGAAACCCCATTTGCCCCCGGCCTACGGCACCTGCCGGCCCCCGGCCGAGATCTGGGTTAAACCTCATGGTCGACCGGCAAACGCGGGAATGATAATGACGGTACTTCTCCGCCAAATTCGACCTCCCTGGATGAAAACGAGCAGTCCTAAGGCGACCGAAGACTACCAAAGGGAAGACGGCAAGGTACCAGCAACCGAAAAGTCAAACCCAGAGCTACACGGCGTGATCTAGTCTTAGTTAGTTCCCGCCGCTGAAGGAAGAATCCAAAGACAATTTTAAAATTCAGTGCCTTAACCCGGGAAGCGCTTCCCTACACTTCATATCTCTGAAGTCTTTCGCACTGTAAACTACGAGCTCTGTATGAGGAGGAAAACTCTACATCATGCACATGGAATGCGAGATCGGTTGCTTAGATTCCTGCGAGACTTCTGGGTTGTAATCTCAAATAAAGCATTATCCATCTCTGATGACTTAATCGAGCGCTTGTCGTGGTTTAGTTAAACATTGCAAACAGCACAACCATAGAATGCTCAAGAAAATTAAATACACAAGAATGAGAAAATTCATGATCCAAAAAGGAAAAGTCTCTATTTATTCCAATCAAATTGCATTCCACTGGCAATCGGGAGGTCGCCATTACATCTTGGAAGTACACAAGATGCGCTTCCTCAAAAAAAAAAAAAAACCTCAAGAGAGAAAGAGGAAAGGAAAATGAGATGGAAAAAAGGAGAAGGAAAGGAAAGAGGTGGAAAAAAGGAGAAGAAGAAAAAAGGGATGGAAAGAGTTTGTGCGAAAGGAAAGGAAAAAGGGAGAATGAGATGTGGAAGAAAAGAAGAAAGGGAAGGAAGAGAGAATGGTTAAAGAAAAAGGAGAAGA